>CM042850.1:48016218-48598718 GCA_023653725.1 Bungarus multicinctus
AGAACATTTGAGGTAATCTATCTCTACCAGTATGTGATTATTTAAAAAAAAAAATAAAGCATTTCCTCACATTACTTGGATATAGTCACCCTTGGATGAACTTCACCAAACTCTAAATGACTTATACTGTAAGAATAACAAGTCCATTGTGCGTAAAGTGAGGATACAAGCAACTGAATAGACCTTTTGTAGCTGTGCATATAAGTAGCATTATGATATTATATTTAGTTTGATTTGCACAGATGTTTCTGATGAAAATCTGATATAACAATTCTAATAGCAGGTAACATTTGCTGCACTAGAAAATACTTTAAAAGTACCTAATGCAACCATCTAGAAAATTTTTTACAACTATCCTAACAGACATGCCTGAACCGGTAGTGCTCAAAGAAGCACAATATTGTTCAATGTTACTATATATGAAAAAATGAAATTGTTGATCTAAAGGTTCTGTTCCTTAACACTGAAAATGTTAAGGAAAAGTTCTGGCTTTTCTATATGCTCAAGAAATATTTTAACTTTTGTTATGAATACTGCCAAACCTGCAACTGGGTAAAAGAAAATTTTTGATAATATAAATATGCTTACCAAATCATAGTTGGATGAGCGCTCTAACTTTCATTTTAGGAAAATTAAGAGAAAAAGTGATGTATTATAAAGTTTATTTATTATTCTAAAGTGCTAAATCATTAAAGGGAAGATAGATTAACTCTCCCCTCCTCCAAAAAAGGTGGCAATCCCAAAGGAAATTACTGTATTTTATGGATATCTTGAAAGGAAATATCATTTGTTGTAGAACTTTAGTAACAGACATAAATTGTAATGATTTATAAGGTGCTTTTAATAAATACAAGAAGGCTTAACTTAGCTTTATAAATCTTCTAAAAAGAGAACCTTTGGAAACAGTAGAAATATTTATTTGTGCACGAAAATGTTTTTTTGTGTCCAGGTTTTGTCAATAATTGGAAAAGAGAGACTCACAGAAACAGAAACAGAAACAAGTAGATACAAGTGTTAGTTATACATATAGATATGTAGTATTTAAAATCTATTGAAGCTTGTTTATTTGTGTGAGATGTGCCATTGTCAGAAGCTGAAAAAATGCAGCAAGATCAGAATATGAGAGCGTGATCAGATGTGATAGTCAGCTAGATGCTTCAAGGATGCCCTCAAACCATGAAGAGTGATATAATAGCTTTTCCAGGAGACTGAAAGATACGGTGCTATAGATTAGGCTTTTACTATTGGTGTGGCTAGAAAGTCAATAGCGTAACTCAAACAGGTAACTAATAAGGAAAAAAAAAGATCTAAACACTATTCAGATATCCTATTAAAAAACCAGGGCCTGCTCTGTAATACAAATTAGTGGAGATTTTCACAGCGTAGGGATAAAAATTACAGACAGAGATCAATTTTCTATAAATAAACCAAGCGGGCTGATGATTCTAATTCCATTAATGCCTGGACTTCTACTGATAATGTTGGTAGTTTTAAATACTGAAAATCAATGTACCATTCTGCATTTTCACTGCACTCCCTACTTTTTGTATTCCAGACAATAGCATTTATCTTGAATTTATCATATAAAAGTGAATAAGTCATTTGGCTGTATTCAACTAGAAATTTAATGTCAGCATCTTTTTCTAGAATCAGGATTGGATTGCATAAATCGTTGTGGCCATTAGAGGGCAGCAAAAAGATCCAAAAATGCCATCTCATGTTCATTATGGTTTTTGTAGCCCAGTCTTATTTAGTGGTGGGATTCAAATTTTACTACCAGTTCTGTGGGCATGGTTAGATGGGCGTAGTGTGGCTTGGTGGGCATGGCTTGGTGGGCATGGCAGGGAAAGGAGTAAAATCTCCATTCCCACTCCACTCCAGGAATACTATAGGACCAGACGGAATATGTGCCTACTTCTTTAAAAAGCTACCCACTGCCATAGCCGAACCTCTAAGCATAATCTTTGAAAAATCTTTCAGGACCAGCTCCTTGCCACAACTATGGTCACAAGCCACGGTCAATTCCATTTTCAAAAAGGGAGATCCCAGCCTAGTTGAAAATTACAGACCAATCTCTTTATGCTGAGTCACCTGTAAACTCATAGAATCAATTATTTACCAATTCATCATTCCCCACTTAGAAACAAACAACCTACTCTCTAATAAACAATTTGGTTTTAGGAAAAAACTATCATGTAATCTGCAACTTTTACACTGTAAAAACATATGGACTACACAACTCGATCAGGGCAAAGCAATAGACGCAATTTACACAGACTTCTGTAAAGCCTTTGATTCAGTGGTACATGACAAACTACTCCTAAAACTTAAATCTTACAGTATCTCTGGATACCTGCATAACTGGATAACTGCATAACTGGATAGAAGCATTCCTGTCAAACAGACAACAAATGGTCAAAATTGGGAGCGTCCTATCAAATTCTGTACCTGTCAACAGTGGTTTTCCCCCAAGGCAGCGTTCTAGGACCAACTCTTTTCATACTCTACATAAATGACCTATGTGATCATATCAAGAGCAACTGTTTTCTCTTCGCTTATGATGTAAACCTATTCAACACCACAGACAATACTGCAACCCTTCAAAAAGACCTTGACTATATATCAGAATGGTCAAACAAATGGCAACTTCAAATCTCAACAAATAAATGCTCTGTCCTACATATTGGCAAAAAAAAATCAGAAAATAAAATACAGGCTTAATAGTCAAGACCTTGTTGATGATCCAAACCCTGTCAAGGATTTTGGAGTACTCATCTCAAATGACCTAAGTGCTAGAGCCCACTGTAGCCAAAAAGGCATTAAGAGTTGTTAACTTAACTTATGCAGCCATACTCATGTTTAATTCGGTTTTAAATTCTATTTAATTTTATATCTCTGTATTTTATGTATTTATTAGGCTGTACACCGCCCCGAGTCCCTTTTCGGAGAGGGAGCGGTATAGAAATACGATTATAAATAAATAAATAAATTATGTAGCTTTTTCTCTGGTAATATTACACTAATAACTAGAGCATACAAAACATTTGCTAGACCAATACTCAAATACAACTCATCAGTCTGGAACCCACATTACGTATCTGATATTAACACAGTTGAGAAAGTCCAGAAATATTTCACAAGAGGGGTTCTCCACTCCTCTACTCATTGCAAATACCTTATGCCACCAGACTCGAAATTCTAGACCTAGAAAATCTAGAACTATGCCGCCTTCGGTCCGATCTTAGTATATAAAATCATACATTACAAAGTCCTATCTGTCAATGAATAGTTCAGCTTCAACCATAACAACACTAGAGCAAACAATAGATACAAACTCAAAGTTAATCACACCAAACTTGATTGCAAGAAATACGACTTCAGCAACAGAGTGGTCAATGTCTGGAATACTCTACCTGACTCTGGTTTTTTTCCCCAAACCCCAAAAACTTTAACCTTAGATTGTCTACTATTGACCTCACCCCTTTCCTAAGAGGTCTGTAGCGGGCGTACATAAGCACACCAACGTGCCTACCATCTCTATCCTAATGTTTCTTTTATATATCTGTGTGTGTGTGTGTGTATGTATGTATGTATGTATGTATGTATGTATATATATATATATATATATATAATTTTTCTTATATGTATCCATGTATTCATAACTATGTTTTTATGTTTTATAACTATTATCTTGTACGTAATTAACAAATAAATAAATAAAAATAAATAACTGTAAATCTGGTGTGTCTTATTTTTAATGACAGAAATGTTTTTACCCCTTCTTGAAAACTGAATGCATAGAATAGACTTCTAAAATAACAAAATAAAGTACGTTAGGCTCCTGTCCTCCTTGAGTTAAAAAAGAGTGTTATAACAATAGAAATGTTTTATAAAATTAAACTTCACATCTTTTAAAGCAAGAAAAAAATAAAATATTGAATACCCGGATCAGTAGATTTGATAGCAATACACAAATATTGTTAGGGAACAGAAATGTAGGAGATATCTCAACACTGGAAGAGACATTAGCATAAAACAATGCAACTGAAACATTTTGGTTATAATAAAGTGAGCTATTTTTGTCCTAAATGGAAAAAAATATTTCTATCATTTCTCCAAACCTGTTTCTCTTAAGGAGAACTCTAAATTCTTGACATTATAATATATACACTTCAGGTATATATGTATTCAGTATACATATTTAGGTATATTTATCCATCATATTGGCTGTAACCAATTTAGTGTTTGGTCATCATTACTATTTCAGCTGACTGCTATCCTTGATCAGATTTTTTGAATAATTCCTACAAAGCCAGTCAATTTTTTGTGTCCATTTTGCACCTGATTCTACATAGTTGATTTATATGCCACTAAACTCTTGTTTCTGTAATCCTTACAGTAGCTAAAGAAAACAGTGCACCATAGTGTAACAATTTTTGAACCATGGTACTTCAGAATGCATTCAAAATCTAGGACTCATGACTCCGAAAGAATGCTTCAACTGTTAAGATCATGTAATCCTTGATTTAAACATTCTGTGACAGTATCCCAGCCAGTACCTCAACCCCTCATTCCCTCCTCATTCAGCACATCCACTTATCTACCAACAGAAAAAAAGGGGGAAGGGGAAAAAAAGGTCAGGGGTGGGAAAGAGAGGTGGATGGGGAGGAAAGGCAGGCAGGCAGGCAGGAAGGAAGGAAGGAAAGAAAGAAGGAAGGAAGGAAAGGAGGGAGGCTCCTTGCCAGCTTCCAACTGGAAACTCAATGGGGAAATCAGCAGGGAGTTGGAAGCACTTGCACTACCACTGTTTTTTATCAACTTATGGTCATTATGTTTTTCTGTTTAGATAAGGAAATGTCTCTGAAACAATGAGCCAATGGGACTAGAATTCTCTAGTTCCAATTAAAAAACAGATTTCATTTATTCTTCTTTCTTACTACTGAACAAAAAGACATTAGTCATTTTATTCCAACATCTGTGGATTGATATACCTGCATCATGTCTCCTGCTATCAAATATCATTTTTAAAATTTATTTATTTATTTAGCTTATGGCAAATACATGGACTTATAGTGGTTCAAATGTTAATGTCTAGTCTACCCAACCATTCAAGGACAAAAAAATCAGACTTTTTTTTAGAAAAAAATGATATTAAAAAAATGCTTTAACAAAGTTTAGAAACCATGTATACAATTCTGTTAATTGTACTTTTATAGTACTACAGTTATTTTAAAAATGTGTGAAATCTTGCAAAATTATTTTAGACTAGTCATCAAATTCATAATAATATGAAGTAAGAATTAGAAACTATTGATTATCTAGAAGTTGAATAATCTGTTAGATTTGAGGTAAACACAGCAACAATGTTACTATGAATATAAAAAAAAGTTATATTTCTGCTCAATTGCAGAAAATTTCTTTCCTTCCCCTCTTCCTTCCTCTGTTTAACCTAGAACTCCTTAGACTATTTATCTTTTTCTCTACAGAAACACAAATAGTTACCAGTATGTTATGCTCATACATTTCTGTCTGTAACCCGGTCAGGGGATTTTGAAAAGATGGGTGGGGTGTCACAAGTTGCAAATGTAACCTATATGTAGAAAAGAAGGGCTTTGACTGATGAGTTATGTCCATTATTTTGCTGTTTTACCAATCCCTGAATATCTCTGAACCTAACATTTTTGCTTTGTATGAACTAATTTTCTTTTAACAGAGTCACATGAAATACAGCAATCCAAACTGGTTGCTATAAAACACAAATAACTGTTACCAGTTTACCTTTCAAAGCTAAATTTGAATTAATGCCATAGCCAAACTTTTTTAAAAAATTCAGAAAAAAAGGCTTTGATAAAATACTGTATTTATCCAACAGTGTTCCTAACTTGTCTGAACTGAATTTCAGGTAAAGGAATGTAGTCTATGGCACAATTTGGTCTATGACACTATTTTAGAACTTCTACAGACTTGCATGAATAAGTAGTACATTCAGTTCCAACTATCAATATAAATAATTTTCAATACATTCTATATAGGATTCTATAAAAGCTGAAAACTATGGATCCTTGGAAAAAAAAAAGAATAGAATAGAATGAAGAGTGAAAAAGTAAAGATCCAGCAGAATTTTCAGGCTGAAAAAAGGGAAATAATTAACCCAGTGCCACAAAATAAGCCATCCCTCTTTTGCATATGTATCAACTTTATATGTTTGAATAAAATGGGTGGAATTTATAGTGCAATGCTATGTTTGTCACTTTATCTCTTTCTTTTTATTTTTTCCTTTCCTTTTTGTTCCCTTTCTTTCCTTTTCCTTCATTTCATTTTGGCATCACCTGACTCCAGAATCTGTCCTTCTCATGCTGTTGCTGTAAAAAAAACCAATTGCCTGTATCTATTCCCACCACTTTTTATGAATGTTTTCAGAAATATGCACTGGCATTGGAAGCTTAAACAGAGCAAAGAAACCTGAGTATTACAAATTGAATGCTTATTTCTTGATATTTGCTTTTATAAAACGTCCAGGGAATATTGAATTCTTCTATATTAAAAATTCTACAGGCTAAATTAAATCATATCTTTTGTTTTGAAAAATTACAAAGCTAAAGAAAGTGAGATGGTGTCAGAATCTGATATGGTATGATTATTTTACAGCAGAGCTACAACTTTACCATTGCTTTTTTTCATAAAAGATATTGCATGTGTCAATCAACATATGCTTTGTTTAACTTTCCCCTGCTTTCATTTTCAATCATATTGCTTTTGTTAATTGGAGTGTGATTGCTTTGTTTAAAAAAAAGATCAAAGTAAATAAAACTGTTGTGCTATTGCAAACATAGTAAGAGAAGTATTTTTTGTAATCCTGTCTAATCAGAGAGCTGCTCAGCAGACTAAACAAGATACTTCTGAGTTCATATTATACAGTTGTACCACTCTTGCACTGTTAACCTAAATGATTTAGAGTCAGCTAATTGGAGGAAAATATCTCAGATTCACAGATTGTTCTTTGTAAGATATCATTTTTAGAGGTAAATTTAATTTGTTCTCTGAACAGCAAAACTTTATACATCTCAAAATGTCAAAATCCCTATATATACTCCATGGGATTGCAATCCTCAACAGTCACTAAATGGAGAAAATTGATAGAGAAGATTAAATCAATTTTTTTGCAACATAACAGTAGACTTGATAGTCCCTGCTGCTCTTGGTCACCAGTATTTTGAATTTTATCCAATGACAGAAAAAGGAAACCCAAAACATTATTCCCCCATTATCATATTTCCAAATTAATGCAATTTTACTTTACAATTAATTTAAAATATTAGAGATAACATTTTTATGCAAGTGGCATTTCTTGCATACTCTGATTTTCCATTACAAACATAAATATTAATTTTGGATCTAAGCACTTTCAAAACATTTTTAAAAGTTTCTTCTGATATATGTAATTAACAGATTTGCTGAGCTTTCTATGACCATTATAAAAGATGATCTCAGTCCCAGCTGAGTAGCTAACTTTCCATTACATATTTTCTCATTTATTTTGTTTGGAAACTATTGTAGATTGTCATAATGGCTATGCAAAGGTATAATTGCAGTAATGCTTTGACATATTATAAGAAACAAAAGTTTCTAAGGTAGAAAATTGGCTTACTGGGGCATGATTAGATCAATCACATGAATATTTTAAAAACAAATATTTAAGAAAGAAAGAAAAACTGCCAACTGGAAGACTATTGCTGGAGGTGGAAAGCCAGGAACTGTAGCCAGTGGGACCTGAGTCTGCTACTAGACTGGAACACCATTGTGGAGACTGAAGGGTTTAAGTCTGCTTGGACTAGAAAATGATGGTTTTAAATTAAATCTGGAAAAACAGCTGCAAGGGGCATATGTAATGGGCTGGTGCTAAGAGGACTATCACATCATGTCTTCTGTACTTAGGAACTATTGGGTAGCCATACTATGATGGGCCAAGCAAAAGATTAAATATGCCCAATATCTAAGAGTTTTAGCCCCTCACTAATCTTATTGTATTAAAACAGAAAAGTCTGCAGGAATTTTATTAGAGTTTGGACTCTGGACAGTCTCTTTGTGATTGTTTTTCTGAAAAAGGACATTCTGCAATCTGGAGGAAAAAATGTATTGCAGTGAAACAGGCATCGAACTTCTGCATATCTTACTGTTCATCAGTACAAAAAGAGATGCTGAGGACAGAGATCTAAAGTGTGCATGAATGTAGGTTATCCTGCATCCTTCTCTTTTTCTTTCCAATTTGAACTTTAGAAGCTCAAAAGAGCACTATAACACCGAGCTATTTGTCTAACAGCATGACCTCCTTCAAAACATTGACATTATTTCATTTGACAACCCACTCCTAAATACAGGTAGACCTTGACTTACGACCATAATTGATCCCAAAAGTTATATTGCTAAGCAAGACAGTGTCTAGTGCCTCATTTTATAATCTTTCTTACAGTCGTTAAGTGTGACAAATGGTCATGTCCCTTTTTTCAATGCTTTGGTAACTTTGAGTGGGTACTAAAAAAACTGTTGTAAATCGGGGACTACCTGTATACGCTCATTTGATTGTTTGTTTAGTTTAATCTGTGTCTTCCTTGAGAAAATCACATTTAACATGGAGATGGAAGCATTGCGGACAACCTTGGTTTCTAGTAATGTTAAAGTAATGTTATTATGTTATAATGTTCTTAAAGTAAAGGCAAGAAGGTGATCAGCACTCAAGATACAAAAAATATGGTGCCAGTAAATCTGACACATGGTACAAATTTTCCTTCTGCTAAGATATTCAGAACAGTTGCTTTTCTAGGTTTCCATTCTTTGCTAAGTCTGTTGTGCATCTTTTTCAGTGGTTCAATTGAAAATCTTGCCTCTATTTCTGCTGGTATTATGACATTATCTTTCCCACTCTTTTCCAGACCTCCTCTATTTTTGGCTGCATTCTCTTCTTTATATTTCATTTATTTCTGTACAGACATGATATAATATTTTCTACTGTCAGATTTATAAAACTATTCCACAGGAGTGCTGAGTGAACAAAATTTATGACAAAATAATGGTTTTCTTCTCTGCAGCTTTCTGTGGAACCCTATCATACTGTTTCCTAGTATGATTTGATGTTGATGATGTTGACTATCATTAAGTATTGTACATTATGATTCTTGATTCTTAACAAATGTTCCTTCTTTATGTATACTGAGAGTATTTACACCAAGACAAATTCCTTGTGTGTCCAATCACACTTGGCCAATAAACTATTCTATCCTATCCTATCCTATCCTATCCTATCCTATCCTATCCTATCCTATCCTATCCTATCCTATCCTATCCTATCCTATTCTATCATTACTACTTTCCTTTCACATTCTTCCGCAGATTGATAACAGGTGTTTCATGACTAACACGTACAAACATATATAATCAAAGAAAATGAATTTATTAGAAAGAAGAAATCTGCCCTACCTTTGTCCTTGATATCTATTGTACAAAGATCATTTTCCTTGTTGTAAGTGCAGGTCAAGAAGCATGCATTTACTATACTTTTGATCCTATTGACCAGTAGAAGTTTTAGAATATGGTAAACAAAATACCTTTTCTTATTATTCAGACTACAATCCCAAGATTCTTAGGGTTTCTTCCTCACTCTGATTCCCGCAGGAAGAGTGTTTTATTCTTTTTCCTTTTTTCCATTGTCACAAAAACGAGTTTAGAATGCAGGTTTTTTATCTTAAACTTCTAATTGTTTGAATAAACATATCATTTTTAAACATCTCTTCTACATAATGGACATGGTTTTATATAAAAAAAATTAGTCTGCTATTGCCCAGTCAGATTACGCTTCTGCCAGTAACTTGGATGATTTGGATTTTCACTGGATGTACACATGTATGATTAGAAAGACAAAAGAAAAGAGGAAATTACATATATTTCTGATATTAGAAATATATAATAAGGGTTGAAACATTTTTTAAAAAAATGCATAAAAAGAGAAAAGTTAGCTTGTACAGTTGTATCAGAATTTATTACAACTTTGCTGGCATATATCAAATAAATCTGTTTTTTTTTACCATATTGGCTACAATTTTAAATAGGCTTTTATCTACAAATCTGAGTCTCTTCACCTACAAAAGCAGCATATAATTGTCTTTGAAGTAAAATACATTTATGACATGTAATGATTTAAGATTGAAAGCATTTATAACATGCTGCCAACATCAAGATACTTAGCCCTATTTGCTTAAAGTTTTAAGAATATAAGAAATATCACAGCACTTTTTGTTTTTCCATCTTTCTTCATCAGTCTTTGTTGAACTTCTGAATATATAGAATAATTGAGTTTTATGTATAAAGTGAGAAGAGTATATTCTAAATTGTATAATGCTGATTTCATTACTGTTTCTGTGCATCATATGGATTAAGTTAGTGCATGATCTTATTCTCACCCCTTGTATTCCTTTTTTCTGTAATTTACATCAGTCTTCTGGAAAGTTGGCTTCATCAATAGTGATCTTGACTATCCCACCACATTTTGTTCTTTTACTTTAAACTGTTTCCATCTGGTACTTAGATTTTTAAATATTAAGAGTATTGAAGATGATTCCTTCACCCTATTTGGCTTTCCAACATTGGAAATTATCTTTTCCAATTAACCAATAATTCAGTTAAACTATTATGCTACATGTATTGTCAATCTACTCAAAATCTAAGGAAGATAATTAGGAATAAGCCTCTTTTGCTCTTTCTTTCTGATTCTGTACTATTTCATGGAATATTTTTGAAATTCACTTGGAAAAAAAGTACTCCATAAAATTGTGAAGGATATGGCACTAAGTTTTTTTGTAATAAACTTTTTTGCACAAAAACTTTTTTGGCTGTGAGAAAGTGATGATTTGGCTTGCCAAAAACTTCAATAGGGTAATGATGGTGATTTACAACTGTCTTTAGGTATTTGCAAATTTCACATTTATAATTTTTCATTCATTTCATTTTCATTCTTGGTAGTCATTGCTTCAAAACATAATTGTAATATAATCATATAAACCAAACACTGGCAACAAGTAGTCCCTAGTCCTGTAAACTTGATTGATGAAATTGATGCAAATCAGACATTCTCTCTCTCTCTCTCTCCCTCTCCCTCTCTTTCTGTGTAAAACATTTAGAAACCATGTATCTCCCTCATAGAGTAACTCTGCATGATATACAAGAAAATATATAAATTCATACAAGAAAAATACAAAACCTGTGATAAAATCATTAAAATGTTTATTATTGTTGTTGTTATTCACAAATGGAAAATCATGGTTGATCCTGTTCATTTTGTCTCTTCACTCCAGCCTTTTTTAAAAAATATGGTAATTAACTTTTGAGAATTCCTTGGGACATGATAAATTAGTTATTTGGTTTGGAATAGTGCTTTTGGATGATTATTTTACTTCATCCATGTTAACTTCAAATTGAAAAGGAAAAAAATATCTAAGCAAAATGATGAATGTGAATTTTACTCTAGCAATAGATCAAATCTTATGCTGGAGCTCAATAATATATTAGCTTTATACTTGAAAGAAAGTTCAGCAGTTTAGTCTGGACCTGTGACCCTTAAACATAAAGTAACCTAGGTGTTTTATTAAAATTTCTCATCCTAGGAAAGTGACAATTTAATATATATACTACTGCACAGAAGGAAAGTATTATTTTTTCTCTTTTTCATTCTTTGTCACAATTAGGCAATTGTATTTTTCTTATTCAAAACAAGGGCAGCGAAGTACAATGAAGATACAGAATGTTTTGTAACCTTCTACAATACAGCTTATTGAATGAATACATAATAGTGTTATTTTTGTCCATCCATCAACAATCTCTTAATTTATAAATCTACATATCAAAGATTACTTTGAGGCAATTGAGTTTATTGCTGTCAGTTTAGTTGGGAGAGATTACATAACATTTAAGATTTAAACTACACATGTGATTAAGATGGTAGTGAGGGCTAGAGGAACACACTGATAATGTCTACAGATCAAAAATTGAAGGAATTTCTAAAAAGATAATAAATGATCTTGTCACAGTTTGAAGCAAGCCAATTGTGGATAAAGTCCAGCCTTGAAAGACTTGAAATTAACTGATTTTATAATCTTGCTGTCCATCTACTTAAGTTGATAATGATGGGGGAGAATTACATAAAGGAAGTGTGAACTTAAATGGGTGTTTGTCTTCCCTTCCTGTTTGAGTCACCCTTTATCTTTTTAGCAAAATAGCTCTAAAGATTAATGAAGAGATAGATCAGAACAAGCAACGTTAATCTTTCATCTTCTTTCTTTCTATAAAGATCATGAATTGCTTTTTAAATATTTTCTTTCTTTGCTGTCTTTTAGGTATGGGGCAGGGACATGATGTATTTGGCACATGGGATTTTATGCTGGGGAAACAGGAACATTAAACACATACATTTGAAATGTTTTCATTTAAACTGCAGCTCACTGGAGAACTTATAAAATTGTAATGTAATCTTTAAAATATAGTCAGTGTTAAAACTTCTTTTTCATGTTGACAAAAAAACAAAACAAAAAAATTCATTTTCTCCCCATTTGGTAAATTTGAAATTATTTCCCATTGATTATTTTGACTAGTATAAGCCTATGTACGCAAGTGCGCACGCATGCTCAAACACACACATGAAAAGGAGACTTGCACTGGGAAAATAGAAAACCCATGGACATATTGATGCACTATAATTACAGAATGTTACCAGACATTGAAAAATGATCTTGTATTCTTACATCCCTAGAGCACCTTTAGTTCCTAAGCAAAAGAACAAATGAAACCCCTAAACATCCATAACACATGACTAACTTATTAATAGTCAAGTTTGTATCTTATAAATAAGAAATGGGAAATCTGCAGCATGCAGTTGCTTTCTGAACCATTGGATAAGATTTTAAAAAATTAATTACATAGAACACTATTAATAACAACACAAAGATTGTATGAGGAGATATATTCAAGTTCATTGTATAAATCAGATAAACAATTAAAATATATTCCATTATTTTTAATGAGAATTCATTAGAATTAACAAATGTTCTTACACTCCTGTGTGGTATTGTACATCATCTTATGTGGGCATATGGTTCCCTAAAACAATGAGATTTTGAAGGACACATATTGACATCTACTGGTAAGAAGATAGTAACTAATCTCCAGATATAATGGTGCTTTGCTCGCATTTATTATTATTATTATTATTGTTGTTGTTGTTGTTGTTATTAATATTATACCGAAAAATGACAGTATATACAGCAAATGAGATGACCATGCTGGGTTTCGTATCACAAATCACTAGTCAAATACTTCCCAAGTGTTTAGGACTGCGTGATGTATCAGCAGATTATGTGAGCAGATCCAGCAAGGTGGCCTTCTGCAGCTGACCAATGGTGATCTTGTCAGCGCCAATTCTTTTTAAGTGTTTGCCTAGGAAAGTGCCGATTACCACTGGAACCACCTGCACTGGTTTATGCCAGAGTCTCTGCAGTTTGATTCTCAAGTCCTGATATCTGGTGACTTTTTCAAGTTGTTTCTCATTGATTCTGCTTTCACCAGGTATGGCAATGTCAACAATCCACACTTTTTTTTTATCCACAATCATGATATCTGGGGTATTGTGTTCCAAAACTTTGTTAGTCTGTATTCGGAAGTCCCACAGTAGTTTTGCATGCTCATTTTCGACCTCTTTTTCAGGCTTACGATCCCACCAGTTCTTTGCTACAGGCAGATGATAATTGTGACACAAGTTCCAGTGGACCATCTGAGCGATTGTGTTGTGACGTTGTTTGTAGTCAGTCTGAGCTGTTGTCTTGCAACAGCTCAGTATGTGATCAATGGTTTCATCTGCTTCTTTGCAGAGTCTGCATTTGGGGTCATCAGCAGATTTTTCTATTCTGGCTTTGATTACATTCGTTCTGATGGCTTGTTCTTGGGCTGCAAGAATCAGGCCTTCTTTTTCTTTCTTCAATGTTCCGTTGATCAGCCATAACCAGGTCTTTTCCTTTTCTACTTTTCGTTGGATCTTTTCAAGGAACTGTCCATGCAGTGCTTTGTTACACCAGCTGTCAGCCCGAGTTTGCATCACTGTTTTTCTATATTGATTCTTGGTTTGCTGCACTTTGAGCAGCTTCCTCTTGTTGACCTCCATCAAAGCTGGTTCAACACTGTCTTTCACATAATCTGCCAGAGCATGCTTCTCTTCTTCGACTGTCTGCTTCACTTGCAATAGTCCTCTGCCACCTGCTTTTCTGGGCAAATATAGCCTGTCGACGTCACTACGTGAGTGCAGCGCATAGTGTATGGTCATCAGTTTTCTTGTTTTCCTATCTAAGCTGTTCAGCTCTTCCTGTGTCCAGTTTATGATCCCAGCAGTATATCTGATGACGGGTATGGCCCAGGTATTTATAGCCTTGATGGTGTTACTGCCATTCAGTTTGCTTTTTAGAAGTTTTCTGACCCTTTGTGTGTATTCTTTGCTGACCACATTTTTCACTTGCTCGTGCTTGATATTACCCAGCTGCAGTATGCCCAGGTATTTGTAGGCTTTGGGTTGGTGGCACTTGATGGTTTGTCCATTGGTCATTTCAATTCCATCACTTTCTATGATCTTCCCTTTGTTCAGTGCCACTGTGGCCCATTTGTCCAGGCCAAACTCCATGCTGATATCAGTGCTAAAAATTCGAACTGTATTGGTCAGTGACTGGATTTCAATTTCTGATTTTCCGTATAACTTCAGATCATCTATGTACAGCAGGTGAGAGATTTTCTGTGAATTTTTAGCCATTTGATAACCTAGGTTAGTTTTCTGTAAAAATGTTGACAGGGGGGTCATGGCGATGAACAGTAGAGGTGGCAAAGAATCACCCTGGAAAATCAGACACATATTGACATCTACTGATAAGAAGATGGTAACTAATCTCCAGATATCATGGTGCTTTGCTCACATTAAGTATTATTATTATTATATTACACAAAAACAACAATGTACACAGCAAACAAGATAACTATGCTGTGTTTCGTATCACAATCACTAGTCGAAAATTTCCAAAGCGTTTAGGACTGCGTGATGTATCGACGGATTATGCAAGCAGATCCCAGTAAGGTAGCGTTCTGCAGCTGACCAATGATTTTTAAGTGCTTGCCTAGATCTTTAGGCACAGCACCCAGTGTGCCAATTACCATTATTATTATTAATATTATTATTATTATTTCTTTTAATCATTATATATGAAACTCAATCAACTGAACATTTAAAAATGTATCACAAATACCAGTGATTGTGCTAATGGTTGATAGGGGTTGCTGACAGCATCCTAGGTATCAATCAAGTATCTTCTTAAAATATATGATGTTCAGTTTAGCGCAGTTTTTTTTCAGTTCCACTGGTGTTATTGCAGGAAGCTGCAATTTATTGATGTGTTTTGTAAAATTCTTGGACATGGTACCAAGTGCCCCAATGACAATGGGTGTCACTGTTACATGTTTCATCCATAAAAATGTTATTTTGATGGCCAGGTCGCAATATTTCATGATTTTTCCCAGTTCTTTTTCTTCAACTCTGGCATCTCCTAGTACAGCAATATCATTAAACTCTCGATAACCATAATATCTGGTGTGTTGTATTCCAAATGGCGATGTGTCTGTATTTGAAAGTCCCACAAGATCTTTGCCATCTTATTTTTGACAACTTTTTCCACTCTATGTTCCCATGACTTTTCAGATATAGGTAGGGCGTATTTTTTACATAATGACCAGTGGATTAATTTAGCAACTCAATCATGTCTACCTTTGTAGTCAAGTTGTGTGATTTTGCTGCACTCACATATTAAGTGTAAAACAATTTCAAATTTGTCATTGCAAAGTCGGCAATTTGGATTGTCAGTGGATTTTTGTATCTTCGCTTTCATGGAATTAATTTGTAGGCTTGTTCTTGGGCAGCAAGTATTAAATCTTCTGTTTCTTTCTTGATGGTTCTTCTCCTAAGCCCTGTCCATGTCAAGTTGTTATCACATTTTCCTTCAATGATTTTCAAGTGCTGTCCATGCAGAGCTTTGGTTTTCCAATTATTTAATCTATTATCCAGCTGTTTTTCCTTATATTCTGCCTTTGCCTCTCTTGTTTTTATAACGTTCTCCACTTTCACAGCATACTGAAATTTTTCTGTACTTTGGTTCACATAATCATTCAAACTTCATTTTTCTTCTTCTACAGTTTGATGGATTTGCAATAGCCCACTGCCCCCTATTCTTCTTGGCAAGTATAACCTGTCGATGTCACTTTGTGGTTATAAAGCGTGGTACATATTCAAAAGTTTACATGTTTTCTGGTCCAAGTTTTTCCAGTTCAGCCACAGTCCAGTTGATGATTCTAGCTGAGTAACGTATCATTGGAACTGCCCATTATGTATGTATTAATGATTTTAACTATGTTTTCAGAATTCAGTTTTGATTTTAATATTTTGCAGACTCTGATGTATTCCTTTTTTTGACTTTTCCATTCAAAATATTATCTGCTTCCAATATACCTAGGTAATTTAACTGTCATCCTTTGCAAATGCTTTCACAATGCTTCCTTTTCCCAGTTCTATTCCTTCTATTTTTTTCCATTTTTCCTTGCTGCATGGATAGTATAGCACATTTTTCAAGTCCAAAGTTCATTTTGATGTTATTGCTGAACAGTTGAACTGTGTTGAGTATTGATTCAAGTTCAGTGGGGCTTTTCGCATACAGTTTTGAGTCATCCATGTATAGTAGATGGTTTATCTTGCCATGTTGACTTGAGGTTTGGTAGCCCAGTTTTGTGTTTCATAGGATTACTGTCAGTGGAATTAATGTGATGTTGAAAACTATTGTGTTCCCTGTGTGTCCCCTTGGAAGATTTCTTGTCTAATATTGACTTCACCAATGTTCTCTCCATTTGCTGTTAGAACTATTTAAAATAAGACCCAGTCTTATTTTCAGGAAAACATGGTGCACTCAAGGGATACCTTAAACGAAAATATCTTATGGCTTTCTTTTTCTATCTCTTAGAAAGGAAATCAACCCAAAGAGTTCCATTTGTGTTCATGTTAACATTTGATATTGGAATTAATTGAATATTTGACAGGAACCGAGAATGGAACTGTAATGCACCGAAAAGATTGTACTGTGGAATCTGCACAGCCATATATCCCACTCATAGAAGAGATTTTGTGGGCTTTTTAAAAGTATGTATCAATTCATTTTCATTTTCAGATTCAATTCATTTCAGATTCATTTGATATTCTGAAATAGTCTAAACAATTTCATTAGCTTTTTCAGAGAAATCCTCTGCATGTTTTCATTAAGAATGTATACTTATGTATACTCTGCATGTTTTCATTAAGAATGTATACTTATGTATACTCTTACTTATATATCCTTGCAGAAAAGTAGAACAACTCTTGTAGCTGATGATACAGTCTACTCTATTTCCTACTATTCAAACTACAATCTCAGCACCATTTTTAAATCTTGCAATGTAAATTACATATATGTGATTATGTTGGCTCTCATATGCATGAATATATTTTGAGACATCTGGTTGGAAATTCCCTATTAAAAAGAAAATTGCAAAGATTAATATAAAAAATATTATTGATAAAGCCCTTATTGGGGTGGTGCGATGGCTCAGTGGGCAAGTGCTGGACTTGTCAGCTGGAAAACCAGCAGTCCAGGTTCAAAACCTGAGCTCCACAGAATGGGATGGGCTCCCATTCTCACCCTGGCTTCTGCCAACATAGAAGTTTGAAAGCATGCAAGTAGATAAATAGGTACCAGTTCAGTGGGAAGGTAACAAGGCTCTGTGATGTCATGCTGGCCAAATGACCCACAGAAATGTCTTTGGACAGGACTGGCTCAATGGCCTTGAAATGGAGATGAGCACCACCCCATCCCAGTAACTACTAGAGGAGTAAAATCTGTAGGGACGTCTTTACCTTTTTTTATAGCCATTATTTATCTTAATCAATGGAGAGGGAAAGCACAAACTATATTATGATCAAAACATATTGTGGTTACATGGTTTATGAAAATTATGCTGATCTAGCCAGCAATAATCAGTTTTCTTCATAAGATCTTCCAAGTCTGCTTTGTTTTCCTTTGGGTGGTTTTACTCTTATGATTTATCTGGGTTTTGATTTGATGTTTGATTAGAAGTTTGGAAGTTTGGAAGTAATCCTTCGACAAAAAAGGGATTGGGAATTCATACTTTTTTTCCATCCAACTCCTGTTAACTCATTTTTATGTTACTATTCTATGCAACTTGAAAGCAGTTTCCACTCTCAAGATTTTTCAGATCTTGAATAGCATTGCAGTGTACTGAATTTTTAATTTTCTCAGTGATGAAATATTAAACTGATTTGTATGGTGTTTCATGTACAATTTCCTTCATTACACCAAACAATAGTTAAATCTTATTGTCCATTAGAGATGTTTAGAACTGCTGGATATGTTTCTCTATTTCTATATGCAGGCATAATAACTGGCTTGAATCTTGAAACACGAAGCAGAAAGACTCTAAACAATTGCTTAAATAAAAGTACAACTTCATTTATATGCTATAATTTAGAAGTACCATATTTCCTAATTCTAGAAATTCTAGAAATTCTTCTAGAATCATTGATGTTATTCTAAAAACCTTTATTAATAATTGATGGTCATATAAGTATTTAATGACTATCACTCTTCTGGTTTTATATATGATCCAAAGGTACTGGTAATATCTGAAAGAAAAGTGTAGAGCATTTAATGTAATTCTTTTATCCAAGATTCAGAATCATGTGATATTATGTATATATTATATATTGCATAAATAATTATACACTTTCAGTTGATTCTGAATGCAGTAATGCCTGCAGCGTAGGTACATCCACATAAATCAGTGAGCTCCATTGATTTCCAGTTGGATTCTTGGTGCTTTTTAAGGTGCTGGTTGTCACCTTTAAGTCTTACATAGCATGGGGATAGATTATTTGTGAGATTGCTTTTGCCTATCCCATTAAAACTAGCAAGGTGGGAATACTCTATCTTTTTGGTAGATGCCATACACATTTGTGAAAGGAATGGAAAGAAAAAGAAAAAGAAAGGAAAAGAAAAGAAAAAAGAAAAGAAGAAAAGAAAGGAAAAGAACCAAAGAAAAAAGAAAAGAAGTTGGCCAATTCTTTTTCCAAAGTGTGTAAGAGGTATTCTGTCTTTGACCATAAATAATGTTTTAATTTTATTTCTTTGAAGTGCTGGGCATAAGAAAGTTATGAATACTCAAAGTATTTCTGGAATACCCTAGACAGAATTACTTTATTCCTTCCAGTTTCATCAATATCCTTTAAATATAATTGAAGTTTTTAGAATTTCTTAAATGATTTTGTTTATAGCGTTGTTAACTTATTTCTGATTTTCTACATTAATTTTAAATTAAAAATTCCAAGAGGGCAGGGAAAAATAGTAATACTTCTGTATTAAAATTAGATGTATATTTCTCAAATTGCTTTTTGCTATATTGTATCTGGTTAGAAATAGCTAACCATGTAGGAACTAAAATGTATACCCAAGACTGAGAAGAAAGTAAGGCTTGAAATAATGTAAGATATTGCTATTTTTTTTAAAAAGTTACTGGAATAAAAAACTCTTCTTACCCATCCCTCTCCATACTGTGGAGGTGATCAAAATGCAGGTAGTCCTTGACTTATGACCAAAATTGAGCCCAAAATTCATGTTGCTAAGCAAGTCATTTGTTCTGTAAATTTTACAACCTTTCTTGCCACATTTGTTAAGTGAATTATTACAGTTGTTAAGTTAGTAACATGAATGTTAAGTGAATCTGGCTTCCCCATTGCGCATTGCTTGTCAGAAGATAACAAAGGTAATCACATGATCTTGGGAACAATGTAACCTTATAAATATGAGTCAGTTGCCAAGTGTCTGAATTTTGATCATATGACCATGGGGATGCTGCAAACTGGTCATAGTCACTTTCTCAGTGCCATTGTAACTTTGAATAGTCACTAAACGAATTGTTGTAAGTCGAGGACTATCTGTATTCTCAAATTCAGCCAATACTTGCTCTAAGGTTGCAATATAGATTACTCAGGTATGTTTTCTCCTCATTATTTCATTTTTTTAAAACCCCATAGGCAAGTTTTATGAAACACAACTCATTAAAATAAAACCTGTAGGACATGTTAAATACAAAGGAATTCCAATCACTGTTCATTGTAAATGATGGCAAAAGATCATATAAATAGATCTAAAAAAGGATTAAGTTTGATATAACAGCATGTATTCCTTTGTCCCATCTAGAATGTGTAAATATTTTTACAGCAACTTCTTTGTTGCTAACACATTAATTGAACCAACAAAATTTGATACATATCTACAACAAATATGGAACCAGAGGGTTTTTTGCACTAATGTTAAAAGAAATGAATATGGCTGATCCTGTGCAACTCCTCCTGTGCAACTCCTCCTGTACATTAGTTTGCTCATGCTACATTTTTCACAGGGCAATCCATATACACAGTATTTACCAAAAAACAAGTACTATTAAGTGCAATATCAAATACATGTTGATAGGATTGTAGCCTAATTCTTTTCTATCCAATCAAAATTCCAATCATCTCAATATAGACAGTCAATATAAACTCAGGCAAAAATGCCCTCCCCATGTCATGAAAAATATATATGAGAATTCTAGATGCAGTATTAGTCTTGCATGGTAAAAGTTTTATTTGCAAAATAATTAAATAAAATGTTTACCTAAATGGACAGAGTACATGGACAATTAATAGCTCCACTTGATATTGCAACAAAAAACCTATTGTTCTGGCTTTCCTCTTTGTCTGTTAGTTAGATTATATATAAAGGTATAGCACACCTTAGTGGTCACAGCTAGTATTGCTCTCTAAATGTGTAACTTTTGTGTTTGGGTATATGTGTTTAGAGCAATAAAACTAGAGAACCACCATCATCTTAAAATTTCTAAATATCTTTGTGATCTTTAATTAGCTTTAGCATTGCTTCTTGTAAATGATGTTATGAGTATCTGAGCGTTTATACCCACTGAATATTAGAATCTATTTCTAACACTGTTCAAACATAAATTTTATCCATATAATTCCCTACATATATAATTCATCTCTTGGTCTAGTGTATCAAAAAGAAGTCCATTTAGAACATGGATAATAAAGGAAAGAATGCAATAAGTTGCATTCAGAATAATTATCTGCATGATTAAACAAATGGCATTTGGCCTCATGACTTCCTATTACACTATGCGAAAAATATGGGAAAAGGTGTCATATTTTTATAAGCAATCCAGCTCACTTTTATTTTCAGTTTCTTCACAAGATAGTTATATGCACCATAGCTGCTACATAAAGGTATCTTATATATATGAATATGAATGTTAAAAACAATCAAAATTGTTTTCTTTAGAAATGTGAAAAAAAAAAAAAAACCCTAGTCTGAATTGAAATAAGCACTTGGGGCAGAGATGTCAAACTGCCAGCGAAAACGGAGGGCTCTGTTTTTGCTGGCATAGGGCTGCAGGATGCCATCAGGCCAAAATGGAGCCTGGGAATGCTACCCATAGCCCTCCCAAGCTCCATTTTCACTGGCAGGAGGGTGGGATTCAGCCAGTTCGCACCAGTTCAGGAGAACCAGTTGTTTACTTTCTGAGCAGTTTGGTGAACTGGTAGTTGAAAGAAAGCATTAGGGCAGAGAACCAGTTGTTAAATTATTTGAATCCCACCACTGAGGCCATCATAGACGGAATGGAGCTTGAGAGCCTGTTTTTAATGGCAGAGCGCTCAGGCCTCCACAGGCACCCTTGGCATGAGTGATGTCAAGTGGCCACACCCATCCTGGCCACATCCCTGGAAGTCAAACACAACCCTGATGTGGCTCTAAATGAAATTGAGTTTGACACCCCTGACTTAGCGCTTACATATAATTGACAACATCATTAGAAGCAAAATACACTTTTCCTGGGTATGTTCCTAGTGTCTCAAGCATTTAAGCAGACTTGAAATAGGTATCTGACAGCAAAATGGAAGACCAACTAAAATCTGGCATTCATTGAAATGGAAAACATGGAAGTCACCAAAGCAAAGTCATATTCACTACAAAAATCTGTATTTTATGATACAATACAAAAAGCTTCCAGCAAAGAGAATTAACATACTTTGATCCTCAATTCAATCTGTTAGGTTTCTTTAAGAACCTGAACTATATTGGTTTATCATATATGGTTGCAAGTCATAATGACTCAGCACTTTACTGAAGCCAAGATACTGATTGGCTACAAGAAGCAGGATTACTATATAGCAAGAAGCCAGAGAGCACATGTCTGGGAGACTGCTACGTGGCTGTTACTCGGCAAGTATCTTCATCACTCTGTAACTATATCTCTCCATTGCTGTACTGATGCATTGAAGATGCTGTATTGCTGTTTTGCCTACTGATTATTATGGTTAGTTATATACTCTGTTGACTGATGAACTGTGTATAAATATTGGACTGAATCTTGAACTGTGCTTATACTCCTGTATATAAAACCCATTATCCTTCAACCTCTGTGCTTGTGTGACTCTATACTCACTGCTACAATTTTGCAAACTACTTCCATTTGCTGCATACTTCTTGAAGACAAAGCTATTACTTATTACAATCCAAGTTTATAATTTTGAAATTTCTTTTAAATTTAGCTCTGGTTTGGTTTTCCTGCCATTTCTGTTCCTATGGTCTGAAGCATAATATTGTAATAATGTATATTTGTATATGTGTGAATACCCACATCCATGCTCATATACATTCCAACACACACAAATTGTCTATCTCTCGGTCTCTCTGCACATAAGATTGATGTAAAAACTATACTTTACATGTAAACATTTTAAGCCTAACCAGATTAAGGGGGAGTACAGGTTTTATAGAATGCCAGTTTGATGTAATGATTAAGGCATCAGACTAAAAATCGGTTCTACTTCTGGTCCTGCTTTAGGCAAAAAGCATCTGGATGACCTTGAGCCTGTCGCTTTGTCTCAGTCCTAGAAAGTAGGCAGTGGAAAATCTCTTCTGATAAACTTTGCCAAGAAAACTGCAGGGGCTTATCCAAGCAGTTTCCAAGATTTAGACATGGTTGAACAAGAAAATAAAAGGTTTCATACATACATCAATACATACTATGAATACATAATCATATTTCTCCATCCATATGAATAAGGTATGACTAAATTTTCACCACTACCATAATTGTATACAATGTACGTTCTGACTCTGAAAATTTAACAGCTCAAATTTTAATAACAATTTTCACTTCTAATCACTTGCAAGATGCTTTCCTTTGGCTACTACCAAAAATGAGTTTTATACACTGGGAAGAAAGACCCCATTAGGTTAAGAGGCAGAATTATCTTATTAAATAACATGGTACAATGACTACTACTGTTAAGAAAAATAAATATGAACTACTGTAGGCTTCATGACAGATCTAGAAACAACCTCAAACTACATATTGCAAAACCTTGATTTAGCAGACCTCAATACAACTGAATTTGCATACAACAGTTATGTTCATCATTTACATATTGACATCCTTTACAAATAAAGGTGAAAAAAGGTAAAAGTTTCTCCTGACCAATTAAGTCTGACTCTAAGGAGCTATGCTCATCTCAGTTTCTAAGCTGAGGGAGTCAGAATTGTCCAATGATGCTTCTGTGGTCATGTGTTCAGCATGTAATGTACACAGAATGCTGTTACTTTCCCACAAAAATGGTACCTATTTATCAACTCACATTGTGAGGTTGGCAGGAGCTGAGATAGGAGTTCACCCTTGCGATACCTGGTTTTCCAACTGCCAATCTTTCAGTCAACAAGAGTAGCTTCTTAACCCCTATGCTACCATGCTCCATGCACAACTTAATTTGCCACAATGTCATACTCTTTTAATAGAATTCATAACTAATGGCACAACCTCTGTTAAAAGGAGGTTTACATGGACAAGGTAGAATAACGTATAACTCAAATATGACCTAAATCCATGCTTAGTGCTGCATCACAATATTAAACCAGTACAGATAATTTTAATTTGATAATTGGGTGTGTAATAATCTTTAAAGTTACAACGGACTCAAAAAAAGTTATCTATGGCTGTGCTCTAATTTACAACTGACACACATACACACAATACTCATGTGGTCACATTTAGGTGCTTGGCAACTGGGTTGCGCTTAGGACAAATGGAAGTATCCTGCAGTCACTTGACCATGGTTTATGAGGTTTCTGCCAGTTTCTGGCAAAGGGGCAAAATGACTGAGAGAATGGTTTCACTTGTCCATGTGGTTCACTTAACAACCATGTGTTTCACTTAACAATCATGTTGACTTGCTTCATAGTCACCATAAAATTATCATAAAACTGAGTCAGGTCATGTGCTGAGTCAATTATGGGCCTAACTATGGTCATTAAGTGAGGACTACCTGTGCATAACAATATAAAATCAATAAGTTCTATATACCATGCACTTAAGGGAAAGAAGTTCATACTACAGTTTAATTCCTTCTTACAAATCTTCCAGTAAAAGTATCACTATTACACCTGAAAAGTACTGCAATTGGTAAACAGCATGGATTAACCCATTAAATTACAGGGAAGAAAAATAGGTGCACCTGTGAAACTAAGAGAAAGAATGTAATAGATTTGAGTAGACGTGGTTTGCTGTTCTGAGGCGTATTAAATGAATACAATAGGGAACTATGGATGTAATTATGAATGAAAGGGAGATAAAATCAAAAAGGCTGATTTTCTTTTATATGGTGGCCTATTTCTTGTTGGGTTTTTTATTGCTATTTTAATATTAGTATAACAAAGACAGTAATTATATTAAAGATATTATGTTAAAAATTGTTTTCTATAAAGGTTTATCAGAACTTAGGACACCACGCAACCAGACAACAGAGCTGTCCTCCTGCCTGCTATAGTTTGTTAGATAAGACCAACAATGGAACAATACGATTTCACCCACTTACTATTTCTTATAATTTGGAGTTAGGCTGTCCTTGAAATACTCACAGATAGTAATAAAAGATGTTCTTTTTAAGATATTCAGTTGGAGTCCTTTTTCTCCTCACTATTGTTTCTGCGGGTTCTGCCATATAATCTTATTATTTCTGATGGGTTGTCTGTTGTAGCACTGGATTCTTCAAAGGAAAAGAAAACAGCAAGGTAGCTTATTTCAGCAAATTATCTTAGTTGTTTGGGGAAATGTATCACAAAGCTGAAGCCAAGAGGGGACTAAAATCTCTTCCGAATGCCTTTTCTTTGAGAGTCTAAGTGCCATAATCAAATAAAGCAGCTTGGTGGGCTGCATATTTTATTTCTTTGTTCCTTTGAAATTGGAAGATATTTTAGCCTTGTGTTTCTTTTTCTTTCTTGCATTCTTTTCTTCCATGTGTGAAAATATAAAGGACTTGTACAGTAAGATTTACTCTAGACAAGGAGTAAAGCAGTTCTTAAGAAGCAAAAGCAGAAATAGAGACTCCACACCTGCTACTTGTAAAAGGGATAATTCCATTAATCCTGGGAGAGAATCCTTCCTTGGGAAAAAAACCATGGTTGCAAGGAAACTGTAGATGCATATCCCTCATTTAAGTTAATCCACTTTCCATTATTAACACAGGGATCTGAATAACATGATCAAATGCAGTGATTAAATCTTGATCTAAGACATACCACTGCACTCTTGGTGACCTCCACCACCAAGGCCATTGTCTTGTCATTCTTTTAAGACATGTTGGAGGTACAAAACAGCCCTCAGAGCTATAACAACATCAGAGCTATATTTGCCTTCCTGCTTCACATCTGCTGGCATCGGGGTGTAACCACTAATGAAAGTTAGCAACATATCATTTTATAGCAATATGGAATTGTAAATAACACATTTTCATCCAATGTTATGACCTGTAAGCCACAAAATATTTTCTAAATGAATAAAAAACAGCATTTTGTCTCTTTATGTTCCTAACAAGTTCAAATCAACAGTTCAAATCAATTCAAATTTACCTGTAATTACTTCTTTGGCATTAGTTTTCAGCAATATTTGCAATTTTAGAAGTGTGAATTGAATAACAAGAAATATTAACAGAGTTCCCTGGGTTGGGGAATGTTTGCAGAAGCTTACCTATGTCTTGGCAATGTCTTGCCAAAGTTTTAATAATGCAAAGATCTTGTCAGTATTTTTGGGAAATTAGAATGGAACCTCTCTTTTCAACTGCAGGCTACCTTTACTCAAGATATAAAAATGTTTCTGGAAAATTCCTTCTGTTTTGGAAACAAATATCATTGTGCAATAATATCCAGCAGTTTTCCAACCATCTCCAAAAACCAGTATTCATGCCCATATTTTACCAAATAGGCCATATTGCAACAGGCAACAGGCAAAGTATTTATGACCCAAAAGCTTCAGAAGCTTTTTCTACATTGGCCAAAAAAATGATTGATTCTAATACTATATTAATTCCTTTAAATATTTATTGCTACTAGGAAAGCTGAGAAAGAAGGATTTAACAGCAGATAGATGCCAAAAGACAGTTGAAAAAATATAGAGATTTTAGTAGGAACTAAAATTATGAAGACAATATTAACTGAAAAAATGATAAAGTTTTTAAAAAGTAGTGGACATTACTTTTTAAGATATATTTTTAAATGATGGTTTAAGCTGTAGTTACTTTGATAATGTGCATAAAAGTACTATGTTATCTTTTAGGCAATACTAAATAGATATAAATCATTAACAATTAGTATACTTTTTTATGCCACATTGTTTATAATTTTATTATAACTCCTTATGGTACATTTTGCTCATTTCGCATTTGTTAGGTTTCTTTAAGAAACTTAACTATACTGGTTTACCATATATGACTGCAAGTCAGAATGACTTAGCACTATCTTGTAGTCATGATGCTTATTGGCTACAGGAAGCAGGAGTGCTATATAGTAAGAAGCCAGAGAGCACATGGCTAGTCTGTTGTTAGTCTCTGTGAGTGCTACAGGAATGCTGCTACTGGTTTGCTATGCTTCTACTATGCTACTCTACTACTTGGCAAGTATCTTCAATTCTGTAACTATATTTCTCCATTGATGCATGGAGGTATTGAAGATGATGTATTGCTGTTATGTCTACTGAACAAGAATGGTTAGTAAGCTAATCTACTGATGGATGAACTGTGTATGATATTGGACTGGAACTTGGATTGTGATTAGACTCACTGTATATAAAGACTTTGCACTTCAACTGCTGTGCTTGTGTGGTTCTATACTCACTGCTACAATCTGAACACTACTTCCGTCTGCTGTATTAATCCTTGACACCAAGGATACTCTGCTAAATACTTAACATTGGTTATGGGCCCAGGCTAGCCAAGTTAGCCCAGGATATCCCAGTTATCCCAGAACATCACAATATACCATAACCCAGACCTATGCAGGTTACCCCAGGTCCAGAGTCAAAGGTTGTTAGTGTGAACTGAGTGAGTCACTATACAGAAGGTTTATTGTAATATATGGTTGAAGTGAAGATGGCACAAGAACATATGTCCAGCTTAGCTATGATTACCCGGTTAGATGGTACCAACTACGTTACCTGGTCCACCAAGTGTAGTTTCTCTTGAAGAGAGAAGGACTATGGAATGCTGTTATCAATCCACTGGATATAGAAGTTTTGGATACTTCGAACGATGCTGATAGAAAGAAGCTAGATGAATTTGCCAGAGACAACGAGAGAGCTTTGTGCGTTATTGAACTTACTCTTAGTGATTCGCAGCTTGTGCATGTTCATGATGTGGAATCTGCATCGAATGCTGGAAAACCCTCAAGAAGCTCTATGTCAGAGACAGTGTTGGTTCTCATATTAATCTAACACGAAAGCTGTTTAGAGCACGTATGCGTAAAGGTGATGATATGCTTACTCATTTGGAGTATATGAAGAGAGCTCTGCAACAACTTCATGAACAGGAGCTGATTTTCTCTGAACTTCATCAAGTCTATATTATTCTTTCATCTTTAGATGATTCTTATGATGACTATGTATCTTCACTTGAAGTGTTGGACAAGGAAGAAATGACTTTGACTAACATAACAGGGGGGCTAATAGAAGAGTCAAGATGGTGAAAGGACAGACGACAACTGAAACAAGATGACCAAACTATGGATGAAGAACAAGCTACAGTTTATATTGTTAAAAAATGTTATGTATGTGGGGCTAAGGGTCATTTGGCTAGAAATTGCAAGAAGAAATATACACAGGGTGGAAAGTTGAAAAAGAACAGCAATAATTTAGCTATATGTAATGCTAGTTTAGCAGGAAACCATGATAAATGGGTTGTAGATAGTGGAGCATCACATTGTATTACTAATAGAAAGCAACAGTTTTTCATATTGAACACAGTGCTCAAAGTATTACACTGGCTAATGGCTGGAAGCTAAAGGCTTCAGGAAAAGGTAATGCATTTTGTTCTTGTTTAAATGAGGAGTTACTCATGCTGTATGTGCCTAGTACAACATATCAATTATCATCAGTGAGTGTACTGATAAAAGCGGGATATACAGTAACATTCAAAGGATTAGAATGTGTATTAGAGAAACAAGGTAAGCGTGTTATGGCTAAACTGGATAATGGCTTGTTTATATTACAAGATAACCCAGTTCTAAACACTAAGGTGGGGTTTGAGAACAGAAAGCCACATGATGAATGTATCCATCTGTTACACAGACGTATGGCGCATATTAATTTTAAAGCATTAAGAAAAACTGTGGAATTATCAAAAGGTATCAAGATTAAGCCTTGTAAGCACTATGTTGATTGCAATGCTTGCAACAAAGAAAAGGGTAAGATACCTCCTGCTAATAGAACAAATGGTTTTAAAGGCAGTGAACCTCTACAAGTGGTAGTAGCAGACTTAATTGGTCCAAAGGAACCCAACTTTGGGGGAGCAAGGTATATATTAAGTATTGTAGATTTATATTCTCGATATGGGTTTTGTTATTTAATGAAAAGCAAGGCTGAAACATAACAGAATTTTACAAATTGGTTAAGGTTTCTAGAAAGAAAGACAAAACGTAAAGTCATGACATTAGTGACTGATAATGGGTCAGAGTTCACTAACAATAAGTTTGTAATTATGTTGAAGAAAGCAGGGATAGACCATAAGCCGTTTGCGCATTATAGACCTGAACATAATGCTTATTGTTAACGGAGAGATCAGACATTACAAACCATGGTTAGAGCTATGCTCAGTGATTCTGGTTTAAGTAAGAAATTGTGGAGAAAAGCCACAAAAAATGTGCTAATCATATCCTAAACAATGTAGCCCACACAGCAACAAATGAATTGCCGTTTGTTCGCTGGCATGATAGACAACCAAATCTTAGTTATCTCCATGTATTTGAGACCCCTGCATGAGTAAATAGGCGTTGGTTCTTATCTGATACGCCGATTCTCTCCGAGCTGCAAGGAGCATCCAAATGAGTGGGTTGGTTCAGTCTTCGTTCTGATAGGCTGAGCTTAAATTTCGGAATGCTCCTCCTCCTCCACGGGACTCCTCCGTAGCGTTCCTCAGTTTTGGCGAAGATCGCAGTAGAAAGCAGGTGACGCTCCCGAAGAACTACTACAACATCTTGGTCGAAAAACAGGACTCCCCCAGACGGAAGGAAAAAGAAACAGACAGCAATTACAAAGTAGGGTGGGGTTGGATGCTCCTTGCAGCTCGGAGAGAACCGGCGTATCAGGTAAGAACCAACGCCTATTCTCCTACGAGCTGCTCGGAGCATCCAAATGAGTGGGACATACCAAAGCTTGGCCTGCACTACAGGTGGGATGCTGTCTGGACCTGGAGTCTGTCCCTGTCCTGTACAACTCCTTGTAGCACTCTCCTACCAAAAGCAGCCTCCACTGATGCAAAGGCATCAATCTTATAATGTCTGATAAAAGGAGAGGGAGACACCCATGTAGCGGCCCGACAAATATCTGTGATGGGAGCTTGAGTGGCCAAGCCGCTGTAGTCGCTACATTACATGTGGAGTGAGCTGTGATGCCCTCGGGTACTGCTAGGGCCTGGGCTTGATAAGCTTTGGCAATGGTCGCTCGCAACCAACGACCAATGGTGGGTGAAGATTCTTTAGTACCCTGACTGTGAGGCAGAAAAACAACAAACAAGGGAAGGGTGAGGACAGAAATTGGGTAACACTAACTCCTGTGCCCTATGAAAGGCAGAATTAATCTTTGGAATGAACGTAGAATCTGGTCAGAGAACAACCCTATCTGCGTGAAAAACACAAAGGTCGGTCCTGACCAACAGGGAAGCCAACTCGGAAATGCGCCGAGCTGAAGTTATGGCCACTAAGAAAACTACCTTATATGTAAGGAATAGTAGGGATGTGGAACGTATCGGCTCGAAAGGAGGCTTGGTAAGAGCTAAAAGCACTTTATTCAGATCCCAGGTTGGATAACGATGAACTGGGAGCAGACGTAAATTAGTGGCACCTCTAAGAAAAGCGCGAATAAGTGGATGATGAGAAAGAGATGGAAAAACCTCATGATCAATAACAGAAGACAAGGCGGAAAGTATTTGGTGAAAGTCCCCTATCGAGGCCATCTTGCAAAAAATCTAAGATTTGAGCAATCGAAGGAGATCGAGGTTCAATATGAAATTTGGAACACCATTTTGCGAATATGGACCAAGTGGCATTATAAATGCGAGTAGTTGAGGGACGCCTCGCAACTTGGATGGTAGAAATAACTCTATTGGACAGGTTCTTGCTGATTAAACGCGACCGCTCAACCTCCAGATGGTTATTGAGGGTTTGAGTGTTATAGAGGACCCTGGGTTAGAACAATCCTGTCCGGAGGGATCCTCCATGGTTTGAACACCGACAGACAACAAAGGTCCGCGAACCAAGGCCGTCGACCTAGGGAGCTACCAGAATCAGTTCTGCCTGTTCTTCTAACATCTTCCCTATGACCTGAGGAATCAAAGGAAGAGGGGGGAATGTGTACAAGAGCCCTGGGGGCCACGGGCAGCGAAGAGCGTTGAAATTCTCCGCTCCCTGAGAGGGGTATCTGGAGACGAACCTCGGAAGTTGGGCGTTGAGAGGGGATGCGAAGAGATTGACCACCGGAAGATCAAATCTCGTGACTGCCTCTTGGAAGGGCGACGGATGAAGACACCACTCCGTCTGATCTACTGTGGCTCGGCTGAGCCAATCTGCCTGGGTGTTGCAGATTCCTGAGATGTGTTCTTCCCTGATGGAAAGTAAATTGGTCTCTGCCCAACGACAGAGACGTTCCACCTCCTTCATGAGATGTTGTGACTGGGGGCCCCCTTGTTTGTTTACGTGCGCCTTGGTGGCTGTATTGTCTATGAGAACTAAGATATGGTTGTGTACCTGCGGTAGAAAGGAACAAAAGGCCAGGTGGATAGCCTGAAGTTCCAGCCAATTGAAATTGTGAGACTGTTCTCTTGCTGACCAGCAGCCCTGAGCTGTGGAGAATTGAAGATGAGCACCCCATCCCAGCAGGCTGGCGTCGGTGGTGATGGTGAGTCTGTTGGGCTCCTTGAAGAGACAACCTTTGTTTGTTGTTGGCCTGGACCACCAGAGAAGTGAGGTGAGTACCTGTGTTAGAACCTTGACCTTGTGACAGGAGTTGCTTAGACCAGAACGTTGGAACGGCAGAAGGAACCACTGAAGGGATCTGGAATGAAGACGAGCCCAAGGAATAATAGAAATACTTGAGATCATCTTACCGAGAAGAGTAGAAAAATCCACAAGAGAAACTTTATTTTGCGACCTGATCTGCTGCACTAGTTGTTGTATACTTTTATGTCTTTCCTTGGAAAGGTAAACCTTGCTTACCCGTGTATCAATGATGGCTTCTAAATGTAGCAATCTGGTAGAAGGGGTTAATTGGCTTTTATCCCGGTTAATTGAGAAGCTATGTGCCCGCAAAATGCGTAGAGTTGTTTGGGTATCGTGTACAGCTTGGGTAGAGGATGATGACAAAATTAGAATGTCGTCCAGGTAACAGTGCAGTCTGATCGGAAAACCGCAGATATGAGCAGCCAGAGCAGCGAGGACTTGGTGAAAACACAGGGAGCAGAAGCTAATCCGAAGGGTAGGGCCAAATATTCAAAATGTTGGTTATTATAGCAGAACCTTAAAAACTTACGATGTGATGGTCTGATCGGAATATGCAAGTAAGCCTCCATCAGATCAACGGAGGTGAGAAAGTCTCCCTCCCTGATACTGGCAAGAATGGATTGTAAGGTGTGCATTTTAAATCTGCGGTAAACTAAAAATTTATTGAGGCATTTCAGGTCCAAGATCGCTCTCCACCCTTCTGAACTTTTTTGGACTAAAAAGAAAAGAGAATAAAAACTGCACCCCTTTTGGTCCTCAGTAACCGGTTGAATGGCCCGTACGCTTAAAAGATGCTGGATAGCAGCCTCCATAAGGTTATGCTTGACCAAATTTTTGGAGACCAGAGATACCATGAAAAAATCGGATGGGGTGGATTGAAATTCTAGTGCTAAGCCAAACTTTACAGTGTCTCGGACCCAGGCATCAGACGTGGAAAAGTCCCAGCGATCCGCATAGAACTTGAGACGGCCCCCTATGGGATGAGGCTCCACGTGGCTAGCGTGGGCTGCCGGAGGTTCGAAAGGACCTTCTGGGTTGGCCGCCCCTCCGGTATCTATCCCCGGGATCTGACCTATCTGAGGTCTGTCCCGGGCGGAAAAATTGGGATTTGTGCGCTCGAGACAGAAAGGAGCTCTGGAAGTATGGCCGAAAGGAGCTCCTGCAAAAGGTAAGGAGGTACCTTGGGTCAGATTTTCGAAAAAGAGAAGGTAGTATCTTTTTCTTATTCCGGGTCTCAATGAGAAGCGGATCTAAGGAGGGACCAAAAAGTCTATCACTCAGGAGAGGAGCTGAAGCAAGTTTGGATTTGTGTTTGATGTCCGCCTGCCAATGTTTGAGCCAAAGAAGGCATCTAGCGGAGAGATGGGATGCAATGGCCCTGGTGGAGAACTTGACTGAATGAAAGGCCGCATCGGCTGAGAATTCTGCAGCCACTGTAAGCTTAGCTATGTCCTGGTGGGCCCTAATATTAGAGCTGGGGACGTGTTCCCGAAGCTGCTTTAGCCATCTAAGTGAAGCCCGGTTAAAAAAGGAGGCATCCGAGTGATGGGCTTTGCGTAGGGCTATTTCAGCCCTTTTATCCTCAGGCCTTAAGGCCTCAAGCGACTCACTGGGAATCAAAGAAGAAGAGGCGACCCCAACTATGGGATCATCGACCTCCGGGGTATTTAATAAATTGAGGTACTCTGGAGCCATGTTAAAGAACCTCCTATCATAACCCGTAGGAGCCGGGCATGTTGCAGGGGAACGGAACTGTTTCTGAACTAGGTCCATAAACATGTGAGGAACCGGTATCACCTCAGCTTGGACTGTGGGCTGATTAAAAAAGAGATCTTGAGGACCCTCTTCTGCAGAAGACACGGGGGGAACTGCTGTGTCAGTGCCTGCCGTGTTTTTTGCTTTAAACAGGAGAGATTTAAATAGCTGTGGCTGAAACAGGCCAGTAAAAACAGGTTGATTAGGGGAGAGCCCCTCGTCCTCAGACATCCCTCCCTCTAAAAGATCCGGTTCAGATAATGAATGTTCGGAATCGTGAAGGGATTCTAGATCACTATGTTCTAAGTGTTGCATTTGAAACAGTTCCTCAGCCTCCATGTCCAGATCTCTCCCCTGGGGATCCTGCATAGGAATATCCTCAGAAGGGATTACCTGATCAGTGTGGTGTTCCGACCTGACTAGGGACCGAAGTGACTGGGTCTCAGGGTCAACAGGAGCAGGTTGATGCCGGGTCATGACCGCATGCTGTAAGCCGGCAGCGATCCCCTGCCTGAACACCACCTCCATCCATGATCGCATTTGAGCAGGGATCTCTTCAGGTAAGGAAGAGTCCTGGCGAAGTCCCGTCGCAGTCGGAGTGAAGGTGGCCTCAGGAGGCCACCTAGAGGTTGGCATGTCGGATAGCTGAGTCTGTTGTCCCACTGAATCACAGCTATGCCTGGATGAAAAAGAAACATCTGGGGAGGGACATACAGTTGAGGAGGGCCCTGGAGTAAGTGGAGAGGGTTGCTGAGGAGGCTTTTGTACTTCTCATGTACATTTATCTATTTCCTTCTCTAAGGCCCTATGGCACCTTCTTGTATCACATTCAGAAGCTTTGGAAATACCCCACACATTTTTGGATTTGGATTTTGATTTGCCTTGAGAGGTAGAAGGTTGAGAACCGCTACCCCCCGTCATAATAAGTCTATATGATATAGACAAATACAGATGGATAAATACAATTGTTGATATCTAGGCAAATATGGCGGTTGGCACGCCCAGGGACCTGACTCAGCAAGGGAAGAGAGCCCTGATAATAGTATATTCCCCTTGTTTAATCAATTTTGAGGAGATGCTTAACTGTTAATTGATATTGTCAACGAAACTATGGAATCACTAATCAGCCAGATTAAGAACGCCGACCGGGCCTTGTGAAAAGGAAAGAGACCGCAACAGCGTTACTGCACAGGCTGACTCAGGCCCTAGGTACTCGCTGTTTTGCTGCTGGAAAGAACTGTGAGTGTTAGCCAACAGATAGTATTAAAATTGAGAAGAACAAATCTACAGGTTTGGGACTCCTGCCTTGCAGGGAATACCTAGAGAGCACAATTTATTCCACACAGTCATTAACAGAGAGCAATATTATCGGCAACGTGGCCATGCGGTCTCCTGCACTCAAAATGGCGGCCGACCGAATTTGGCACGTGCGCGCCACCAGCAGCAACGGTCCTTTAATGGAGGACCTCCCTTCCTTCTGAAAACGAGCGACAAGGAAGAGAATGGGAGGGAGAACGATTGCGCTCCACTCCCTCTGAAGAGAACATGGCGTTCGGGGAATCTCTTACACAAATCGGCTTGCCACGCGGTTAGAGTGTGGCACAAGCGAACGGCAGGGGGGGAGCGGCGGGGGGGCTGGAAAAATGACATTCCCAGGGACCCCTACTTAAAAAGGGGGACACAGCAGGTGCTTCCCAATCAAAAGAATCAGATCTCCCTAAGGGAGAACTGAGGGATCCGTGCTCTCTATGTCCAATAAAATAATAATATTAACGAAGGCAAATCGAAATTCAAAAGGGAGGAAGAGAAAACCCAAAGGTTAACTGAAAAGACACTGAAGAAATAAGAAAGGAGATAATGAGAATTGGGGGAAATAAAGAAATCACCTGCTTCGACCAGAGTAAACACTAACACAACCTATTCAGACAAGGCTGAGCTAAAACTGGGGAACGCTACGGAGGAGTCCCGTGGAGGAGGAGGAGCGTTCCGAATTTTAAGCTCAGCCTATCAGAACGAAGACTGAACCAACCCACTCATTTGGATGCTCCGAGCAGCTCGTAGGAGAATATCCCAGCTCAGCTGAGAAGCAAGAAGCAACCTAGGGCTAGAAAAATGTATTTTATAGGATACGAATCTAATCACAGGTCATTTAGATTTTGGGAACCAGGCACAATTAAGGTTTATCATAGTGCTAATGCAAAGTTCCTATAGCACATAGGATGGGTGAAAATAGACCAGGATTATGTCATTGTAGAATCAAAGGTACCAATTAAGAGTAAAGATAGTAATGAGTTTGTAGAGGAAACACCAAGTGATGATTTAGATATAGAGGAATCCTCTGTTTCTTTAAAAGAGGAAGAAGCAGAAGAAAGCTTGATAGGGGAGGAAAAAGAGGAGTTTAATCAGGTGACTAGTCCAGTATTGCCGAGAAGGACTACTAGAGTGTCACGACCTTCTGATAGATACCAGGCTAATGTTGCTTAGCAAACAGGTATTGAACCTTATAACTATGAAGATATTAAGAACATACTATATATATGAAGAAACCTCTGGGAGTGAATGATACTAGGAAGGATACTGTTTGGTTATTAAAGAAGAGTTTATATGATCTTAAACAATCAGGCCATGAGTGGAATAAATGCATAGTAAAAGAATTAAACAAATTAGGTTTTGAGAATAGTTTGGCAGACCCATGTTTATTAAAAAGAAAGAAGAATGGGATGTTGGAATTATTATTATTATTTTACTGATGATATTGTCGTAATCACTAAGACTATGCAGGAATCTGAGAATATAATAGAAAGTTTGCAAGCAAAGTTTAAGATAAGAATACTAGGAGAAATTAAACACTATCTTGGACTTGATATATGTACGACACAGAAAGGGTTCAAAATATCTCAAGTGGATAAAATAATCGCTTTACTAAAAAGATACAACATGGACCAATGTAAAACTTCCAAAACACCTATGGGAAAGGAGTTTAACAATGATAACAATGATAGTCCTTTATTTGATAAGAATATCTATCAGTCTTTGATAGGTAGTTTATCATATTTAGGAAATTGGTCAAGGCCGGATATTGCTTATAGTGTAAATCAGCTGGCAAGATACACTATAGAGCCCAATGTTAAACATTGGCAGGCTGCCAAGCGAATATTTAGATATTTAAAGAAGACTTTGCATTATGCATTGTATTTAGAACCAAATAAAGAGTTAAGTCTTACTGCATATGCTGATGCAAGTTTTGCAAACGATGTTAAAACAAGGAAATCAACATCTCGTTTGATTATAATGCTGGGAAATGTAATGACTGAATGGCAATCAATTAGATAGCAACGTATCAGTCTTTCAACCATGGATGCTGAATTTTCTTGTTTATCTTTGTTATGTACAAAGCTGATTTATTTTAAACAACTATGTTTGGATTTTGAGTTGGATGTAAGTAAACCATTTACTGTATATGAAGATAACCAGGCTGCTATAAAATTAGCAACTAGTATCGCTGTTAGAACAAGATCAAAGCATACTGATTTAAGGTATCTTAATGTACGACAATGTATGGAAAACAAACTGATTGTGCTAGAGTATTGTGAAAGTGAACAAAATATTGCTGATAACTTCACAAAGGCACAAGGTTTTCAGAAAGACAACGATTGTTGTAAGAAATATGGTTTAACTCTGTAAACTCTGTAAATATGTAAATATGTACTGTAACTTTGTGTATGTGTATATATGTGTAAATATAATGGTTGTTTATATATAGTAAACCAAAGGGGAGTATGTTAGGTTTCTTTAAGAAACTTAACTATATTGGTTTACCATATATGACAGAATGACTTAGCACTATCTTGTAGCCACGATGCTGATTGGCTACAGGAAGCAGGAGTGCTATATAGTAAGAAGCCAGAGAGCACATGGCTAGACTGTTGTTAGTCTCTGTGAGTGCTACAGGAATGCTGCTACTGGTTTGCTATGCTACTCTATTACTTGGCAAGTATCTTCAATTCTGTAACTATATTTCTCCATTGATGCATGGATGTATTGAAGATGATGTATTGCTGTTATGTCTCCTGAACAAGAATGGTTAGTAAGCTAATCTACTGATGGATGAACTATGTGTGATATTGGACTGGAACTTGGACTGTGTTTATGCTCACTATATATAAAGACTTTGCACTTCAACTGCTGTGCTTGTGTGGTTCTATACTCACTGCTACAACCTGAACATTACTTCCGTCTGTTGTATTAATCCTTGACACCAAGGATACTCTGCTAAATACTTAACAGCATTCAGTGAGAGCTAATACTTTAACACTTATGCAACTTACATAAATAACAGCTTTTATACAATATTTTGTAAATTGGGTGATCTTTTAATGATTTCTACAATTATACTTTATTTTTTTCTCCATACATTTGTTAATGGATTTGTCTTGTTATTTGGTCAGACCTATAGTTATCCCATCCCCTCAGACCTGCTATGCTTCCTTATCATGGTAGTATGCAGTTTTTAGAAGGAATGAGCAAAAAGTCACTGATAATGTAAGAGTACTTATTCCCACCAGGTAAATCATCTCAGCTGCCCAGCTAAACCCAGCAGGCATCTACTGTATATTGGGCAGCAATGATATAGAAAGATGCTAAATGTAGATTATTACATTATACATTATACCTAAATTCATAATTCATCACTTTCCTTCTTTAGTTTGCTCATTGAATAAAAGTACTTTTCCCCCCAGGATTGCCAATGAAGCATCTCTTCATGACTCGAGCTTCAGTAGTTGTAGGATAGCTAATTAAGTCATTATGGAGATGAGCTCTCACTTGTCAGCTATGCCTTGTAGATAGTTCAAATGAATTCTCTGTTGTAAGATCATATATAAGATAGAGAAAACCACTGGAGGAAATGCAGTTTGATCTACTGCAAGTGTAGTTAAATTTAAATCCAACCTACAGCATTAACTACTTGTTAAGAAATTGGCATTGTATTTTTTTTTATTTCTGTTTCATTAATAAAATATGTCACTCTGGCCATTTTATCAACTAGTAGATTTTCTTTACTACCCTAAGCGTTCCATTTTATTTTATTTTTTTCTGAAATCGTTATTAACATATCCATCAGTAGTGCAACCAATATCAATGCTGTATTGCAAAAAGCCAGTAGGTGGCAGAACTTTCCCAAACTTCACTGTTATAAGTGTTAGGAAATTAAAAACTAAATATAGGGGAGGTAATTTCCAGCAGCAGTCAACAGGGGTGCTTTCATAACATGTACACAGAGAGGTTTTTTTTTTTGTTTCACATCAAAGGCAGAGCCAAGATCAAGTAATGAAGTAGGCATAGGGGCGGGTTCTAAAAATTCTATTGTTAGTTTGTTTGTTTAGTCAGCGTTGATGCCTGGTTAATGGCTAGGTATAGCAGAATAAATGCAGGTAATTCATTTTACTAACAGAAGATATGTATTCAGTAGAAACTTCTCTTGGCAATTTTCTCCCATTTTACTGCTTTTCATGTTATTCTTTGATTATCCAACTAGAAGATATTTGGAAGCAGAAGTAGAGAGAAGAATTGAAGTTATTCTTCGTGGACACATATCACAAACTGTTGTTAATACACTGGCAGAAACAAAGCTATCACCCTTCATGTTGATTCCTGACAATTGACTGGACTTGTCCTAGAAAATTTATTGCCAGGAGTGTCAGAAGTGGCTTGCCATTGCCTTCTTCGTAGATTGACTGGCCCAAACTACCAGCTGGTTTGTAACTAAGATTGGAGTAAATCTCATGGTTTCTAGTCTACTATCTTAACCAGAGATGGTATTCAGGAGGTTCTGACTAGTTCTGGAGAACCGGTAGTGGAAATTTTGAGTAGTTCAGAGAACCGGCAAATACCACCTCTGACTGGAGATTTTACAGTATCCTTCCCCTGCCACACCCAAGCCACACTCACAGAACTGGTAGTAAAAAAAAGTTTAATCCCACCACTAATCTTAACCACTATATAAAATTGGTTCCAAGTCTAATTCTTAATATCGTATTTATTCGAGTATAACGCGCACCCCTAATTTTCGATTAAAAATCGGTATAAAATTTTGTTTCACACCAAGCATTGTAATTGACAAAAAAACGTTGTTGAACACGTGCGGCCATGATAAAAATCATTTATTGACAACGTAAACTGGTATAAACACAATACCGAAATAAAAGTTCGGGCCGCCCACTGTACGCGACGAGGGGACGTTTTTTTTTTCTTTGCCCTCGCGTACAGTGCACGGCTGCAGCCCGGAAAAGGCGCATAACTCACAATTCGCCTGCTCCCTCATTGGACCGGCCGCCACTGCCACCCCATCCCAGCCCTCGTTTATAACACGCACCCAAACTTTGATTTCTTTTTTTGGTAGAAAATTTTGCGCGTTATACTCGAATAAATACGGTAAGTCTCAAAAGCTAGTTCAGGGCTGCCTAGCCTTTTTGGTTTTCAGAATTGGAAATTCTACAGCATATTGTAAGCACTTCTATCAATAACTGTCATAGAATACTGGATTGATACAATAATTTGATGTCGTATGTGAACAAGCCACAAACCTTTATATATTAAAAACAAAAGAAAAATCCAAAAATCTTGATATTTCTGGGGGGAACCAAAAATTGTTGAAATTGTATCTGTTTATGGCTTTCAACTATTTCAATTGTATCAACACCCAATGTCATTTTCATCCTCTCTTTTTGAAAATAATTGTATTAATGATTTAATATATTATTTACTCTCGTGGTGTAATATAACCATTGCTGTAAGCAATTCTTGAAGTTGAATTCTAGATAATGCTGCTATATCTTATTAACAATAGAGCTCTTTGATTCATATAGAAGTGTTTTCAGAACATGCTTGCACATGCTTTAAAGAGGACAATGATTTTTATCAGCAGAGATTAGATGTTAGAGAAGATGGAAACAACTAATGTCATTCTTTTAGATGCATTTATACTTTAGTGGAAAGACTAAATGTGAGAAAATAGACATAGCCCATTTAGAGCTCTCTGTATAAAATAAACAGAAAAGGAAAGACCTTTATGCCTGACCTTTTCTGCAATGTTGATAATATATCCCAAGTATCCCTGTAATATTGAATGTCTAAAAGGAATGTAAGTATGTACAACATACAATTCTTTAGAATAGATTCTCCACATAGGACATCTATATTCATATTGCTACAAGGTTTTATAGACCCCTCTTTGACTTTTTCAGCAGCTGGACTTTTTTCAATGAGTCTAAAAGCTCCTGAGGATAGAAAACACTTTAGATTGAAAATAATGCTGTCTTTTTTTAATATGTATGACAAAACTTTTACTCCTTCTCTTATACTGACAGTTTGTACATTTTTATAATATAAGTATATTACATACTATTCTGTATGTTTGTCTCTATGTGTGTGCACTTAACTAATATTAACTAACTGTTTACCTCAAGATTAAAATTTCCTTACAAATGCTCTAGTTTTTTCCATGTTTCCATGCATAGCATTATGTACTGATTAAATCCAAACTTGCTCAAGGATAACTTGAGCAAGAGTACTGATTTACTGATAAATCGATTGTGCTGTCTCCAAACAATTAATAAATAAATATCAGAAGTATGATGGGAAATCTAATTGACATTATTGATTTTAGAAATGTTTACCAATGCTTACTGAAAGATGGTTTTTACTTCTTTTTTATAATCTTTAATATCACATTTGTGAATCAACCGATCAGCCCTCTCAAACTTGTATGCTGGTAAAATTGGAACAATTAGAACCCTTCCAAGACTTATAGTGCTCTTCTGGTGTGCTGTTATAAGCAGCAATTTTCCAAAATGCTTCAAAAATGGCAAAATTAGCTTAGGTGCTATTTAATTAGACTCTCTTCTAAGTAATAAAATAAGAATTAACTTACCACTGAATTATATGGATATTTCAGTGGCCATTCTATCATTACCTTTAAGTAAAAATACTGAAAATTAATTATCCTGCCATATAATGTAGATAATATAAAATATTTGTATTTGTATCTGTTTTTAATTTTATGTATTTTTTTAAAAAAATGTTTATATTGACAATTTTTGCTTAGCAAAAACAATTGTTTCATGTTAAATCCAGATTTTTTTCTCAATTTAACAATTTTTCACAAAGTTTTAATATTTTAAATTATTTTTATAATATTACTACATATATAATTATATTTAATAATATTAATGTGTTGTTTACTTACTTGCATTTATTTTAAACATAATTTATTTAAATTTACTTAAATATTTATATTCACTGATTAGAAAATAGAAATTGTTTTTATAAATTGTAAATATTGTTTTCAGAAAACTAAGACTGCAACTTAAAATTTAGAATGAAATGAAAGGATGAAATGGAACCTTCTAAATCTGAAAACATTTCACATTTATTTTTTATTTTTATTTTTGTGACACTTCTTTGGAACAAGCAACATTATCTTAACTACCACCATGCTTTTTTCTGATTGTTCTTTCTTACTTTATGATTCTATATTTATTTTTGAAGATTTAAGATATTTTTTGTTGAGTCATTAAAAAAAACAAATTGACACAAATTTTAACCTTGTGACAGTTCATTGAGCTAAATGCAAAATGTATTCAACATTATTAGGTAAAAATGTTGTACATTTTAATAAAACAGAAAAATATGTATATATTTTATGTAACAGGAAATGTATGTTTATTAATGGTACATTTATACTCTGAGAAAAATATCCACGTCACAGATCAAGCATTAAAAATTAGTATTAGTACATCTCATACGAAGGAAAAAACTGTGGATAATAGTATGTACAGTAATTAAACATAACTTCCTTATGCATATGGTTTTGGCAACAAAGAATGTGTGCATTAAGCTTGGAAAGCAAAGACTCCAGAGGCAATTAGAATGAAACTATGTGTTAAAACAGATTATTTCCAAGTGAGCAAGGAAATATCTTCCAAGAAGAGAATGAATTCCTGCACAGTCAGCAAGAAGTTTGTTAAATCTTCATCTTCAGTGAGTAAACAAAATAAAGCAAAATGCTTTCATCAGCCAGTGAACACCCTATCTGCTGCTGTTTGCCATAACATACCTTTCATCCATGAATTTAACATAAGAAATCCTGAAAGTTTGCTCCAAATATGCATTCATTAGAAAGATTTTTAAAGTGATTGATAAGTCTCTCTCTCTCTCTCTTTCTCTATCTCTTCTATAGTATTCTCCATGCATAAAGTATTGTTTTCAGATTAAAGCAAAAGAAGCAGAGCCTTCTCCTTCAAAAGTTTTATTTATAAATGTTACCAGTGGCAGAAAAAGGGTGTGGAAAGCTAAACTATATGAGTCAGAATGAGTTACAGTAGGCCTAGAAACAAAAACCTTTAGTTCATTTTTCAGCTGCCCTATGTAATTAGACCGAAACATTTTCTCTACAGTAGAGTAGAGATACCTTCTCATATTCTAAACCCGCCATCTGAATATTAGATGTCCTTGATTAAAGTGGTTAGCAGCAGCTTCTTGCTAGATTTTAGGAACAGTCTTTTAAGGCCAATTGTACCTTTATACGTCCCTGGGTTTGCATTGTCTTGCATCTAACCTTTAATTTAGTTCTGAGAACAATTTATAATTTGGCATAACATGGGCAAAACATAGAAGGACTTACTTTTGGTTTAAGATATATTACCTCTTCTTGTGTTTATATTAATAAAAAATGCTACTGGTTCGGTAAAAAAATATCAGCTGTGCCGTGCGATTTAGATTGGCTAGAAAGCAGGAAATTGTCAGATTTCTTGCTTTCTAATTAATCTAAATCGCGCGGCACAGTTGATGCCCCCCTCACTTCAAAATTCTTCTTTTTTCAGCACCCAGGAGACTTACCAAAATCAGGGCATGGGGGAGGGTGTACTGTGAAAGAAAAAAAGAAAGAAAGAGAGAGGGATGGGGAAAGAAAGGGAAGGAGAGGAGAAAGAGAAAGAAAAAAGAAAAAGAAAGGGAGGGAGGGAGGGAGGGAGGAAGGAAGGAAGGAAGGAAGGAAGGAAGGAAGGAAGGAAGGAAGGAAGGAAGGAAGGAAGGAAGGAAGGAAGGAAGGAAGGAAGGAAGGAAGGACCACAAACCTTGGCACTAGACACAGCTTCAGAAGATGCTTTGAAACAATACAGCAATCCAGGACTGGAGGATATCTGGAGGTCATCTAGTCCAACCCCCTGCTACAGAAAGTGAGTTTCTGTCCTTTGACCCTAGTCACATAACCATATAGCCACTCCCACCCACGCCTACCAAGCCACGCCCACAGAACCAGTAAAAAAATTTGAATCCCACCACTGATCAAACATCCATATCTGTTTATCACAGCTCCTTGGAAAGGAGTTGATAGGTCAAAAAAAAAATGCCAAAATGCCAGTCTGAACATCTGGCAAATTGTGCAATGGACAATAATAAAACAAACAATAATTAATAATTAAAAAATAATTAAAAAGAAAACAAAAACAAATAACAACCAAAGGACTCGATGGACTACTGGATCTTTCTGCCAACAGTTTTCTATGTTGAAATGTCTTTGAATATTAGTAGCTTGGATTAGTAGTTATGCTGTTGGTTTGAGCTCAAAGCTTGGTGATTTGGTTGCAAACATTTTGTCCCCATTCAAGGAGACATCTTCAGTGCAGTTTTCTGTTTCTATGCTAAAATTATATTTTTGTAAATCAACATTGCTTTATGAGTTATTATTCTGTTAGTAGTCATTATCTACTAATCTTGTGTACGTTTAAATTTTAAATACTTTAATACCATTCTGATAATGGTCAGAAAATGATATATGATATTGTTACATGTATCCTTCTTGTGGCCAGATTAATATGCGTTCAGAGATGTCTGCACAAACAATTATGTTAAAGTGTTAATTACCTGTGACATCATGATGCAATTATTGCCTGATTGATATTCCAATGCCAATATTAATATCAGATTCAAGTATATATCTTATGGTTTCATCGTCTGCTCTACTTTCTCTTTTCTTGCTAAGCATACCATAAAAAAATGCCTTTCTGTTTTATCTTTATCCCCAGCTTTATCCTCATTTTATTCGATGCTGTTAGAATCTATAAATATTTTAAATAAAATATATATACTGAAACATCTTAATATACGCATCGAATAATTTACAATTTAATTAATACAATAATTTAATTAATTAATTAATTAAATTTACCTTTGAGGGGCAATTAGGTGTAGTGGCTAAGGCACCAGGCTTGAGACAAGAAAACTATGAGTTCTAATACTACCTAGAACACAAAGCCGGCTGGTTGATCTTGGACCAGTCACTCATGCCCTAAGAAGAAGGTAATGAGAAACTACTTTTGAAAAACCTTAGCAAGAAAACTGTAGGGATTAGTCCAGGCAGATACTAAAGGTCAAAAACTGATTCAAAGACACAATAAACAAGCAAACAACTCACTTCTTGCTTTACACTGAAGTAGTTTGCATATATACATGTGCACTTGGACACTGCAGAGCTTGGGATTTGAAGAAGAAAGCTGCACATATGTGGAAATATAGCATATGTTGGCAGCTCCTTAAACCAAACTTATCTTTTCTCAGAATCATGCTTCAGCTGCAGAAGTAGTTGTGCAATCCTAGGGAAGCTGCCGCTGCTTTAAATTAAACATGCGCTTTCTCTGGCATTGTTCTACTCGAAAATTGAAAAAAATAGGTGAAAAGCTAAAGTCATTTAAAAAGAAAAAGACGAAATTTTCACTAGAGAGAAGAACTAACGAGTTAAGGAATCCAGTACAACGAGACCCTACCATTAACACTGACTTGTGATGCCTCTCCGTATGGAGTTGGAGCCATCCTGAGCCACAAGTTCCAAGATGGAACGGAGGTGCCTGTCACATTTTTTTCGAGAATGCTGTCCGGGGTGGAGAGAAATTGCAGCCAGCTCGACAAAGAGGTACTGGCTGCTGTTGCAGACATTAAAAGATTCCATGAGTATGTATACAGGCAGAAGTTTGAGCTTATAACTGACCACAAACCATTATTAGGCCTCCTCATAGGTGATAGACAGACACCGCAAATCCTGTGCATGATTAGATGGACTGAATTCTTAGCGGCCTATCAATATAAGCTCATACACTACCTGGTCTCGAACATAGGCAAAGCAGATGTGCTTAGTAGATACCCATTAGCAAAACAAATGGAAGACCCTGCAACAATAGTGACAGTACTACTAGTAGAGACACTACAAACAGGACTGATCACCACCATCGAAGTGGCTAAAAAATCCAAAGAAGACCCAACCATAGCACAGGTACTGAACTTGATGTGGAGCAAGTGGCCTACAAATCCAACAAGTACAGCCTTTAGGCCATTCAAAGTGAGGCAAGATGAGCTATCTGTACAGAAGGGTTGCCTGCTGTGGGGAAGCCGCGTAGTGATACCCCACCAACTACAAGACTCGTTGATGCAGACACTACATGAAGGTGTTAGTTCGCAGTTACCCTGGTGGCTATCCATGGACAAAGACATTGAACAGTGGGTGGCCTGCTAAAAACCCTGCCAAGAGGCACGACCATCACCCTCTCTGTGACACCGCCACAAGAATGGGAGGCGCCTAGGAGTCCATGGTGCAGACTACACATTGACTTCACTGGGCCGGTTTACAGTAAATTCTTTTTTATTATGATCGATGCCTATTTCAAGTGGTTAGAAATGGGTGTCATGAGCCCAACCACTACAGATGCCACCACCAATGTACTCCACAGACTGTTCACAACCCATGGCCTGCCAGACCTGTTGGTCTCTGACAATGAGCCACAGTTCACGGACAGGGCATTCGAACTATTCCTGGCGAACAGGGTATCCACCATGCACTCATCATTCCATTTCACCGTACAGGAAATAGTCAAGAGGAGAGGATGGTGTGCATGACAAAAGAGACTCTAAGTAGAATGAGGCAAGACAACATACAAGAATAGCTAGAGAGATATTTATTAACCCAGCACACAGAAGCCCAGTGGAGCTGTTAATGGGCAGGAGATTGAGAATACTGCTGGATAGAATACACCCTGACTACAGGATGGACAACCAACAAAAAGAGGAAGAAAAAGTCAGACATTTCCAACAAGGTCAAAGGGTGTACGCCAAGAACTATTGCCTATTTAGGTACCCATCCACATACTTGAAGTCACAGGCCACGGTCATACCATGTGGAACTCGGCAACAGTAAGGTGTGGTGCAGACACATTGACCAGCTGTGGAGACACTCGAAGTGACTGACCGATGATGATTTGGAGGACAATGAACCATAGGGGAATAAGGAGAGTGACTTACTTGAGACAGAGACTGCAGTGCCCAAAGTGATACCTGGCATGAACCCCCCACCGGCTGAGGGATATATCCAGTGACCCTGAAATTAAACAAAGAGACACTGATGTGTGTAATGAGAAACCCAGAATCCTGGAGGATTGAAGGTGGAATTGATCCCAGAAATGTCCAGCCTATTTGAAGGATTATGTCTGTAATTAACTAAATTATAATTAAGTTATAATATAATAATTGAAGTATAATAATTAATAGTTAACTAATAATAGTTATAGTAGTTAATAATTAAAGTAACAAGTTTAAAATACCAGCTGGAGTCAAAGAGGAAAGTAATACCCACAAATCCAGAATTCTGATAACAAAAGCACAGCCTGAGAGTCAAATCCAAAGTCCACAAGCAAAGTCTGAGATTCAGAGTACAAAAAACACAGTCCAAAGTTCAAGAGACAGGATCCAGGAAAGCCATGAAGCTGTACATCAAAACAAGCAGGTGTTCCTGAAAAACACACCTTTTCCCAACAGATGGTTAAATCACCCTTCCTCAACTGAGAAGAGGCAGGTCTGCTTCTTCACAAACAACCTTGCTGACCTCCTCTGTACTTCCCTCCACTCTGTTCTTCTCGCCTGTGGATGAGTGGGGAGGCTGTTATTCCTAATCAGAAATGGTCTGAAGCCTATCATCTCTGCTGGTCCTCTGAAGCTGTTCCGCTCCTTCAGGTGGCTCTCTATCCAGTTGCCTCCCCCACATTGCCAGATAGTCCCTGGACTCTCCAATTCAGAGGGACTGTGCCCTCCACATTGGACAGTACTGGTTCCAACTCCTCCTTCTCCTATGAACTGAGATATGACAAAGCCATGACAGGACTCTTACTCATTGTTTACTTGCTTGTCTGCCTCGCAGAATCACATTGTTTGAATTGGGCAGCCCTATAAACAGTGGTTTCAGTCATTTTTCACCAGTTCGGGCAAACCGGTTGTTAAATTACACCCACCCAGCTATCAAAGTGGACCCTGGCACTGCACTGTGCTACAATTGAGAAGCAGGCAATGGAGTGGCCAGCACAAGGGAAGGCCACTTTCTCTCATGCCGGCTACTCCGTTGCCCGTTTCTCCATTACAGTGCAGCGCCCAGGATCCACTTTGACTGTGTATGTGTATATGTGGGTATGTGGGGTAATAATTTGCCTGGCCAAACTAACCCTGCAGTCTCCCCTACATTGGGCCCAGCTTTGATCGTGCTGCCAACTTAATTCCTCACCCCTGTCACTTTTGTCTGCAGACAGACCAACACTTCTTGCATGCAGCTTCATGATGAGGGAGAATTCCCTCCCTCCACTTCCTTGCAATTCTTCAGCAAGTCTTGGGAACATCAACTCCTTATCTCTATGGTAACCCCCTTCCTTGTTCCTCGGAAACTTCGCCTCTTAAAGAAGCCATATCCAGAAGGCTGAAACAGGTACAAGACCAATGTCAGACAAGCACTCTAGGCCTTTTGGCAAAGGGTGGAAATTTAACAACTAGTTTGCCCAGGGTCAGATTGGCCATTGCGGGAGACTCGTCCTGCATGTGCAGCAGGGTTGAAGGATGGGGGTGGGCCATGCTTCCCATGACAGCCTATCTGACCCTGGGCAAACCGGTTGTTAAATTATTTGAATCCCACCACTGGTAACTTAATAATGACTTAATAACTTAAATGGCTCATTTCTATGAATCACTGATAAAAGAGAATCTGGGGCCCAGTTTATATTTTTCCACTCTGATACAGGAGCCTTTCTTTTTCTTTTTAAATAAATGTAATTTATATTGATTCACTGACCCTTGTCTCCCTTCTATATAGCCATATAAAAAAGTAATTAAATCTATATAGATTACCTTATCTATAATTATATTTTATCACACAGTGGAAATAGAATTATAGTCCTTTAGTTTACCTTTGTATAACTTGTCTGCTTGTGAAGGAACAGGCACCTACACCAATCTTTGTTTAGTTTAATTTTGTACTTCATTTCCAATAAAAATGGGATACATTTATTTGTTTATACAATCAATTCATTACCTTAGAGAGCAGGCAACATTGAAGTTGATTTAAACAGAAATGCACATGATTTAAACATCAGAAATAGACTCTGTATATTCGAAATCCCCCTTTAGATACATTAAAGGTTAGATTTACATTCTGATGAAAATTGCTAGGGTTTAGCAATTGTCAGTACAAAACAATAGAGGAATCTGGAAACAGGATGTGATGATTGTACCCACTACCTTTTGAGTTTTCAAATGAGCAAAACTGACTGATTATTGTCTCACAGATATGAGAAAGCTCTCTATCAAGTTACTTAAACCATGTTTCTCACAAAATAAGGCAGGACCTTATTTTTTTTTTGAGCCCCGAAAAAACGGCTAGGCCGTAGTTTCGGGGGTGAATTAATTTCTCTCCCCCCCATCAGCGGGTGGGCGGCAGCAGTGTTCCCGCCAGCACGACAACAGCAGCAGCGTCGGTGGGAACATGGAAGCATTCCTGCCGCTGCTCGGGTGTGTGCGGAAGAGGAGGCTTCCACATGTTCCTGCCGCTGCTCGAGTGTGTGAGTATTCCTGCCGCTGCTCGAGTGTGTGCAGAAGAGGAGGCTTCCGCACGTTCCTGCCGCTGCTCGAGTGTGTGCAGAAGAAGAGGCTTCCGCACGTTCCTGCTGCTGCTCGAGTGTGTGAGCGTTCCTGCCACTGCTCGAGTGTGTGAGCGTTCCTGCCGCTGCTCGAGTGTGTGAGCGTTTCTGCCGCCGCTCGGGTGTGTGCGGAGCTTCTGCACACACCCGAGCAGCAGCAGAAACGCTTCACCGGCATGTGTGCGGCACACACCCGAGTGGCGGCAGAAACGCTTCCACGTTTCCACCGGCACTGCTGCTGTTCTCGTGCCGGCAGGAACTGTGGAAGCCATGGAGGCAGCTCCCCCGGCCGAGAAGCAGCAGAAACGCTTCTACGCTTCCTGCTGGCGCGAGAACAGCAGCAACGCGGCGCAGGGCACTGTTAAAGGCAAGTTTTCTCCCCCAGCCTCCCCCCCAGCCTGTTTTAACCCTCGCCGTCCCCCCCAGCATGTTTTAACCCCCGGCCTCCCCCCCAGCATGTTTTAAACTAGGCCTAAATTTGGGGGGAGGGGCTTAATTTCATTTCATGTCTAGAAAACATGCTGGGTCTTCCTATTGGTGGAGGTCATATTGTTGGAGAAACACGGTAGTATTTTTAAAAATTAGCGGCCTTTTTCATTTCTTATTTTCCAAAATAGCACATTCAAGTTGGTTAGAAATGAAACATGAAATGAAAATAAAAACTACAGCAATATCATTGTTCTGTGGGAACATTTTCACTTTCCCAGTTACCATTTTTTTTAAATCACTGTGCTATCCATCCTTCTACCGTCTTCCTGGTTTGCTGACAGGCCTGTTTTCTTTTCTGCTGACAGGTTAAAGTGAAACTAGTATGCCTCATAGGTGGGGCGTGAACATGGCCCAGAGAAAAAGCAAACAGGCAATGGCATGAAAACAAACATCAGGAAAGGATTAGCTGCAGCCTTCTCTAAAGAGGAAAGGTTGTTCTTATTTCCTTGGGTGCTGCCTTACAGTGCAATGTTAAAGAAATTGTTCTCCAAACATGGGAAAAAGGGGAAATACTGAAGAAGATGTGCAATCACTGATTGCAAGTTGGTTTTAAGCACTCAGTATGACTCAGATTAAAGCCAACAACTCCACTTTCCCATGGAAGGGCCACAGGTCCCAATAGGTAATTACGTCTGTGTTTTTCTTATAACCAGCAGCTGTCAGCAACATCGGCTAAATTCCAGCTGCATTGTGGAAAGCCACTATTTGTAAACAAAGCTACTACTTTTCAGGGATAGACACACATACACACATGAACATTTAAGTCAAGTATATCAAAATAAAAAATGTAAAGCATAAAACTGCTTTTTTAGTTTATGCACTTACTTTGTGTTTAAAGACTTATGCAAAATGAATGTGAGTACACAAATGCCAAATGGAGAAGCAAACAGAATTTAGTTGAGCTTTGATCCTTCTCACAGTAAAGTTTCTTGATTAAGCTAAAAAAGAACAGTTTAGGGACTATCAAAGCCATTTGCTGTTAGAAAGCAGTAACACGAACTATATTAAATATCCAGTTCTGATGGGGTCAAGGCAAGTGGCTTTTATCAAACAAGTTCCTTGTGGTGTCTGATTTGATGTGTTCACTTTGTTTTCACTTTCAGTTGAGTTTTGTAGATAACTTCAGAGGAGTAGTATGTGTCCTTTGTGTTTTCTTTTGCTTTTGGTCGGCCAGCTTAAGTGAAAAATGCCAAATTCATAGATATCATGGATTGTCTCTGAAGAATTTTATCTAACAGTGTATGCTAAGGCCTCTTTCCAGAGTTCATTGAGAAATGGTTCAGGGACAGCAAACAAATGATGCCCTGTTCTTGCAGTATCTTTCAAAAGAATTATCTCTGGGGCTTGTTTCTCCAATATCATGCCTTTAAACCAGCTTGTTTTCAGTACTTTATGTGGTATGTGACAAGTGTGTGATAACAGTATGCCAGCGTTCATTTTGTTCTGTTTGCCGTTTAACCAAACAACCCATCCACACTCAGATAAGACTGCCAATCCTTTGATGATACTAGGTTTATAGTATGAAATGACCTGTTTCTAATGTGTGTTTTCATTGGAGTTTTATTTCACAGTAGAGAAAGAAATAGGATTACATAGGAAGTGTTTTGGTCTCCCTCTTGTGTTTTTTAAAAATATTTTTAATTTTTTCAATATTACTTTTGGTTAAACAACAGAGTTCAGAATTTAACCCTGACGTATTCAGTACTAAATTTCAAATGAATCCATGTATTTTTAAGACACATAATGCAATCCCATACAAAGTGCTTCACAGTACAAAGCTGCATGGGAAATAAGCCAATCACCTAACAAAAGCCACAAAAGCCAGTGCTACTATTGTATACTCATTTTCCCCTATTAAAAGACAAAGAGCAGTGGTTCTATAATATATATACTTTTCTGGGGTGAAAATTTTTGATATAAGTATTTCTATTCCATTATGAAAAAAGTGTCTTTAGTTTTCTTTGGTTGTTAAAAAGTAAACTTAAATATGAGCATATTTGAAATGTGAATGAAAAGCCAAACCCCATGCAATATTTATTAACTCAGAGAGCTAAGGCATCACTTATCTTTCTTGGCTTAGAAGCTGAGGAGAATTGGATTTGTTTATTACAGGGTGGAAAAGTTACCAAGTAATATCAAATTGTGGGGTAGATTAGGAAGATAGAAAACATATTACAAGAATACAATGGCAAACTATGTCTGTTTTGTTGCTGAGAAAACTCCAGAGTTGTCTTATGAAGTCAAAAGGAAACTTAGCTTGACTCATTGATGAACATATCTAGCAGGAGATAGTTATGGTATTGAGAATGGGATATATATTAGATATGCAATGCACAATCTAACAAATGTTTAGCTTATGTTTTAAATATTAAGGATCAAGATTTCCAAAACCATTGCAACAGGGGTGGGATTCAAATTTCTTAACTGATTCTGTGGGCATGGCCTAATTTGTGGGTGTGGCTTGGTGGTCATGTGACTGGCTGGGTGAGGCTTGTATGTAAACATTGTAAATGTTTATGTAAATATTGAATTTTTCAATATTTGAAAAACGAGCAACGTTTACAAAAATCAGGCAAAATGTTGAGCTCCAAGTTCACCCAGAGCACGTCAGCTACGAATATGCCTCGCAGCAAGTCAGCTGGCCATGTCACCTTATCTCTGCTGTTGCCGGATCTGTATTTCTGCTTGTGTACTGGCTGATGGCTTTGGAATGACTCAGCAGAGCTGAGGATGGATTCTGCAACAACTGTGGGGCTGCTGGAACTGGCTCTTTATTGATGTGGTGCATATTGTTAAAGGGGGTTGGGACACAAATAGGTGGTAATTAGGACTTAAGTTAAAATATGGTGAAGTTGGCACCAGGTGGGGATCAGTTAGTGAGGGTCGGAATAAGGTAAAGATGTAGACATGTTATAGGGTTAATAGCATTTAGGGATAATGGGTTAGGCATGGCCAGAATTAGAACTGCATATAGGCCTCGGTGTGGTGTGGCATGTCTCATGATAATGGTGATAAAAGGGAGCAAACTTAAACCCAACTCTAACCTTGCCTGGCTTTTAATTCTTGCCTGATTATAGAGTATTTGTTGTTTGATCCTACATTGAATAAACCATCATTGTCCTAAAGAGGAGCTGGAGTTTGGATTCATTTAAAGAAAAATCTTCAATACTCGAGGACTGGCTGAGAGGTCTAGGCAGGCAGATTGAGTTGCTCACAGAATCACAGATTCACTCAGAGATCTATCTTTCTGCAATCTGCTATCTGAGTCTGCACTGAAAAATAGAAGCATCAGTCATAATGAAGTTTCAGCTTTGCTTTTACATTAGCTAGAAAGCAAGAAATCCAACGATTTCCAGCTTTCTAGCTAATTTAAATCTCCCAGCACAACAGAACAGCTGATGGTCAGGGGGAAAAAAGAAAAAGAAAAAATAGCAACTTACCAAATGCAGGAAAGTTTGATGGCATGCATGACAGGTAAGGAGTGAGTGGGCGGGGAGAGGAGTAGCCAGCCAGTGGCGCAATTTGCTGGTTCTCCGAACTGCGTAGAATCATAACAACCAGTTCTATAGAACCAGTCTGACCAGGTAGAATCCCACCCCTGCATTGCAACCTGATGACTGGATAATGATTCTGTAATCTTCTGTAAACTACATTCAATTCTACTGATAGATAGAATTGTAAGAGTTACATACATCTTTTTGATACTATTTTTTTCCCTTTCATGGGAGACCTTTTCATGAAAAGCCATATATTACAACATAAATATACAAACATGGAAAACACTGGTATTTTTATTCAATCAGTTCCTCATAATATACTGTATATACCACTGAAAAAAATCACAGAAGTAGAATATACTAAAATAACATTCTGATAAAACTCATTGCAAATAGCAATATGGTGTCTTTTTCTTACTTTGTCCTTGCACATATTTCCCCCCACATACACACACATTCTGGAGTAAAATGTTTATCCAAATACACTTGCACACTTTGAGGGGAAACTGCTGCACCATTGGTACAAAGCAATCATCACATTAAAGCTGCATATATTTAGTGTCAATGCTAGAAGGTATACTTAAGAACTACCTAATACACCAATGATAACATCATGTTGGAAAATATCTACAATATTTAGGAAACACCAATTAATTACATTGTGTGATGTTTGATTTGAAATACTGTAAAAGCGTACTGTATATGACTTATCATTTTGAGGCTTTTTGGCAAATGAGAAACCATAGCTGATTATATCTGTGGGAAATGTGTAGGAGAGATACTTCATTGACAAAAAAGAATGTCACTGTAAGAATTCCCCAGATGCATAATATCACTATCTTCTCCTTTTCCATTTTCAGAGAAACTATGTCAAGGCAAATCTTCCCTGTTTCTAATTCAAATGGTAGAATGCAGTTAATCTAATCTTGGATGAACCAAAAGATTTTGGAAGTACCTAATCATTGGAGCAATGTCCTACATTGAAGATAATTGTATCTAAATAATTACTAACATGAATTCTGTATAATATACTTTGTGTAAATAGTTTTCTTTAAAATATATTACTATTACGGTAAGCCTTATCTTAATATCTGCAGGTAGACTAGATCAGGGGTCTCCAACCTTGCAGCTTTTGCTGGTTGAGAAATTCTGGGAGTTGAAGTCCACAAGTCTTAAAGTTGCCAAGATTGGAGACCCTGGACTAGGTAACTAAATATCTCTCTGCCATATTCCTTGGCTATTTGAAATCTGTGAATAAGATTTTTAGCCTTATTTTCCCCAAACTAAATAATACAGATCTAGGGCCTCTAAATACACTTGTTTTAATTTTCAAATAGTATAACATACTTAAGCATTGTAACAGCCCCTGAAATCATGGGTACTTTTCACTATATTTTTAAGAAAAGACCAAACAGACATTTGTTCAGCATGGTCTGAGGACACTATGCAGGGAGTTGGACTAGAAAGACTTCAAGGTACTTTCCAACTCTATGATTCTAAAACTTCTTGATGACAATTCTAAATTAGTGGATGCAATAAAGAGTTCATATCATAGGTAAGAATAATTTGCCATCTTGAAAGAAGTTTATTATTTTGAACGAAAAAGGCCTGAATCCTGGTTGATTGATGCTTGAGAAAGTCATTCCAGATTCATCTGATTGAAATATCAAATGTGTTTCATGGATGCATATAGGCCAGGTGGTGGGACAATATATATCAACTGTTAGAAGAAAAGCAGATGAAATGTCTCTCAATGCTTGTTATAAAATATTACATTTTGTTGATCAAATGTATACTCTTTCTTTCACATAGGAGTTCACGATGATATACACAATTATTTGTTCTTTTTTTTCCCATCATCAAAACAGCTACGGTATGTGAGGTAGGTTGGGATGAAAGAGAGTGACTAGTCCAAAATCACCCTACGATTTTCTAGGCTAAGACTATCAGATCTAGGCTGAAAAAATATCTACACATTAGAACAGAAATGTAGCATAGAGGTATAGAAACTAGCTGTTTTAACAGTCAGTAAAGCAATGTTTTATTTAAATAAATAAACTAAGCCATTTATTTCCCATTGTTTTAAAATCATTACTGATTACAACTGTACACTAAATGATTATCCAATTCTTTTTTGAAGGATTAAGAAATCTTAACCCACTCTGAGAATAAAATACTGTTTACACTTGTGGTATAGCTCAGAGAAACTTACCCAACCTGTTTTACTGTGTTTTGGAAACCATTTGCATATCCTATCTTTAATGTTGTTAGAGTAAGTACTATTTTGGGTTTAGAATAGAGAGTCATTGCAACCTAGTGAAGATTTCTAGTGAATAAACTTCTGTAAAATTATATTAGTTATTATAGGCTTCCAAGTGCAATTCAAGGTGCTGCAATTCAAACCTTTCATAGTGCGGGCCAGACCCACCTCTCTGACTATTTTTCCTCATTTACTAAGATCTGACAGAGTGACATACTCAGGGTCCTGTCATTAGACAATATTATATGGCAAGATCCAGGATCCAGGTAGTTCTCAACTTACAACCATTCATTTAGTGACAAAGTTATAATAACACTGAAAAAAGTGACTTATGACCTATTTTCACACTTATGACCATTGCAGTATTCCTGTGATTAAAATTTGAGTGCTTGGCAACTGGCATATATTTATGATAATTGCTCTGTCCTAGGGTCATGCAATCACTATTGGTAATCTTCCCAGCTGACTTTCAACAAGCAAAGTCAGTGGGGGAAGCCATTTATTTAATGCATGATTTATTTAATAACTGCAGTGATTCACTTAACAACTGTGGTGAAAAAGATCATAAAATGGGGCAAAAGTCACTTAACAACTGCCTTGCTTAGCAACCAAAATTTGGGGCTCAATTGTGATTGTAAAATGAGTATTACCCTTACATTTCTCTATTGCTGCTCCCATTCTTTATAACAAGATCTCATCTACCTTGAAAGGCATTAAAAATCTGGTATTTTTTCCACAGGCAGAAAGAATGGCACCACATATTGTATGGGGTATTTTTCTACCACTTTATGGATTTGCATGTGTTCTAAATTATAATCTTAAAAGTTATTCTAAATCTAAGTCTAATCTGCTTTATTATATGGATTTTATTGACTAATTTTTATTTACTAATATTGTATATCACTTTTATTCATGGCCATATAAAGTAAATAAAGTAAGCAAATTAGCTGTAGGACTCTCACTGTGGCACAAACATACTATAAAGATTTTTTCAGTGTCATATTGTTTTATTCCTATCTTGTGCCTATGACAAATGAATATGGTAATCATTGCAGTTTTAGTGTAGTGTTTTTCTTCTTGTCCCTAAATATTTTTTTTACTGTGTAGACAATGTTTGACTGGACGATTCATAATAAAATTAGAAATTGAGATTTCTCTGCTCCTTATTAACCTTTTTAGGCTCTATGTATCTGAATGCCTTTCTGTCTCTTGTTGTATACTACTATGACCATTGAAGTTTGAGCTATACAATAGATATCTGGCTTCTGCACTTGCATCATATTATGAAACTGTCATGTGCATGGATTTAGCATTCTTTTAGTGGAGAAAATAGACCTATGTTTAAAAAAATGACTTTCTGCGGCTGTACTTTTTACTGATTTTATTATTTGACTGTAGTTTTTAAAAATATATATATCATATAAGCTAATCAGTTTCAACTTATTTTCTTGTTATTTGTAAATTTAACCCATATGTTATATTTAATAACTTTTATTAACATGATTGTGAAATTAGGCTGAAACAAATTTAGGTTGTAATCAGTTTTACTTATGATCCTGTAAATCAGGAATGTTGCTTTATTTCTGCTTTTGTCGGCAGGTACTAAGAGATTTTCTTTAAAAGTCCTTCTTATATCACATTTCTGCATTGTTTTAATGGATTGAAGGAGTTTAGTGTCATCTCATTAGTCTCTCTGAAGATTTCAGTGGAATATGCTAAGTCACAATATTAATCATACTTTCATGTAAGATCCTAAACATGAAATGTTGGTTTCACAGGAAATCCTTCTCTGCCAGCACCTACCCATATGCATCCTCTGAAATTTTGCATCACTATGCTCGTTCAGTGCATTTCATGTCTGTTAGCTCACCTTCCAGGGAACTCTGTGACTAGCACTGGTACAGAATAGTGTTTCAGGTCCCAATACTCTCACACTTCACCAGCTTAATTATGACCCTGGTATTTTTTTCTGTGGCTATTAGTTCTGATCTGGGTGAGTTTCTCATTCTCAAAATCTACATTGTAACTCCGAGAGTTCCAGATCATTACAACTGGTCTCAGGTTCACAAGTTCTTTAACCCATCAACACCATAAATGGCACCTTTCTACCATTGCTATCATTTCATGCCAATTAGCAGGTCCCATAGCAGTAACTGCTGTTTTTCTCTTAGTTAGTTACCAATCTATCCCAATATCTGTATTGTCTTCTTGACTGTCACAGTCCCAGCTTGGTCTCAGCCTCACAGGTGATAGTAACCATAATGTCCCACTTCCTCTTGTCCCAATATGGTAAATGTTCTGATTGCAGGGTGGTATTCTAGTTCAGGTCCTCTGCCTCAGATCCTCTTCAACAATGTCAACTATAGATGCTGTCATCATTTTTGAAATGCCCAGCTAGCAATTCTAAACCACTTCTCCTTCTCCTATCCACCAATTCCACAAGTTGGGAACTCTACAACAGCAGTTCCAGTGATAGCTCCAAGGCTGTGATAGAAGAATGATCATTCTCTAGCTTGTTTATTGGGACTAATGAGTCAGTCAACATCCACATGAATAACCCAATCAGCTCAGAGGTTCCAATAACATCAGTGTGTGGTTAGTCACCTGTACTATTTGATTTTTCAATTTCATTGGGAATTAAAATAAATGATTTCTTGTTTAAAGTCTGAATCTTATCATCTAATCCTTCTCTTACTTTTTAAAAACCAATCTATTCCTGTAAATCCAATCTGCCTAATTTAGCAAGATATTTGTATACTGTAAAGTAATAAATACCACTTATATATGCAGTTCCAGTCACTATCCTCTGCTTCCTACTCCTCCTCTTCTGCTATGACATATATAATAATTTAACATGGCCAGGAGAGCAGCCATTTTAGTCCACTACAGCAAAATAATAATAGTAATAATAATATAAAGATCAGTAGGTGTTAGAAAGTGAGGATCATATAGTGTTTAACATATTGCAATAACAAAAATACAAATCCATCGTTAATAATGGAAACTTACAGAATTACTTTAGTTCAGTTTAACTTTGTTGTGGAGCAAATTTGAGCAGTGTTATGCATGCTGAGTTGAACTATGAAGTAAGACATTATTTATTACATTTTTATTTGGTCCTTATTACTTTATAAGTAATTCAAGGCAGTGAACATACATAAAACTTATGACCACAATTGAGGCCAGAATTTTAATTGCTAAGTGATGTGGCTATTAACAAGTCATCACATGGCTGGACCTGATTTCCAATTATTTTTACTATAGTTATTAAGCAAATCATTGCAATCATTAAGTGAATCCTCTCGATTGTGCAACAGTTGTAACTTGGATAAATTGTAAGATTCTTTTTCTGTCACCACCATAACTTTGAATCATCATTAAACAAAGGTCATAAATTGAGGATTACCTCTATTCTTTCTTCATCCTATTTTGTCCACAACAACCACCCTGAGAGATGAATTGGAGAGATAATAACTATACCAAAGTCATCTAACTGGCTTTCATGCTTAAAGCAAGAGTAGAACTTAAGAGTCTCCTGGTTTCTAAATGAATATTTCTACCTAGTTAAAACTTATACCACTATGCATTTGCTAGTTATGAAAGCTATTAATGTGAATTAGACAACTGCTTAACTAATTAAGTACATAAATCTGAAGTATGAGTTGTTTAGTAACTAGGAGTAATCATATATCTAATTTGGCAAGCCTTAAATACTTTCTGTAATTTACAAAGCTTTAGTTTTGAAGAACAGATCTCTGAAACCAGTGCTAAATATATAAACAAAATCTAAATATATAAATAAATACTTAAGCATATGTTTTGTCTATTTTAGAAATCAAGCTAAACAAACTGTTAAATTCCTTTGTAAATGGTAAACAGAACTTTCAATTGTATTTTCAGGAAGAAAAAAATGACATGCATCTACTGCTTCCTCTGTAATTTTATCCTGAAAACAGTTACTCAGATTACAAGGGAAAAATGTAGGTTATTTACAGAAACCAATGATTTCATAAGATTGTACAGTATATTAACATATTCATTTCAGCAGAATAAGAGACATCTTGGTTACCATCATCATACACAAGAGATTACTGATAGAAATTTAGGAAGAAGGCACATCATCTTCTTAGGTGACACTGATCCCTATAGAAGTCAGAAAAAAAAAACCTTGGCTTTGTAATACAGGGACAGGACTTAGGAGAAATGTTCTCGGCCCCCGAAAAGTAGCATAGTTAAAGGAACACAATAGTAAAAATGGGGAATTTTTTTACATATGCTTCTTCTCACTGATATATTTAACCAGTTATCTGTGCATCCAACTGTATTAACATTATTAAAAAGGCAAGTTCAGTGTGTCTTCTGAATATTGGGTATCTAAATGCAGGAAAAGATATGCCAGTTAAAAAGGAAATTAGATTAGCCTATAGCGTTGCAATTAAAAGGTTTTTTCTCTCTAAATAAATATTTCTGAACTTGAAGCTATGTATATTATTTACATTTAATAGCTGTTTCTGGCAAATCATTTAGCAGACCTACTCACAGAATTTTATAAAGACCCAGACAGGAAATAGATAAAAAGTTCCTTTGACTAGAGTTCTTCCAAAATCTGCTACCTGCAGAGTTTTGGGAGTTTTCATTACAAATTCTATATAGTGTCAATTTCATGCAATTTTGCTGTTTTATTCATGGTGATATATTTTTAGGTAACACTATACATTCTTTCCCATTAGAGAGCTTTCATTCCAATGGCCTGTATTTTGTGATAGGTGTTGTGTACTGACTGAAGTCTTCACTCAGGTCCGTGTTTCTGGTGGGAAACACGGATCACTGCCATTGGCTGATGCAGTTCGACAGCCGGCTGTAAAAGGAGCATCAGCTGTTGCCGCTCCAGCTGGCTGCCGAGTTAGCATGGTAGTTGCGGCAACCCTTTATTCTGTAAATAAAGTTAAAACTGAAGTTACTCTGGTTGTCTGCCTCAGTGATTCCGCCGCTCTACAACACTGGCGACGAGGGCGGGATACTTATAAGAGGCAAACCAAGCAAAAAGACATTAAGAGTGAAAAAAAGAACTGAAAACATTTAAAGAGCTGCTGTCACTGTTCGCGAAGCGCAATTTTCAAATCACCTCAGGAGAAGCGGCACAGCTGAGAAGATGACTTCAAACCCAGCATTCCCGCCTTTCCGACCGACGGAAATGGGAATCTCGGTTTGACTGTTTTTTAGATGCTATTGCCTTGCTGACATTTCAGACCATAGGAAAAAGTCTTATTTTCTAAGCTTTTGCGGAGCCACGGTATTTGACACCGCAACAGCATTATTGCTCCACGTTCTATTAAGACTGTTCAATGGGAAGAATTGCAGGAAATTCTTTCCAATCATTACTCCCCTAAACCTTCTAGAATTGCCAGATGCCATGCCTTTAGGAGACGTAGCCAGGCTGAGGGAGAATCAATTAGTGATTATATGGCAGCACTACGGACAGCTGCCTTGCATTGTGGACTCAGTGACTATTTAGAAGATATGCTGTTAGACCAGCTGGTATGTGGAGTCAGGGACTTAAGGTTGCAAAGGCGGCTACTAGCTAAAGGGGACTTAACCTTAAAACAAGCCATAGAAGAATCTCAAGCTGCTGAGATGTCAGCAGGGAAATACAGGGAAACCCAGTTAGACAAAGTTGCTCAGCTGTCCACTGTGATGAGGCCACCACAGAGGAGGGCTCTGAAGAGGCTATTGACGTAAACCGCCTTAGGCAGCTCAAACCCAGTCAAAGGGATTACAGGCCAGTTGCAAATCAACCTCCATGGCCACAGCCCACCTGCCTAAGCTGTGGAGGCAACCATTTTAGGGCATCCTGCAAATTCAGAAATGCCATTTGTTTAAAATGCCAAAAGAAGGGCCATTTAGCAAGAATATGTCAAGCAGGAAAGACTTTTAACCAGTCCCAAAAGCCTCAGACAACCATGCACTTCCAAAGACAAATTGAAGACTGCTCCACATGCTACCAAGCCAAAATGACAAAAAGAAGTTCTAACAAAATTAGTGTCATTGTTTCCCTAGAAGGTAAACCGTGCAGGATGGAAGTAGACACTGGCTCTGCACTATCCATCATTTCATGGGGCACCTAGAAACAACTGCTTCCCAGAATAACAAGAAAGAAGATTCCAGGCTGTAATTTGACTCTACGAGACTACCAAGGCAGAACCATTCCTGTCATCGGAAAAGGCAAGTTTTTGATTCAATTTCAGGGTTTCAAGGGTCACTTGCCTTTAGTGATAGTGGATGGCGCCTCCCAAGCCTGTTGGGATTAGACTGGTTCTCTGCCCTAGGCCTTCATATAGATGGAATCCATTCCATTGCAAATTCAGAAGTGGACTCTCTGTTCAGGGAATATGCTGATGTATTCAGCGAGGGCCTAGGCTGCTACGTGGGAGCCCCAATATCTTTCAACGTGGATTCACAAGCAGTTCCAATTCGTTTAAAGCCCCAAAGGGTACCTTTTGCAATCTGCCCTAAACTTGACAAGGAACTAGACAAACTAATCAAACAAGGCATACTACAACCTATAGACTTCGCTAAATGGGAGACCCCAATAGTGACACCCCAAAAGAAAGACGGCGGTTTAAGAATTTGTTCAGACTACAAGTGCACAATAAATAAATATTTACAAATCAGCGCTTATCTCCATTGTTCAGCACTTACTCCATTCTTTTGAGCCTGGCTCTATTTTCACAAAGCTAGATATATCACAGGTCTATCAACAGTTACCTGTTGATAACACAACTGCAGAATTGCAAACCATTGTGACACACAGGGGTGCTTTTAAGTGTATACGCCTCCAATTTGGGGTTAGTGTGGCCCCTGGAATTTTCCAGTCACTAATGGAAAGGATATTTCAAGGATTTCCTGGAGTAGTACCCTATTTCGATTATATTCTAATATCTGACAAAACTCAACTGCTACAATGAGTCAGAAGTGTCCTCAAACGTTTTAGAAAGTCAGGTCTCAAGTTAAAAAAAGAAAAGTTCACAATTGCCATTCCACAAGTCGAGTTTTTAGGCTACAAAATTGACGCCTCAGGTATTCACCAACAGAATCTAAAGTAAAGGCTATTCATGAGGCACCCACTCCTACTAATCTTTTGTTTTCAAAGCAGTCAAATCACTGCTCACGTCTAAAGCTGTCTTAATACAATTCAACAAGAATTTGCCATTAGTACTAGCTGCAGATGCTTCACCATTCGGAATAGAGGCCGTTCTAAGTCATAGATTGCCTAAGGGATCAGAAGCACCCATTGCATTTTTCTCTAGGACACTATCCTCCACTGAACGTAACTATAGTCAAATTGATAAGGAGGCTTTGACTGCAGTTGCTTAAGTAAAGAAATTCCATGAGTTTCTCTATGGACATCATTTTGAATTGGTCACAGATCATAAGCCTCTTTTGGGACTCTTAGCAGGCAATAAGCAAACGCCTCAGATTTTATCTCCAAGATTGACCAAGTGGACATTATTTCTGGCTGCTTATTCATATACTCTGGTCCATCGCTCTGGCAAAATATATAAATCAAATAAATAAATAAATAAATAAAACTCTCAGTCATGCAGATGCCCTCAGTCGTTGTCCTCTACCAGTTCCAGTGGAGGATCCTGCACCAACCAATGCTGTGTTCCTGATCAACGACCTCCACCTGCCTGTCACCGCTTCTGACATCGCTGCCCAGTCTGCCAAGGACAAGGTAATTTCCCAAGTCCTTGACTGGGTGGGGAGGGGATGGCCTACAACCCCTTATCCATCTGAATTCTTACCCTTCAAAATACGCTAACAGGAACTTTCCTCATTGCATGGCTGTTTGCTATGGGGAACCAGGGTAGTGATTCCCCCTAGACTACAGACCTCAATTTTAAAGGTTCTGCATGAGGGCCATCCGGGCATTGTTAGGATGAAGGCCCTCGCCCGCAGCTATGTATGGTGGCCGGGTATGGATGCCCAGATTGCTAGCTGGGTTAATGCTTGTCCTGCATGCCAGACCATCAGACCGTCTCCTCCAGCATCTACCCCTAGGACATGGGAAGAGGCAGGGAGCCCCTGGTCTAGGGTTCATATTGATTTGGCTGGCCCTTTCCATGGGCGTACATATCTAGTATTAGTTGATTCATTTTCCAAATGGGTGGAGTTGACTTTAATGCACACTACAACCACTGAAGCAGTAACTAAGGCATTGACCAGAATGTTTGCCACGCATGGCATCCCTGATACCATTGTATATGATAATGGCCCCCAATTTACTTCATGCGAGTTTGAGATTTTCCTAGCCAACCAAGGAATCAGACATATATTAATAGCTCCTTTTCACCCTGCTAGTAATGGACTGGCTGAAAGGGCAGTCAGGTCGGCTAAGGAGATCCTACAAAGACTTGGGCCCATAGACTGGCATTCTAAACTAGCCCAGTATCTTCTGAGCCAGCACACAACCCCCTGTTCTTCCACAAACAGGTCACCGGCTGAACTCCTAATGGGGCGCCGTTTAAGAACCACCCTTGACAGGCTTCACCCAAATTATTCCCCAGTTCTTCCCCTTGGATCAAACAGCCAAAGCAGAGGGTTCCTTGAAAATGACCTAGTGTATCCTAGAAACTTTGCTGGGCAACCATTGTGGTTGTCTGGGCGTGTGGTGGCAGTAATTGGTCCTAAGTCTTACAGAGTCCAGCTACAAGATGGGCGCATCTGATGCCGCCATTTAGACCACCTGAGGGCGCTGGAGCACTACACCCAGAGGACTTCTAGACGGTCCTGATGCTGAACAGCCACCATTGCCCGGAGAAGCCTGCCTCCAGCCCACATGTAACGAGAGCCTACCTGAAGAAGACGCTGACCAGGGACCAGAACCGACTCCAAGCGAGTTGCCAGCCTCACCAACAATGGAAGCCACACGATAGGAAGAAGACAGCATTCCGGTGCCATTTCCAGCGGAGCCAAGAAGATCGGGCCATCTGCGCAGGCACACGACATATCTAAAAGACTACACATGCTCCTTGCTAGGAGGGAGGAGTGTTGTGTACTGACTGAAGTCTTCACTCAGGTCCGTGTTTCTGGCGGGAAACATGGACCACTGCCATTGGCTGATGCTGTTTGACAGCCGTCAAACAGCATCAGCTGTTGCCGCTCCAGCTGGCTGCCGAGTTAGCAGGGTAGTCGCAGCAACCCTTTATTCTGTAAATAAAGTTAAAGCTGAAGTTGCTCTGGTTGTCTGCCTCAGTGATTCCACCGTTCTACAACAATAGGAACCTTGTCTTTCGAGCGGTATGTGGTAAGTGCATGTAATTTGTGCGCAGGAGTCATAGACCCAGGTAGTTACTTTCAGATTTCACTTGCTATTAGGGGTGAAAGGGTTTAAACATCTGAACACGACTAGTATTAGCTCTGGGCTATATGAAAAGAGGATTATGGTATGGAAGCATTTGTTTTTATTTCTGTAAAACGAAATAAATAAATAACTACGGACTCTCATACACATGCACAAATTTCTCCTTTTCCATGATTGTGTGGCGGGTCCAGGAAGAAGTGGCCAAATCCACAGACTTTCCTAAGCTTTCTGCACTTGTAACTATTATTTATGGAATTGTGCGTGTATCGGAGAGAGAAGCCAGCTCATGGGAAGGATAGGGCAAGCAAGGGCGCTTTTTTGCCTGTTGCAATTTCCCGGAGCCTGTATTGCTGGGAGTTTCTGCTTAGGGTGAGTGAGCAACTGAGTAAGTGAAGAGGAGAGGTCAGCGCCTTTCTCTCAGATTTCGCCTGCCCTTAGCGTCGGGAAACTTCAGTGGAGCACCGCAGCAGGGCTGTGGCCGGGCGGAAGTGACGGCCGTTTCACCTGCTGGGCTGCGAGGGGACAGAGGAGGGCGGCGCGAGGCGGCGAGTGTCCATTGGGAATTCGCTCGAGAGTCGCTCCTTTTCCTCTGGCCGCCGGCGACTGCTTTCTCCCGCGCTCTCTCCCCGCCATGGCATCGCTGCTGCCGCTCTTGTGGGCTGTAACGTTTCTTTGCGCAGGTAAGGCTGGAAGTCAGCGAGGAAAAGCAGAAGACCCGCCCCATCCCCCCGCTTGCCCACCCCAACCGCCTTTGTGCCCCTTCTTCTCCCGCCGCTCCTAATCGCCCGGCGTTTCTTTCGCGAAACACTCTCCAGGGAGATGGGAAAACAAAGACTCTGATTTAAAGGGACTGGAGCTTGGATGGATCGCGTTGCGAAATGACTCTGTGGCTCCTGTATTGTTGAGGCTTCTCAGGAGGGATCGGTTGTGAAAGGGCTCCGAAGAGGGACGTGAGAGGAAGAGAAAAGAAACGCGCCTTTTTTTTTTTTTGCCTACTGGTGAGGGTTTTTTTTTTTTTAACCTCTTAGCAGTTCTCTTCCCCAAGTTCGTTTTAAAAAACACCAGTATGTCGGCCTTTCTTTTGGTGAAATCTTACCCTTTGTGGGGGGTGGGGCGAGCTGGAGGTATCAGTATTTCAATCTCTGATGATTCACCGGAGGCATTGTTGTGAGCTCTGGACTCGCGTAACTACTACTCTTCCCTACGCCCAGTAGCAAAGTCCTTCGCTCTTTAAAGTAGTGAGCCAGGCGAAGAATTGAATAATGTAGGAGCAAAACATGTTTTTAAGAGAGGCGCTTACAACTACACTTCTTGTTTTATTTTGTTTTTAAAGTTTCACAAGTTTTACACCCACATGATCTTTATTCCATAAATTCGTATGATATGAGGCAGGTGCTGCCAGAATTATTTCCAAATAAGTGTCCTGGTGTCGTTTTGTTAGTAACCCTTGGAGAGGCTTCCGAAACTAAATGAAGGAAACAAAAACTTTTCTAACAGTCTCTTTCTGATCAGAACTTGGCCTTATTTTGCTTCAACGCGACAAGGTTTCACCCTGCAAAAGTGCAAAAAGAACATTTAAGGGTACCAGTTGCCGCCCAATTTAAGGACTCGTTCTTAGCTTTTTTGACACTCGTAGCTTTTCTAAATGAAGAATGGATGAGTTATTAGAAATAGAATAAACCGCACCCATTTCAGACCAACCTGTATTGAACTTAGGGCTTCTAATTGACAAGTACACTGGGATGTAGAATTGCAAAGAGTGTCTACTATAGAGATTCTCCATCATCCTGGTCATGGCTGTCCCAAACCTTGAAGAAGCCTCTTGGATGAAAAGCGAAAGGTCTTCAAAGAAAAACAAAGTCCAGTTGCCTCTTAAAAAGCACCTTTGGCACAATTACAAAGATTATTATTTAAAAATTTAGTCTTTTATATCTTTAACACTAGACATTAAAGATACAACCTCAAGAAGCTTTTATAGGGCATGTTTTTTTACACACATTTTTGTAATATGCCTTCCAGAAAAAAATGTTAGATCCAAATAACTATATAAAATACTTTTTAATTCTGTTTGGAAGTATTATTCCTTAATATGCGTTCAAAATGCTTATAGTTTTTATTTATATCCATTTCACATATACTTAGTTTAGAAATCATGCTGTGGACTATATTCAGAACTTTTATGATTTGACAAATTTTCCCTTAACCTGCCATTTTTTTTTAAGAAAACTTTATTGAATTTTATTACAAAAACAAAAAAAAACATTAAAAAGTATATAATTCAATAACAGCTGTTGTGGTGCATTATCATATAGCAGTCATTTGTGCGATAGTGATAATTTATACATAACTATATTCTTATTCTATCTATGTTCTATATTTAATAATCATCTATCTTTAGTCTGTCTCCAATCTATCCAATTGTATCATGGTTCTCATACCTTATAAAATATTGAAGATTCCTTATCTTTTAAACTCAATGTTAATTTATCCATTTCAGCACAATTCAAAACTTTTTATATAACCAGTTCTTTTACAGGTGTGAATGACTGTTTCCAACACTGAGCAAAAACAATCCTGGCCGCAGTCAATATATGTAGTAATAAGTATTTTGTAGTCTTTACATATTTTTTTTTGAAGATCCCCAATAGGAACCTGCAATTTTAAACCCACATTGGGAGGAATAAAATTAAAGTGATAACCTAAATCAAAATTAGTAAGTCTCCTTATTCTAATATGTGTTCTTGTACAGTAACAACTAGAAGTACAGGTAAAGCAAGAAGACATTTGCTTAAACATTATGCTAGTTCCTAAAAGTTTTATGTAGCAAGTATTAAGTTTACGATATGCAAATACTTTGGTTATTTAGAACATATCTTCAGGTGTTTTCCAACACAACTTTTAAAAAATTAAAATTGTATGCCATCTAACTCCAGAGACAGACTCCGGGTGGGCTACAGATTTTTAAAAAATACACAGATCTTTATGAAGGTTTCTTTTCATAAAGTTGAGTGATAGTAGGATTTAAATCATTTAATGCTAGGAAACTGCTGTCTTGCTATAATTATTTCCTGTGTTCAAAATGTAACTATCAAACTGCACACAGTTAGAATTCAATTTATACCAACACCTGTGAGGTTAAAAGCTAGGGAAACTAAAAGCTTTTCAGCATTTTCCAGCTCTTTGTTTCCTGTCTAGATATCTTATGCCACTGTTGATGACATAGTTTTGCAACATTACTCATAGGATAAAAATTCTTTTGGGTCATCAAGCAATATTTTGTGTGTATATCAATATCTGTATATCATGTTCACTTTAAATGCAAACTGCTGAAATAGGAAATTCAAACAGCATTTCCTCAGATGTTAATGAACCAATTATTCACAAAAAAGTATGCCAAAACATTAACAATTTTAAAATACAAAATTTTGCCTTTTAACAATAACTATAAAATAATTCTGAACGTCCTATAGAAACTAAGCAGGCAATTTATGCAATGTAAACTTGGCAGAACCACATGTCTAAACAGTAGTTGGGTCCTGTAGACATGATCCTGACTATCTACCTTTTGCTTGCCACCCAGTTGCAAATTTCTAAAACAAACACCTGCAAATGTTAAGTTTTATAACTTGTAATTATGAATGTTCAAAAATTTTGTTTTAATAACTTAAGGCTGGAATTATATTTGGTTAACAAGTAGCATTTTTTAAACTCAAATTTAAGGGTTTTAAAAATATTCAAAAATAAAGATTGTCCTCAACTAACTACCACAGTTGGAACTGGAATTTCTACCATAAGTCATTGCAGTCATAAGTTGAATCAGACTTGATTTTAAAAACAATGTCATTAAGTGAATCATGACAGTTGTTAAGCGAATCCAGATTTTTGAATGGGTGTTCTTTTTTGCTGTAAATCAGCAAAAAAGGTTACAAATCATGATCACATGACTGCAGGATTCTGCAACAGCTTGTAAACGTGAGTTCGTGCTCACATTGTGTCAAGTGAAAAGGACATCTTTTTCGGTGTTTCTTCCAGAACACAAGTGTCAAACTTGCCATCACATGACATGGGCATGGATGTGGAGCTGGGGTGGCCGTGGCCTGCATGTGACACATCTGGCCTGTGGGCTGTTAGTTTTACACTCCTGTTCTTTAAGGAATTGTCATTCTTTTTTGGCATCAGTGATGGGGGCATAGACCTGGATTATTGTGATATTGAATCATTTGCCTTGGATTCGAACCAAAACCATTATCATTTTTTTAGATTGTACCCCATCACTGCTTTTCCTACTTGAATTGACTATGACTATCCATTTCTTTCATGGGATTCTTGCCTATAGTAATAGATCTACTGGTTGTTAGAATTTTTTTTTTTTAATTACATTTATATGCCGCCCTTCTCCGGAGACTCGGGGCGGCTTACAGTCTATGGAGCACCATGCTAAGTGCTCAGCAATAGCCTTCATTCCATTGTATATGCCTGCTTATTAGTAGGGCTTTTTGGCCCCCCCAAGCGGCATTTTTACAAAGTCAGCTTATTGCCCCCAACAATCTTGGGTCCTCAATTTACCTACCCCAAGAGGATGGAAGGCTGAGTCAACCTTGAGCCTGGTGGGATTCGAACCTGCACTAATTGCAGGCAGCTTGCTCTAAGTGCTAGATGATTAAGCCTGCACCACCAAATTAAATTTGTCCATTCAATCTAGTTCGTTGATTCCCACGATGTTGATGTTCAATCTTGCCATCTCATCTTTGATGACATTAACTTATCTTGATTCATTGATTTTACATTCCAGGTTCCTATGCAATATTGTTCTATACAGCATTGCACTTTCCTTTCACCACCAGACACATCCACAACTGAGCATCTTTTCAGCTTTGGCCCAGCCACTTCACTTTTTATGGAGCTACTTCTAATTGTTCACTGCTGTTCCTCAGTAGTGTATTGGACACCTTCCACCTTAAAGGTCTCATCTTCTGTTGTCATTTTAGACTTTTCATCAGTGTAGCTGATATGCTATATTAAAGGTGGAAAAAATTCAGAAGTGATTTAACTTTGTCTGATTTTTTCACATCTTAAAAACCTAGCATTTTAATAGAGGTGTATAAATTTTCTATATCCACTGTAACCCCAAGAGTACTGGGATAATAGGCTTGTAAGGACAAGCATCAGCTAGCAACTAGACTGCTGTATTTTAGAGTAGATATACTGAGTATGTAGACATGAATTTAAGTATATACAGTATAGAGCACACTAGTAGTCTAACTAATGATGAGACACAAGTCAATATTCCTCCCATTCCAAAATTGTTCTTCTATCCATGGCTATCATCTGTCCTGCCCTTCCTGTTGGGCCACATCCAGAAATCATGGTTAGGAAACTAACCACTGAAACACTTTTATTTGTTGACTTATCATGTGTGAGAATAGTGGGTAATTAAATCCAGACAGGTCTGAAATGATATTGGTGTATTGTATAGGAAATGTGATAAGGATTGAAGTTTAGTATTTGGGGGACAGGTTTGTACTCTTCTCTACGAATGGGTTTGTGTAATATATCGGCCTTTATCAGCTACATCTTATCCTTAGCTAATCATATTTGGACTTAGCTGTATTTGGATTCTGTTTTGATAGCAGCAGTGGGTTCTATATGGGTTAATAACTTTAATACAGCAGCTGAGTACCACATAGTGAAACTAAAGAGATTGCATTATGCCTTTATTGAATTGCTAGTTGCTTATCAGACACAATTTATGATGTGGATATTCATATCAAAAACACTAACCAGCTTGGGATTTAAATATCTAAGGGACTCTACCTTTATAGTACTATACAAATCTGCAGTGGAAGCACTTTTGAATGCCCCACTAGCAGAAGACAATTTGCATGACATGTGAAAGAGGGACTTCACCTTTCCTCCTAAATCATAGGTCACAATTCCTCCATGAATTGTTTGGTCTTTATCTCTTTTTAAGAAACATGAAAAGAAAATTTCTCTTACTAGTTTTTTTAGGTGATTTTAATATTTATGACTGATTTCAGTTTGTATTTTGAATTTTTATTGCTCGTTTTTGCTTTTAAATTTTGCCAGTTCCTTTAAACACAGATAAAGCAGAAGTTAAGTGTAATGTTTTGTTTTATCAGAGAATAGAATAGAATACTTTATTGGCCAAGTGTGATTGGACACACAAGGAATTTGTCTTGGTGTAAATACTCTCAGTATACATAAAGAAGGAACATTAGTTAAGAATCAAGAATCATAATGAAGAGGAAAAAAGCACAAAAAATTGCAACTCTCAAACATGTATACTAATAATTACCAGAATAAGACATTAATGTTGTTGTAGAATTAAATTAATATTTAAAACAGTTAACTCAATAATAAAAAAGGACATAAAACATCAAAACCAGTATATTTTGTTCAAAAATTTAAATTGTATGTGAATATAAACCTCTGAATCAGTGCATTAAGTTTCTGAAAACACATTTTGTAAAAATAAAATTGAGATATACCACATACCTGAGGGAATGTATTATTAATTTTACCCCAAATAGTTTAAATGAGACCCAATTATCCAACTTATTGTTACAATATTTTGATAATAAAATGGTTAAATTATTTAATTGCATTTTATATAGAGATATATACAGGGTTAGGATATATGTATATATATGTGTGTGTGTATACACACACACACACACACATATATATATACATATATCCTAACCCTGTATATATCTCTATATAAAATATACATACACATATAGTATTTTCCTAAAAATAAGACCCAGTCTTATATTTTTGGGGCTCCAATTTTGGGGAAACATGATTTCAGGATGATGTGCCCAGCTGGGCGCATGGGAACTGACTGTATCTGGCAGCCATTGCAGCCCGCCAGTCCTTTTGGTTGGCGCACTATGGGGCTGCACAGTCCGCACATCACAGGTGAATTAATTCCCTGTTGAAGCAACAGATGGAGATAGACGGGGAGGCAGGCGATCCAGACGCTCTGTGCAGGCTGTGGGAAAACCGAGAGGAGGCAGAGGTGTGAGGGAGGAAGGCAATCCAGATGCTCTGTGCAGGCCACGGGAAAACAAGAGTTGGGCTGGAGCAGGAGGCTCGTCTTTGCACGACAGCACCAGCAGAAGACAGAGGCAGAGGCATGGAGTAGAAGGCAGGCAACCCCATCACACTGAGCGGGCCACAGGCAAGCCAAGAGACACAAAGACAAGCTTCCCATGGCTGGCCAGCCACTCCGGCCAGTTGACTCTAGGCTTTCCCGCAACCCTTACGGTACTTCTGGGTCGCCTTCCTTATCCCCCCGCACCTCTGCATCTGTTTGCTGCTGGTGCCACTGCACAGATGAGCCTTCTGCAGCCATCCGCTGCCCCAATCCCTCAACTCTTGGCTTTCCCACAGCCCTCATGGTACATCCAGATCACATGCCTCCCCCACCTCTGGCTCCACCTGCTGTTTGGACAGGTAATCAAGTTGCCTGTGTGGACTGCGGCTCCTGGCAGACACCATTAGCCCACACACGCTTGCTGTCTCTGCTGGCCATGCCTGTGAAGCCCCTTCACTAGGGCTTTTTTGGGGGGGTAGGGTTTATAATTAGGCATGCTTAAAATCAGACAAGGACTTATGTTTGGGATAGGTCCTATTTTTGAAGAAACATGGTAATTAGTTTTTAATGTTAATATTTATATTATACTAATAATTTAATAATCTGAGATAAATTTCTTATATTCTGAGCCTAGGACAAGTTACTGGTCCCTGAAAGTGTCTAAAATTTATTTTTTTATAATGTAGTGTTTCCAAAGGTGTCACTTTATTTCAGTAAAGGTTAAAGTAAAAAAGGATCCACAGTCATCAACTAATTATATTCTGGTATTATCAATAAGTGCCTAGAGACACTTGAAAACAGGCCACTAGTGTTCCAGAATTGGTTCCCTTTAAGAAGAGTAATCCAAGTGTTAAATGATCTCATATAAAGAGAACATTCTATTTATTTTAAAGGTCTTTATATTTGCAAACCACTCAGTATATGGGAAATATTGTAATTGTAAGAAGGAAAAGAATAGAAATGGAATAATGTTGGAAAGAAAGATTCAATTTCTGATTTCTTGTTACCATAAGCATTTCTTGTAACATCAGTATTAATGTTTCTTTTTTTAACATTGAAGTCTATTAGTATTCTCCCCTGTAATGAAAACTAAACTTATTTTTATCTTGGATGGAACTAAATAAAAATGTATAGCTAAAAACAGACATATTTTTATAGGTTTGAAAATAGTTTTGCATTAATTTTTTGAACTAGTATAAGTTATATCAATTATAAATTTTTAGATGATTATTTCATAGCATTATGGCCAGAGTTTCAGGCTTATCCTCAAAATGTCATTTTGGTATTATTTAATAATACACAACTGTGTATATTTGGCAAATTTTTCACTTCTATCAGAAACAAATGCCATTATAGGTAGTCCTCAACTTACAACAACACTTGAGTCCAGAATTTTGGTTGCTAAGTGAGTGAGTCCCACCCAGTTTTACAACCTTTTTTTGCCATGCTTGCTGTAATTGGTAAGTAAATCGTGCAGTTGTTAAGCAAATCTGGACTTCCCCCTTGACTTTGCTGTTGGAAGCCAGCTGGGAAGGTTGCATATGGTTATGACATGATCCTGAGATGCTACAACCATTATAAAAACATGCTAGGTGCCAAGCATCCAAATTTTGATCACATAATCTTAAGGATGCTATGACAGTTTTAGCAATAGAAATAGCACTTAGACTTATATAGCAATAGCACCTAGATTTATATACTACTTTATAGTGCTTTACAGCCCTCTGTATATCCACTGTATATATCGCTCCATAAATCTTAACAGCACTTTGAATGGGTTACAATGTCAACATATTACCAACAATTTAGGTCCTCATTTTATCAATCTTAGAAGCATGGAAAGCTGAGTCAACCTTGAGCCTGTCAGGATGGAACTCAAGGATATGGGCAGAATTAGCATGCAATATTGCATTCTAACCACTATACCATCAGGACTCTGTGTGAGGAATGATTGTAAATCACATCTTTCAGTACTGTTGTACCTTTGAGTAGTCACTAAATAAATGTCATAGTAAGTTGAGGACTACTTGTACATAGAGGTAAATGTACTTAATTTATTGAGATTTTTGCTGGTTAAATTTAAAATATTAAATGATTTTGGACTTTTGTTGATCATATATATAAAGGAACACAAACAAATTTTGGTGTTTTCCTCAAATGCCTCTGAAATATTTCTCTGATTATTCAACCATATGTTGAAATATATTAAATCTTGAAATTGACTTGCTTGGGTTTCAGAGGGAGCTTGAGGTTGTCCAGGAGGTCTACTATACAATCTAACTGAAGCTCTGATCACCATGTGGAAGAAAGGGGCACCTTAGGTTTTTGATCTGATTGCATTTCAGTGAACAGCATAGTATTGTGTTGATTCTCTTCCTTTCTCCGTGGCTGGTTCCAGTCAGTGTTGAGAGGAAGTCCAGCCTATGTCCTCTTTGTGGGATTCCACAGACTGGATCATTGCTTCCTATTTAACATCCATGTAAGGTGTTGGGTAAGGTCATCCGACAATTTGGAATAAGGTGTCGTCAGTGTGCTGACTATACTTTATAGCTCTACCGTTTCAGTGATTTGCAGACATCTTGTCTGGTCATGTGAGAGTCTGGATGTGTCATAATAGGCTTTGGTTCAACCCAAAAAAGACTGAGTGGCTTTGAGAGTTTGAACATTCTGGTGCTGGAAATGATCCACCCTAACCCTCCTTCCATCTCTCCCTCCACCTCACCGTAATAAGCTTTTCTATAAAAAGACATAGTCCTTTTTGATTATAATGTGCAAATGATTATAAAGTCAATTGATTCCTCTAGTTATCTAAAGAACCAAATACTTGCTATAAAAATGTTTCAATTATACAGATAAGACGTTGTCTTTAACTTTTAAGATATTGAATCTAATATACTTGATTTCATAATACTTTCCATAGATCTAATTGAAGGTATAACAATAACATCGCCAGAATACACCATTACAAAAGCTCAAGGAGATAAAGTTACACTGCTGTGCACATTTACTCTTGCTACAGCAGATGATAGAGCGGTTGAAATTGAATGGAGTATTTCGGCACCAAAAGGGGAGGAACCAGTAAGTAGAAATTATTGTATAGATATAATACTCATTTTGAGTTTAGGCTGTGTGCATTGTAAGTTAAATTTTTAATGAGAATACTATATCCTTCTCTAGTATACTATACTTTGGAGAAGTATATTTAACAGTTTACTTATAGCTAAGACATACAGTGACTTAAAATGTGTTCTGTTTGTCACTTAAGTTCTAAAAGTAGGTAAAGAAATTAAACAAATAAGTCAAAAATATAATAAGCTGAAAAGGTTCAAGAGACCCTAGAGTGCCACTGGAAGAAAACAAAAAATGAATTCTAAGCACATGTTAAGGCCACTGTTAAGGTTTACCTTGTGGCAGTAAGAGTGGTGAAGCCTCAATACTTTTCTGCTCCTATTGCATCTACTGAATGCCACCTAAACAGCTGCTCTGTTTAGTGTTTCCCAGATTCATATTGGAAAGGGTGGCCCGAAAATCATCCTGCAGGACCATATAGAAGAATTCTCTGGGCATCTAGCAGATAAAATCATTTGGATTTGCTCTCAGTTGGATACCAAGCATGATGCAAGTCTTGTGGAGATGCCGCCCTGTTGTGCGGATCAAACTTCGATAGTGCATATCCAGAATTACTTTGTTCTTTAAATTATGCAGGACCTCCCATACTCACTGCTGATTATCTTCCTATTGATTAAAACATGACATTTCTCCTTTAAATGAACTGATAATCCTAGATATTCACATACTGTTACACAGAAATATGTAGCTTTGGACCATTTTCTTCAATAACTAATTAACAAGTATGTTTTTGACAGGGCACTCTTCATCTAATTTTAGAACTTGTGTGGGTAATAGATCATGTTTTAGGCCATATTTATGCATATATGCGAAATTCAAAAGAATTCACAAACTTTTAAACACCACTGTAGCTTAATGAACCTTTTTTTCTCCCATTCAGGTTATCATATATAATGAAGGCAATGTTTATGATCAATATCATATGAAGGGACGAGTACAATTTGCTAAACAAAATCCAGCATCTGGAAATGCAAGCATTGATATCTTAAATTTAAAAGCAGAAGATACTGGCAAATACCAATGTAAAGTGAAAAAACTTCCTAGTGTTAAAACTCAGAGAGTCCACTTGATAGTACTTGGTAAGGTATTTATGATTTGCCTTTTTTTGTATAGCTTTGTATGAGGTAAATACGAATATTCAATACATAGGAAGTGCAGTATAATGTAAAAATATATTGCACTGTTGGATATTAAGCAATAGTTTGGGTAGTTTTTCTTTTAAAATTAGCATCTTGGTTTTTTTAAAAATTCTCATAAATTTCAGTATGTTACCTCTTTAGGTTTACATCTTTTGAATTATATTTCCATGAGCTTGGGAAATTAAAACTAAGAAAAATGAAGCATGATGATACATATGCAATACAAATGATATGTGAATTATACTTTTGTTGTTACATAATATAAAATCTATCATACTGCTCATTCTACAATATTTAACTTTCTAGTAAAATTCTCTAGATTATGTATACATAATACAAACATAACAGTTATGCATATCCCAACCTTTCCTAGAAAGCAGCTCTATTACTGAATTATGCTGCTTGAAATTTCTGTGTTTTGTTTTTAGTAGAAATATAGGTTGAACTCCTAAGATGAAACTACAGTATATTTTTAACTTTCAATTTTACCTCTACAAATTTTGTAATGTTTCTTCAAATTCTAGGTTTTGTAGCTAAATAATTTATTTGGGAACATACATATTTCAGAATAAAAGCACTAAGTTGAAGCAGTTAAAAATAAACTCTCAGAAGAGAACCAGTACATAGAACTAAAAAGAGAGATTGAGGGATTAATATGTTTCAATTTGTAACTTGTTGGTCCTCCACTTCGATTGTCATTCATTATTCTAATATATTTATTATTTGATGCATTTACTCTAGGAGTTCAAATTGGCATACAAAGTAGATTCTTTAAATTTATTCTAGAAAAGCTCTGTTGGCGTAGAATAACCTAAGACTGTGGTTCTCAACCTGTGGACCGTGGACCCCAGGGGACTGGGATGTCACAGGGGGTCTATGAAGCCTTGCTGAAATCTACTGCTTTAAACCTTCAGTTAAGTCTTGGTGGTCTGTGGCCATGATCTGTGGCCACAAAAGCTATTTAAAGGGGGTCCATGGTGAAGAAAAGGTTGAGAATTACTGACCAGAGAATAACTGGTCCGAAGTCAGCCAGTTGGCTTCCATGGCTAAGGAAGTTTAAATCATGAGTTCATTTAACCTAAGCCAATACTCAGGGGTTCTGACATACTAACATCATAATTATGTAATTATGATTTTTATAATTCAGCTGTTCTTTGTTTTACTGAAACCACAAATTCATGGGGACAACATCATATACATCCCAGGATTTCAGACATTTACATCAGACAGAATTGAAGAGACATTGGGTAAAACAAAGGGTGGAGAATTATGTTTATTTATCAACAACAGTTGGTCTCAGGATATAACTATAATATATAAGTTTTGTGATGAAAACTTAAGAGTCTTTATACATCAACTGGAAGCCATTTTACTCTCCACGTGAGTTCTCGTCATTTCTCCTAATAGCTGTGTATGTTCCTCCACAAGCCTGTATAAACAAGGCATTACAAACTCTTGCTGATCAAATTATGGAGGCTGAAGCCAAACACCCAGGTTCCTTTCCCATCATCCCATCATCACCGCCTCCTGCCATTATCGGCCTCCCGCCGACCGATACCCTCCCATAGAGTCGGCCTCCTCGGGGTGCCGCCGGCTGGATGGCTGGCGACCCCGAGGATGCGGGCCTTCTCATTGGGGGCACCCTCTCTCTGGAACAAATTACCCCCGGAGATGAGGACCATCCCTGATCTCCTGACCTTCCGCCGTGCGTTGAAAACTCATTTATTTCAGCAAGCCGGTCTGGCCTAGGGGTTTTTAAATTTTTTAATCTGGTTTTAACTTTCTTAATTCCCTTATTTTAATCTTTTGTAAGGGCCAATGTATTTAATTCTTTTAATTTTTAAATATTGTATATGTGTTTTATATGTGTATTTTATTCTGGCTGTTCACCACCCTGAGTCCCTTTGGGAGAGGGGGGCGGTATATAAATTTAAATAAATAAATAAAATAAATAAATCATTTTAGGAGATTTCAGTCAAGCAAATTTAAGGAAAGAGCTCCCAAAATATTTCCAGCATGTAAATTGTCCCACCAGAGGCAAAAATACTTTAGACCACTGCTACACAACAGTAAAAGATGCTTATAGATCTTTACCACGAGCAGCTGTGGGACACTGACCACTGCATGATTCACCTTGTTCCTGCTTACAGACAAAGACTTAAAACCATTAAACAATCAGTGAAGACTTGGTCGGATGAGGCAAAGCTGAAACTCCAGGCCTGCCTTGATTGCACTGATTGGAATGTTTTTGAAGATGCCTTTGCAGACCTAGATGAGCTCACAGATACTATAACATCATATGTCAGCTTCTGCAAAGACTTATGTGTACCAACAAGGAACCTGAAAATATATAACAACCTTGATTCACAGCTAAACTTAAGCAGCTACGTCGTTCCAAAGAAGAAGCTTACAGAAAAGGTGACAGAATGCTATACAACCAGGCCAGAAACATATTAACAAGAGAGATCAGAGCAGCAAAAAGAAGCTACTCTGAAAAGTTAAAGAACCAATTCTCAATAAGTGAACCAGCAAACATGTGGAAAACTCTTAAAAAAATCACTGGCTTCAGCAAACCTCCTTCCCAGGCAGAAGGAAATCAACAACTAGCAGATGACCTGAATGTGTTTTACTGCAGGTTTGAAAAGAAACCACAGCCATCTATCTCCACAACCCACATCTCAAACACACCAACAATAGACAAGCCTCCTACAACTGGCTCCAATCCATTGGGCTCACAACCTCTGGTGATCACAGAAAAAGAAGTGCAAGATCTATTACAGAGACAAAAGCCAGGAAAAGCACCAGGGCCAGACAAGATAACTCCTTGCTTAAAAGTCTGTGCTGAACAATTGGCCCCCATCTTCACCCGAATCTTCAATAGATCACTAGAGATGTGCTATGTTCCTTCCTGCTTCAAACGTTCTACCATCATCCCAGTGCCAAAGAAGCCCTCCATCAAGGAACTGAATGACTACAGACCAGTTGGTCTAACATCTGTAGTTATAAAAATCTTTGAAAGGCTTGTGCTGTCCCACCTGAAAACCATCACAGATCTGCTGTTAGATCCCATGCAGTTTGCATACTGAGCAAATAGATCGACAGATGATGCTGTTAACATGGCTCTGCACTACATCCTACAACACCTCGAATCTCAAAATACCTATGCAAGGGTCCTCTTTGTAGACTTCAGTTCAGCATTCAATACCATCATTCCAGACACTCTTCTAAGTAAACTAAACCAACTAGCAGTACCTGAACACACTTGTAAGTGGATCATAAGCTTCCTAACAGACAGGAAGCAACAGGTGAAGCTAGGCAAAATCACATCCAATATCTGTACAATCAGCACAGGGGCCCCCCAAGGCTGTGTGCTATCTCCACTTCTCCTTATATACTAATGACTGCATCTCAAATGATCCATCTGTTAAAATACTGAAGTTTGCTGATGACACAACAGTCATTGGTCTCATTCGAGACAACGATGAATCTGCATACAGACAGGAGGTTATACAACTTGTCTCGTGGTGTAACCGGAACAATCTGGAACTGAACACACTCAAAACTGTAGAAATGGTGGTAGACTTTAGAAGAAACCCTCCCATACTACCACCTCTTACAATACTAGACAACACAGTATCAACAATAGAGAGCTTCAAATTTCTTGGTTCTACTATATCACAGGACCTAAAATGGACACCTAACATCAAAAACGTCATCAAAAAAACACAACAAAGAATGTTCTTTCTACGCCAACTCAGAAAGCTCAAAGTGCCCAAGGAGCTGCTGATCCAGTTCTACAGAGGAATTATTGAGTCTATCATCTGCACCTCTATAACTGTCTGGTTTGGTTCTGCAACCCAACAGGACAGACACAGACTTCAGAGGATAATTAGGACTGCAGAAAAACCAATTACCACCCACCTGCCTTCAATCGAGGACCTGTATACTGCACGAGTCAAAAAGAGGGCTGTGAAAATATTTACAGACCCCTCACATCCTGGACATAAACTGTTTCAACTCCTTCCCTCAAAACGACGCTATAGAGCACTGCACACCAGAACAACTAGACACAAGAACAGTTTTTCCCCGAAAGCCATCACTCTGCTAAACAAATAATTCCCTCAATATTGTTCAACTATTTACAAAGTGTACACTACTATTACTGTTAATCTTCTCATCACTCCTTATCACCCATCCCCTCCCACTTGTGACTATAACTTGGTTGCTTGTATCCTCTGTTTCCTAGTATGATTTGATGTTGATTGTACCCTATGACTATCATTAAGTATTGTACATTATGATTCTTGATTCTTAACGAATGTTCCTTCTTTATGTATACTGAGAGTATTTACACCAAGACAAATTCCTTGTGTGTCCAATCACACTTGACCAATAAAGTATTCTATTCTATCATGGTAATTCATATAATTAGAAATTTCAATAAAAGGTTTGTAGAATAGTAGCTTGGAATGGTTAGCTGTTACAATCTGAAGTGAAGCAGGTATTTCAGCAGGATTATAGGTGGTTATCTCCTAAAATTTGAAACTTTTCCTTTACTCACAGATTAGCATTCCAGGAAAATACATGCTTGAGCTAGGGAGACACTGTCAGGATTATTGTAAATCTTATTGTGAACCGAGAAAAGGATATGGTTTTAGGTTAATATGCAAATATGTGATATAGTTCTGGATTTGGTCTCATACTACTCATACTTGCTAGGGTAAATCGCTATCGTTTAATATCCTGCTAAAATCTCCTGGGTATAGAAGAAAATGCCAATTCATTTAATCATAATTAAAACTTATATTAGATTCTTTATTTGTTAGAAAAACCCATGAAGACTAAATGCTACATTGAAGGATCTCAGGAGATTGGAAGTGATCTTACTCTGAAATGTAAATCCCAAGAAGGCTCTTCTGTCATAGTTTACTCCTGGAAAAAAACTACTGGTTCACAAGAACTTCCAGCAACAGCATTACCAAGTATGCTTTCATGTTATTAATATATTTTTCATAGACAGGGCTATTGTTTTACTGTCTTCAAATGCTAAATTATTTTTAGATATAACTTTTGACATATAACAAAAATCATTTTGTTTAATTTATGTTATTATAAGGTATTTTATTTACCATGTAATTGTCCAAAATATTTCTCAGTGGTATATCATCAAAACCTGAGTTCTTAAAGCTAGTTGAAAAGGGAAAATAGACAAAAATTTAGCTTATGGAAACAGAGATATGGCATTGTTCTCTACTGTTTAACTGTTGCCCATATTCTTTTGGAAGGATTAATGCAGAAAGGTTCAGGATGTAATTTTTGTTTTGTTCCTAAATGGCAAATACTTAATTAAAAATTAAGGTGCACGAATAAAATATTTGGTAATAGAAAGGGAGCATGAGCAAAATGTACATAAAGTATTACTACCCCAAATATATATAAATTTGGCTATTCCCTAATGAGAGTAAGTGCAGACTAATTTTGAAGCCAGTCAAAAACACCAGTTTGGAATCTGCCAGGTTTAATAAGTTGCTTTGCTTTAGGTCTTTGATTCAGTGAATTTGCACACCCATGTATACGAATATTTATATATGTATTTAATCTTAAGTGGAGATAATTCTCTAAGACTCTTGAGGTAATTATAATATTTTCATGAAGTCTTCTTGGTAGCTGATAGCACTTATCCAATGTATACTTACCTCAGAATGGTTAAGCAGGTTTCGACAGGGAGGAATAGCCTTGCAAGACATTATTGCTTTAAAATCTCAAAGTAGCGTGTTGAACAAACTTCTCATGTATTATGAATTATCTTATTTGAAGAATTCACACATCATTAATAATTTTATAATATGATAACACTCATTTAGTTTCTTTATCAGAAAACATATCTCTCCCTTAAAATGTATATGATTTGTGATTTGTAACCACTATGATCACAGAAACTGTTCTTCTGTAGAAATACTTATATGCATAGGCATTAGGAGAAGAGCTTCTATCTATCCTCCTTTCCAAACTAATTCTAATACTCTGTATTAGCTGTAGATTTACATCAATAAAATATGCTATATTTAAGTAATAAAGTGACATTACATGAAATAACATATTAAATTATTGTTTTTATTCTATAGATTGTTGCAAAAATTCTAACAAATATCTTAAATATTTACAGTTGAAAATACAGGTGACTTATTTGTGAAAAATGCCTCTCAGACTTATTCTGGTACTTACTCATGTTTGGCTTACAATAAAGTCGGCAGAGATGAATGTTCTGTCATACTGACTATTACACCCCGTAAGTATTAGTCAACAGGCAAGTGAAGTAATAAAAATAGACACTAGTTAAATAGTTGTCATTAAACTGCAAAATTAATTTCTGCTATCTGTTTTTTTTTTTTTTTATTTTAGCTATAGATAGAGCTGGTACTATTGCTGGAGCAGTTATAGGAACTCTTCTGGCACTCAGCTTAATGGCTTTTTTCATTTTCTGTTGCTATAAGAAACAAAGAGACACAAAATATGAAAAAGAAGTACACCATGATATCAGGTACGGCATTTTGATTAATTGAGTATTTCAAAAATTATTTCTAAAAACATTAACTCCTAGAAATACTGATTTACCTGATTTTAGCTGCAAAAATACCAGCTAAATAACAGTGGAAGTGTTTGGATAAACTTTTGCTTGAAAAATGATTTCATATGATTTGGTTTATTGTTGTGATTACACAAAATTCACAAGTTTATAAAACAAAGTGGGAAAATTTTGGAATGGACCTAGTAAGATTTTGTTTTATGAATGACAAAATAAATATTAGAATTTGTGAAAAATTAAACCTAATTAAGAAGGTAGAAACTATTGAGTGTAATTCAATATAAGGAAACTTAGTAGCAAAAATGGAAATATTAAATATTCTAAAACTAAACAAAATCTAAAAGAACATTTAATCAACCAAAAAGCTTGGCACCTTTTAGATGCAATAGTCAATGGATGATTTTATTTGCTTTGATGAAATAGTATCAGTCAGAAAACCTAATAAGCACACTTTGGCTTCATGTGCCAATAGAATACTGAATAGATACTGATATTTGCCATAGCATTGAAAAGCAGTTCTTCAAAGCCATTTTATTAGCTAAAATAACAAAAGTATTAAATTGTTATTCTTCATACAGCAAGAAAATGCAATGATCAATGTATAATTTTGTATATAAATATTAGCGTTTTTAAATATTAAAATAAAACAACATACTATGATCTATATTAGTGTATCAATTCTTTCTTCAAGAAATTATATATTTTTATTCTTAATTTATTTCCTGCCCTTGATTTTTTTTTCTTTTGATAGTGAAACTGAAACTTGGGAGACACTAATTGTCTTTAAAGGATGCACTCTGCCACCCAGTCATCTCAGGCTGATCAGCATATAAATTAAACTAATTAATTAATTATTAGTAAATAAATGAAATGCATCTTAAATCACCATGCATTTATTTATTTACATATATTTAGGCTCGGAATGTAGCTTAGAATAAATGAGAATAAAAATAGTTTATGTTACATAGATTTATTTGACAAAAATATTCTAAAAAATTAAGGATAGAATAAATCAATGGCTGGGGAATTATGGAAGTTAAATTTCACTCATCTTAAAGTTTTCAAGTTTTAGAAACACTGATACAGAAAACAAGTATTTTGCTGTTATGATAGTGTTAGTACCCTTTGTTAAATAAAAAGTATTGATAGGTTTTTAGTGTTTCTAAAGGTTCTTAAGTAAATTCTTAAATATGTTTCATTTTCAGAGAGGATGTCCCTCCTCCAAAGAGCCGTGCCTCAACAGCCCGCAGCTATATAGGGAGTAATCGGTCATCTTTGGGCTCAATGTCTCCATCTAATATTGATGGTTTTACCAAAACTCAGTACAATAAAGTGCCGAGTGAAGAACGTACACCCTCTCAGGATCAGTACTTTGATCCACCAAAGGTAGCTGCACCTAATCTAAGTAGAATGGGAGCTATTCCTGTGATGATACCAGCACAAAGCAAAGATGGTTCCATAGTATAACATGACATTAATTTGAAGTTTCACCAGTTCATTACCACATTGATGATTAGTTTGTTCCAGATCTACACATTTAAATATACACTTGAGCATCAAGATATGTGCTTAGCTCAACTTATTTTTATTAAGTTTGACTGCTTTTATTGAAAAAAGTTGACAGTGAAAAAATGTTATCACCTTTGTAGGGATTTCTAAATAAATATTCAAATATGAATTATTGATCTATTAGTTATAGTAGATTGTATGACATGAAGTATTTTGTATTTACATTGTTACATATACCTGTTTATATGAGAACTGTTACAATGGTAGTTTTTCTGTTCACAAATCTGAAAAGAGAGACTTGCATTCTTGTAATATTGATTCTGGAGTACTCTTCTCAAAAACTTAGAATATTTAAAATGCATTATTAGATATAGTAATGCACATGTTTACCATATTTACCAATGTATGTCCTTTCACACACTTTCTCTATTTCTCGCTCTTGCTCTCTCCAGTCTTACAGGATATTGCTTGTTATATGTGGATAAACAACTCCTTTCTAGATATGTAATATTGAATGGATTTAGTCAGCATACTAACTACAGATAGTATCTGATAGTGAAATTAAACCTGAATTCAATCATTAATGATATTGTATTTGCCATTTTGAAATTCCCTGTTTTTTATAAAGATTTGTGCAAATAGATTTTACATGTGGGACCAATTTGATTTATAAAATATACTGGCACAATTACATTTTTGTAGTAAAGTTTTCTGTAACCAAGAGCTGGTGAGGGCTTCCCCACTATATTAATATCCTCAGAGTTATCATTTAGTACTTTTTTATTAATTCATCCTATTTATATTGCTCTATTGATTTTATTACTAATAAAAAAAATTGGAATACCAAAAAGTGAATATCAGCTTAAGCTGGTAGTTTATATTGGTGGGGAGGTTGGCTGTGTTGTCATTTCTTGATTGGTTGAAGGAGTTGATGTTTGCAGATTGGCTGGCTTTTTCGTAAGAACATGTGTGGCTGAGGTATGACCTGGATAATGGGCTGTATGATGACCTTCTGAGTTCTATTGTTTTGACATCCTGAGTCTTGTGCTTTAATCTCCTGGGTCATTGACTGTGTTACATATAAAGCAAATTATTCTTATTAGAAAATTGCTCCCAATGAATTAAAAAGTTTGTTTCTGTCTTTTTTTTTCCCATTCATCATGTCCAATTCTTGGAGACTGCCTGAACAAGCCCCTGCAGTTTTCTTGACAAGGTTTTTCAGAAAGCCATTGCCTCCTTCGTAGGGCTGAGAGACTATGTCTAGTCCAAGATCACCAGTTCGCTTTGTGCCTAAGGTGGGACTAGAATTCCCTGTCTCTCAGTTTCTAGCCTGATGCCTTAACCACTTCAACAAATTGGTTCTTATGCTTTTTTTACACATGAATAATTTCAAAAATGTGCTGTAACTTTAAATATTTACACTTGATAACTTAATTTTTTTGAAATTGTGGTTCTTGTATACATGAATAATTTAAAAAATTAAGATACCAAGAATTAATATTTAAACTTCTCTTGCAGTAACCCAAATTAGTATATAGATATTTCTTGTCTTACAATCATAGTTGTGACCAGAATTTCAGTTGCCAAGTGATAGAGTTGTAAAGCGATATATCATGTGATCACATCACTTAGCAATCTCAGCACTCCTGAATTATGGATTGTTAAGCAGAGAGAGTGTCTCACATATCACAAAGAAGAGGAGGCCTGGTGCAGGTTGCATGCAAGTTGGGGAGAGCTGTAGTGTGGTACAAAGATGCTAGAATCTTCAGCTTCTCCATCCCGAGTCTCACATACCTCAGAGAAGAGGAAATCTGGTGCAGGCTGAATGCAAGCTGGGGAGCGCTGTAGTGTGACACAATGATGCTGCACCCTAAGAAGCCTCAGCTATCTCACCATGCCAAGCAGAGCTTCATGACTTCAGGGCCGTACATTTCTCCCCATCTTCCTATTTACTCGTGATCTGTGCCCTTTTGGGCACCCCACAAAGCAGCACCGGTCAGCCATTCGTTCTCCATTCTTGCAAGACCCGGGGAAGACTAGAAGATTTTTGAAGAGTAACTAGAATTGAATATATGGCTTGGAGAAGGAATGGCATGCATGGTTTGGAGAATGAGGTGTCTGAAGCACCGCAAGAATGGGACTTTTGCCATTCTTCAAATTGTGCATCCATTCTTATGAAACCTGGGGAAGATAAAGTTCTGGGGCTGAAGTAGAAGCCCGGGGGAGTGTGTGTTAGCAGATTGAGACCTGCAGAAAATCATGGGCCTTTACTTTTGTCCAGCCCTGCCATTGTGCAGGATGATCAAAAAGTAATAGATTGAAGGAAAATAGATGGGGGGAAATTGCCGAACCCCTGAATTTTAATCTATGATTGCAGGAGTGCTGCAGTGAGCTTAAACTCATGGTCTTAAACTCATTTTATTCAGTACCATAGTAATCGAATGGTCAAGAACCACCATAATATGTTACTTTTAATTGTAGTAAAGTGTTTCTTTGTTATCTAATTTTAATTTAAGAATTTTTATTTCGAAATGTAATGCAACATAGTAGTACAAATAACTTTGATATTTATTAAGTGGACCTGATCTGATAATATGATATATTGAATTGGCTAATAAATAATTTTTGAAGCGCACACACTTATTACTAAATTTAGATGCTGGAGAGAAGTATTAGTCTTCACATATTGAAGTCTTTTAGGTTTCTTGATACTGTTAGATATAAATTTTTATGTCTGCCTTAATTACGTGTTCAATAAACTTTATATTTGACTATGTCAGATTTTTTCTATAAAATTTCTGTCTGCACCATGAAAAACAGTTTTTGAAAAAATACTGCAATTTCCTTTATTAGTTAATATTTTCTGCCAAATGCTGGTTAAGTCACTGCATAATTTTGTATTTCAGACTTTCTTCTTTACTATTTTTATAATTCCTTCATGGGGTTTGATTTTATTCATACAAGTTCCATTGCACAAGACTACTGAATTGTTATAATAACCTGTCTTGCTTTTAAAATAGAGATGATAATAAAAATCAAATGTTCAATAAGAAGGCGAAGCTTTCTCTTAAATTTACTTTGGATGAAATCTAATTATCATATTTAAAGCTGGCTTACTGAAATCAGTCTAGTCAAATTTGTGAGTTTTTAAATTTTGTTTGCACATTAATGTTTTTAAAAAGATGTCACCATTGTAATAACAAAGGAGTTATTCTTATGTGTTCACATGCTTTCAGAAAAATTGGAAATGCGTTATAAACATATGGTTTGGTATATATTACTCTGAAGTACTACACTCAATTTGACTACATTATTTAAATAATAGTTAGGTTTTAACAGTTCTGTCATTCTGTTGTCCTAGTATAGGGGTGTAAAACTCACGTCACAGTGGCATCATGGGACGTATTGGGACTTTTTTCCCCTTTGCTAAACTGGACATAGGCATGGCCAGCATGTGACCTATCTGGCCCGGCTGGGAGTTTGACCTAGTAGATTACTCCAGTGTGTATACTTAATAATAAAAACAGGCAAAATGCTATTTGAAGTTTGAAGAATTCTGGAACATTTAATTTTATCATTGCTCATTCTCATGAAAATAATAAATGAATAGTTAAAAAGATATAGTGGCTTATCAGCAAATTGTGATTTCTACATTTTTAAATGTAGGATAGTCTTCTTGTGGTCCGCTGGCGACTAGTGGAGCCGGCAACAGAGTCGTACAGTGAGGAGGTTGGGGAGGAACATGGGCCAGTTCTGGAGGCTGAGGAGGGCTTGGACAAGGGCTCTGCGTCAGAGGCAGAAATGGGACCAGGGCAGTCTAGCAGTTATTAGCTGCCTTTGGAATCGGACAGCAGTGAGGTGGGGAGCAGCTAGAGCTGGTTCCCAGCCTGTGCTGCCAAAAGAAAAGAATAATTACGAATTAAGGGTCGACGTAAAGCCACAAGTGGATGGTGAATGGCCCCTCCCATAGGGATTAAAAGAAAAGGGGAGTGGGCTTTTGCAGGAAACAATTTGTTCGTTGCAGCAGTATGAAGATCTATCTGTGCATCTCAGAGACTCTGCCAAATCCTTCCTTGTCAGAACTGCAATAGTTTGAAAATACTTACTTGGCAGCTCTCCAAGATAGATAAGGTCTCTGCTCCTCATTACACTCTTGAAAGACTCTTTGCCAGGCCTTTGGCTGAATGTGAATGCAAGAAATTCACCTTCATTTAATAAGGGGGCTTTTCCGGGACAGAGTCTGCTTAGTGCTTATTGGGGAAGCCTAGGTCAGAACAAGTCTGTTGTATTTGTATATATAGTAGGAATTGATTTGAGTTGGACTATTCTATACTTCTAGAATATATTGAAAGTAATTTACATTTGATAAAATCTGATATTTTGTAAATGATTGCTTTTCACAAGTCTGTGTTTCAATTGTAATGTATCAGGGCTCAAGAAAAATCAATTTTACATATAGTAATAAAAAGGCATACAACCTGGGATGATGCATATTAAGGCAATTTGACTTTTATCTCCCACAAGCTGTTGGTAGGAAAAGAGATCAGTTGATTATTACACATGCTACCCTTAAGAGCCGTTTCAGTAGCTATGTAAAGGTGCAACTATTGCCAATCTTTATGTTAAAATGTATTTTGCCTTTTTAAAAATAGCTTTTAAATAAACGAAGCAAACAATTTTTTTTTAATTATTCTGTTTTCTCTGCTCATCCAAAGTATGGTTTATGTCATGTGAAAAGGATATATACCAAAGTCTTACTATACAGTATGTTGTTTCAATTGCAGAACTATGTAAAGTAATGTATATTCAGTTTTATTTTTAGGATTACCAAGTGTGGAGTTATGTAAGCATTCATTAATACAAATTATTTTAAAAAATTGTTCAATTTCATGACTGTTATATCTTCACCATAGATAGTTGTGCCCCAAATGTTACTTTCTCCTTTACTGAAGACCGTTATAATACTTTCTTGTATAGCTCTTTGTAGTTTCTTACATTTAGAGGCTTTTTGGAGTAAAACTAGTTAAAAAATTTTTTTTCACAATTATTTCAGAAATATTTGGAAAATGAAGAGACAAGATATATAAATACTCATTTTGGCAACATATGAAAAGAGGAATCCCACACAATTATTATCACAATATAGAGACTTGTGCAAAGTTCATCATTAATTTAGAGAACTGTAATGGATTTAGAATCTCCATCATATCTCTGAACCCAATTTCAATATAGTTTTATGCTTGAATATGTTTAAATGTGAGATAGTATATACAAAGATAAAATGGCTTCTTTTGGGCAAAAGCTATAAATTATTTTTTCCTAAGCAATTTTATATTAATAAGTTTTCATTAACACATAATCTACTTTTATCTTAAATTCCTGGATTGGATTCAAAAAGGTATGAATGAGCAATTAGCAATGAGTAATTAGCTTATTACATTACATCAGCACTAATGGAAAACTTTGCCCATAATGTATATAGTTATATCATTGTGAATATAGCAACTGTTACCTGTATGGACTCTGCATTTTGTACTTTAAGCATTTTTTTTCCTGAAAAACCATACTTTCCCCTTTAATATTCCAACCATTGTTACTTTAATAATCTAGTGCAGGTATTATTTTGGGATGATTTGGGACTGAAGCTTTGGTAAATTTTCTACAAATGGATTACAATAACAGTTTGTTAACAGGGCTTTGGAATTTCAATTTTGTCTTTTATTACTATTAATAATTCTGATTACATTTATATTTTTATCTAATGTTTATTATTTTTCCTGTTAATGGTTTTGTTATTAATAAAATAGTATATATATGACAGGCTCACAATTTGAAAACAGTTTTAATAGTTTAAAATTATTTTTACCTATTTTGCAATGGGTGGGAAATTAAAACTTTTATTCTGAAATAATAGAAAATATTTTAGCTCGGGTTTTAGATTTTGGCAGTGGTTTGGTCTCCAGGCTTGTTTCAATTTAGTTTCTGAATGTTTCGTTACCAGACTAGGTAACATCATCAGCAGAATTGTCTTGTCCTATTCGTCTTAGCTTATAAATGTCTTGTGTGCCAGTATAGTCATTTGGTTGTTTGGCTGGTTGTTCGTTTGGAGCTATATTTAAATTCTGAACAGCTGATTGGTCTTTAGTTGATTGGTTGTTCAAATGGTCTGGCTTCTTATGTATTCATATATTGGATCTAGGTCAATACGTTTGTTAATTGCTTCTTTGGTAGAATACCAGGCCTCGAACAAATTCAAATGCATGCCGGGTGCTAGCATGTTGTATTTTATCAGTCAGCATTCAGCTAGGAAAGATGTGTATATATGTGTTAGGGGTTTTTTTTTTCCTTTTATTTTAAGGCAATTTTCAATGTCTTGTGATTTTTATTTTTTTTCTTTTAAATATTTTGTCATTTTGTATTTTAACTCTGTTTGAATAAAATATTATATAAAAACAATGCTATAGGAAAAGAAATCACGAGTTTAATTAATTTCTCAGTTTTGGGAACTGCGTTTGGCCAATTTTCTTAACTGTTTACCATCAGACCTTCACTGTTATTTCAGGCATGGAAATTGTGCACTATTCTGTAAAATATGAATTAGATTAATGATTTTGACTTAAAATCAAATTAAATGTCCAATGTAAGAGAGCTGATATGAAAAAAGAACATTTGTATTTAATCACAAATTAGTTTAAATATTCTATATAGAAGCAGTGAAACCATATTGTATAATTAATCATTTAAAGAAATTGAACTAGTTTCATTAGATGGGGACTTTGTTCATTTAACAATCTGATTTAAAATATTTAGCAATAACAATATACAGCTTGAAAGTTTAGAATAATTGCTTATATTTTAAAATGCATTTATTCATTATTAATGTTTTCTCTGTTGTAGTACGAAAACGCATGCAGGATGGGTGACATAACAGTGGTATAAAGTTGAAGAAACATCATATATCATGAATTTTACATTATGAAGGAAATGAAGTACTCTGTTTTATCATTCTGCTTTAATGTCGCAGACAATGATAGAATAAATCTGCTATAGGTAATATTTGCCTCTCAAATATTTAAAATGTACTGTTTGAAAATTTTATAAGAGACCCAGACATGAAAAATATGAAAAAAGAAATAATTGATTGAAGATCATGCAACTACCTACTTGAATGAAGCAATTTAGGCCAGCAAACCTTCTGCTTAGTGCTTAATCCAAACTAAAGCATCCCTGACAGGTGGTTGCCTGCTTTCTTGGGACATAGTCAATGACTGGATATGTATGATTGGTTTCATTGTTGAACTGTTCTTACAGTCAGCTGATTTAACATGTAATAGAGATAAGTAATACAGTTTTGGTTCAAGTACTTAATTACTTTTAATTAATTAAAAGATGTATTTTCTAATGTACTTTGGAGCCAATCAGTATGATTTAACACTGCCTTTTAGATTATATTTTTATGCTTTTTTAAATTGTATGGATCTGATTTTTTTAAAGGTCTTATTTTTTATTATTTGAATACAATTAAAAAAGAAACTATAATATATCATACAAAATCATAAAACCATAAAGTAGCAAAAACAATAAGGCAGAGATATTCATGACTGTCTTTTTTTACACAACCATTCAGTAAGTGCTATTTCATTACCATGTCTTGATAATAAAATCTGTTCTGAAAATGAATAAGAACCTGGTGATCATATGTTTATGTTCCAATTTTTAAAATAAACTTTAACTGCATTGCTTTAAAAAAAATCCCCCACTTAATATCAATGTATACCATGTGGCCTATTAGTTTGCATCCTTCATCTTCCTTTACTTTTGGTGGAGGCCTTGGTTGAATCACATACTAGATTTTTGTCACTCTATATTAACATCAACTATAGATACTTCTTTATGGGATTCCTTACAAGAGGAATCGGCAGAATCTGTTAAATTATATTATTTATAATGAAATTTTTAATGTCATTTGCAAAATCCTGAAAAAAAACCCTATGTAATACACTTTATATGGAGATAATTGCTTTGTTTTTTATGCATATATTTCCTAAAATAGGGAAGTAAATTATAATAGTTTAATAAACAGCAGTTAAATTTGTTATTTGGAAATTATTCTTGATGGTACAATTTTAACTTCTGAATCAAGAATGGTGAAAAGCTGCAGAATTATTTTTTTAGGAATGTAATGTAAAATGTGTATACCATAAAAATAGAAATATAGGAGGCAATCAAGGGAACTGATAATTGATACACAAGATGGAAATCTTGACCATAGTTAATAAAGCTAAAAGTCTCACAGTTCAAGATACTAATTGTCATATTTATTCTATGTGAAATCTGATTTTGTAACATATCAATGTCATTCTCCACATCATACAGAACATTTTTTTATATACATTGTATGTGTAAAGTCTCAGGACAGAATGCTTATCAACAATGGTAACATCTCCTTACCAGTCTTAGCCCATCATTTTTCTCATACATAGAAACCTGCTGGGAGAATCTGAGCCCAGATAATAACCCCTATCCCCATCCTGAATCTTGCAGTTTTATGCACTTCTTGGTCATTCTTCTTGAATTTAATTAATTTGTATTACCACCTAGCCAAACCTTCAGTGGAAAATCCATTCCAAAGCAGTCTCCAGCACAGCCCTATTTATATAAAGTAATGAGTCCACATATGCTCACTCCAAGAAACCATTACAACACAACAATTTTAAATACCATATTACTAATAGATAGTGTAGTATGATAAATGGCAATAATAATAGCACTTAGACTTATATACTGCTTCAGAGTTTTACCGCCGTCTCTAAGCTACTTAGAGAGTCAGCATATTGCACCCAACAATCTGGGTCATGTTACGGAACACAGAACGATGGCTGAGTCAACCTTGAGACTCAAACTGCGAAACTGCTGGCAGCCGGCAGTCAGCAGAAATAGCCTGCAGTACTTCATTCTAACCATTGCGCCACTATGGCTCATAAAATAGCAATTTACTTGATTTAATAAATTTCCAAGCAATAAAAACTGTCCTGAGGAAGGGCAAATCCAGCAAATAAACACCAGTAATAATAATTGCAATTATAATGGTAAGTAGCCAACAAGTTTTAAAACAACAGACATTAGAACATTCATAAAAATAGCGAACATGGAGAAGTATAAATACATAGGATGAATACTGTAGCAGAAGATGTTTAGTTTTTCTACTATAAGTACTAAAGTATTAAAATCTACGCTATTTTTCCAATCTCTTCACACTACCAAGTAATTTGTCTTAATAGCAATTCTGTTTTCTCTTTTCTAATACTCTATTGCTAAAAAAAGTAATAACTAAACACTTGCTTCTCTTCATCAAAGCTTTATATTTTCCAACAATATATTCACCCATATAGTATTTATGTACAACTATGTTGAAAGTACTCTTCTCTGTCCCTTTCTGTTTTCCCTGCTTTTACTCCATAACAATCCCATATTTCCTTCACCAAAACTTTCCAGTTTTTCCTCCAAAATAGCCTCACTATCAAGTTTCTATATCCAAGTCCCTTCTATTTCCATTTTGATTCTAGATCATCATTAGTTCTACCTGATGTTTTTGGACTATTTAACAGCTAATTAAACATTTTGGGCACATATGAAAGAAAATATTTCTGCTAGAGAACTGCAATTTTCAGATGTCCACATATTTTGCCATGGCCAAAGCCAAGGAAGCAAAAGAAAGTTATGATAATGTTACCCCCAATAAGAAGCACAGGGATGGATGACTGACTTAATAGCTGGAAAAAATCTTCACAGAGGCCTCTTGCTGGGTACCTTGAGAAGGTGGTTGAGTTCCCAGCAATGCAATTCTCCATTAAAACCCCAGATTAAGGAAGGAGAAGTGGCAAAGGGTCACATGGGACTTACACATGGTTTGAGACAAACTCATGACCAGTCACTTGTGTACAATTGGAAGAGATGAAATACCAGTGATTCACAACCGAATTCAGACTACTCCCCCCCCTTATTATTAAAGAATGAAAACCTATCTTGGTGCATCAGGTTTGCACTATGGTTTGAACAGTGGGTTCAAACATGAAGAGATTGCGATAACTGGATTAATTGAAACCATTATATTCCATTTCACAATATTAAACTATAGTGTGACTTAATTAGATATGTGAACAAGCCAGTATAACATGATTCAGTCTGTATATATAGATATAGTGTATTCCTAGTTCAAACGAATGTGCCTATATTGTCTATAAACTTCCTCATCAGGTGATACCAAATTTCTATGTAAATTATTTTTAAAATTAGAGAGATTTAATTGTTTTTAAAAGACAATGTAATTGCATCCAGGTAAAATAGATGTAAAATAAGATTTCCACAGATAACTATGAATTGCTTTATGTATAATTGTTTCTAGACAAGGAAAAAATTGAAATGAAAACACTCAGAATTACTTATTTGATCATCTAAACAAAATGCTTCCTTTTAGCTTGATGAATTTTTAAAGACACTTGATGGAATGTAATCTGGATGGTTTAGGGGACCACAATTGAGAATAACTAATTGTAGATATGTAGCATTTTGATTCTACTATACAGTACAATGTGTTGAAAAGTTATTCTCTTTCACAGTGCCACCCTATACATGACTGCTGAAAAAACAAATGAGTTCAGTTGTGATGTTGGTGAGGTACAGAAGAAAACAATACTTACTGTCAATTGAAATATATGCCATTCATTTTCACAATATTACTATTAAAGGAAATATGAAGATAATATTCCTAATCAGTATTTGTTCTAAAATAATAAACCTTATTTTGTTTAAGCTATCCTGTACCTAAACTTACGCATAGACATTTAATTTAGGATTTGCAGGATGAGCAGCAAAAAACGAGAGACAAGAGATAAACCTCTTAGAGGAAATTTATTAAGAAATACCCTGTAAAAATACCCGCTCAAAAGCCAGGTGAGTTCAATAGTGAGAGTCACTGGAATGCAACTCATGAGAAAGTGGCAATTCTTAAGATCCTTTTACCTCACTTATCCAATCTTGAATGCTCACCTTTGATGTTGGGATAATTAACAAGAAAAAAATATTTTATACACTGGACAGGAAGGGATTATTAGAGTAAGCAGGCACACAATGGGAAATAACACCAGCTGTTTGTGTACTGTGCTCAGGATTGCCAGTGTCAGCAAATTTTATTGTGTATTCCCCTTTGTCTGTGTGTCTGCTTACTCTCTTGTAATCCTTTTCCAATAAATGTAAGTACAATTCCCTTCCTGTTAATTATCCCAGTACTCAGATGATCATTCCAAATAGTGGTGGAGTGGAGAAAACAGTCTCACTCATGTCATTTCTTACTTAGTGAATCTTTTGCTTAAAAACAAATGTCTATATCAATTGTGGTCAATAAATGAGGATTACCTGTATATGTATAATATCTATGTCTACATCTTATTAGTCTATTCTTTGTTGTTTGAGCTTACACCAAAGAGCTTAGCTACCTTCAAGTTGCTTTCTGGAGCTGTTTGATGTTCTAAATTGCTTTGGCAATTTCTTAATCTGTGCTGGGGTGAGAAAAGGAAGATGTTTTTCCAGATGCTGCTCCTTGTTGCTGCTGAGTGATGAAACTGCTGGACTCTGTTTCTCTTTCAGCCTATCTACTTCTGGCTTTATGAAGTCCTTCCTATTTCTTTTTTATTATAAGTTGTCTATTCAGTTGACTTATTCCAGTCTCAGCTGCAAATCCCTTTCTGTTCTTCCCTACACACAAACACACCTACATTCCTGAGTTCTCAGTGTTGTACTTTTATCTTTCATACAGGGAAGAAAAGAACTTTTGCTGGGCACTGCAAGGCTTCCTTCTCCCACACTGTTTAATATTTACATTAAACTAGGGTGAGCTCATCTTAGGCTTGGATCGAGATACCAATGAATATGCTGATGACACCCAGTTTATATCTCCACCCCCATTGTTCAAGTAATGCTATGAAGTTTCTAAGTGTCTAGAGTCTATAGGAGTATGAACTGTGAACATGTTTCAGCTGAATCATAGTAAGATTGATTCCAATTAGATCAGAGGTGGGCAATTAATTTTTCCAAAAGGCCACATAAGAAATAGATTCTGAACCAGTAAGTGCCACTGCTGCCACAGGCTGTACAGGGATAATCAAAAGAGCTGGATGTAACCTGCAGACTGTAGAATGGCCAGATCTGAGATTGATCCTGATCCTACATTTGTCACCTGGGCTTGGTGACATGGATATGTGGAATAACTTAAGCAACACCAGCTATTCAACTGGTGTTAATTTGTTATGTATATTGTTATATGTGTTATATATATATATTAGAAAGTTGAATAAAGAATTGGCAAACAATTTCCATAATATTGCCAAGTTATGCCACTACAGAAGTGCAGGTTGTGAGGTTGACACAAGAATATTGTGTTGAGGTACAGTGGTTAGAATGCAGTATTGCAGACTAACTGCATTCCCACTGCCAGTAGTTTGATCCTTACTCAATGTTCCTTCCTGAGATCTGTCAAATGAGAACCCAGATTGAGGGGGAAATATGCTGACTAAATTGCTTGGAGAGGACTATAAACACTATGAAGTGGTATATAAGTCTCAATGCTATTGGCTATTGCTATTTTTATCTTTTGCATTTTATAGAGCATAGAATATTTTATTTGGCATACATCAATTAGTATTAATGAGAGCATGCATTATGATATTTTGGGAAATGTTTATATTTTTTGTTCATTATAATTTGATATGAGAGATTAATTTCAAGATGTTTTCAGCTGGAGAAATTTACAGCAAGGCATGTTAGTGAGTAATGAAAACATAAATTGCTGCTTTACAGACCTATAATTATACTCTATATCAAGTATAAACATGTTTTATCAAATGTGCATTTCATTTTAAATAGATTATAAAGTTAGATTTAGTCATTGTTTTGTTGCTCCAGCCCAGAATATGAAGAAATATCAGTAGGCAGAAAGTAAAGCATAATATCATTTTGTTTTCTTCTATTACATTTATAAACATTTTGTTTCATTATACATTCCTTCTCCATTTCTAATGATTTAGCATGGACTTCTGTACGCATTAGGACACTTTCGTATTTGTTAACTTTTAATGTCAAAAATAAATATGCTTCAGCAAAATTTCAAAAAATGAAAATGAAATTTTATTTTGAAGAAAAAATAATTGACTAAAGTGTTCATTAAATTTAGTCAGTCAGATAACTTCTACTTGCAATCCTTTTAAGGTAAAAAACCTTGAGTCTTTTTACTTATGGCATCTAGCGGATGGCAGTTTGAAAACTGAATTAAGTTGGCACTCTGGAGGGAAAGTTTTTAATTGTGAAGCTTCCTCTTCAATGTAACATCACACCTGTTCTGTAAAAGTTAGCAAGCTTTTTGTAAGCAGCTTGTAATAGTTTTTCAAGCCAACAATTTATCTCATAGATAATTAGATGAATTTTAAAAATGAGGGTCTGCTTACCTCATTAAAAAAGTTAACTATAATTCAATGATGAAGATCCAGTGGTTTTTTTTTCTTTTTCTGACCCTTTTATTGGGATGGAGTTGGGATAACTGAGTGAAGCTAAGTGTTTACTGGCTGGATGCCTTTCCTGACACCTATGCAGAGTTTGCAGCAGACATTTTCTCTTTGCACTCCGATAGAAAAACATCTGTCACTGCCTAATATTGAATTATCTTTCAAATTTTGTTTTATTACATAAAATACAAATGAAATAAAATAGGAAATTAAGGGAAGGAAAAGAAATGAGGAAAAGGGGGTGTGAGATACACAGCGGGGTGGGGGGGAGAAAATGATACTGACTTCTGACTCTTTTTAGCACAGTACAAGATAAAAACACTCCATCCTCAACTGTTTGCTTTTGAACATTAACATATAACTACCTATTTTTATAACGACAAATCTTTCTGATCAGCAAAACCAAAGTCAAAGTTTCATTTTTTTCATCACAAGCACAAAATTCAGAAATGATATCAAAGGAAAATATATTTTCCTCTTTGAATAATTTAACCATTCTTGCTTTATTTTCTTTGCTATGGAAATAGTATGTATTTCTATTCTCCAGAATGGTTTCAACAGGATCTATGTATGTATTCAGCTCTGTTCGGCTATAGACTGAGTAGAAAAACTGAAGACACACCCCTTCCGGGCTACCGTCCCAGTTCTTCTATTCAGTCTCAGCTGATATAGACGGCTGCTAGATTGCTCCTCTATTTTTCAGAGATAGAGTGGTGTTGGCAGCTTTAAATCTTTTTTTTTTTTTTTGGTGTATCCACCCAACAGTCCTTAAGGGACTAAAAGTACCACATGGTTTTTTTAAACTGCCCCGGTGCTTACTTCAATTGCCAGAAGGCATGATATTTCCTTATTAGTTCTATAAGGGAAGTTACCACAGCGACTGATCGCAGATTCTCAAGCATTGCTCCCAAAGACCTAGATAAGGGGATTTGGGAGCATAGAAGCATTTTTCTGCCGTCTGAGCAGCCTGCCCATTTTAAGGGAGTACTAAACAGCCACAGCAAAGATTGTCTCATCCTTTAAGTAATCAAAGGATTTTCAATCTTCCTTGGAGTACAATTACAGTTAATTTCTATCGTTGTCTTTATCTGCTTTAGTCAAAGTATTGTTCTCTTCATCTGCAAAAATCATGGAGGACTTTTCCAACACGCTGTCTCCACAGCAGACTGTTTCTACCCAACAGAAAGGTAGGGATAAAATAACCTGCAAGACCAGAGGGTCAGTTCAGGAGGCAGCAGATGAAATCAGGGCTAGGGCCAGAGCCAACAGGAAAACCAAAGCTGATGAACAGATTGAGTGTAGATTCCATAACACATTCGTAAAGCAGGTAGAAATGAATTCTAAAGAACAAGTGAAGTCACTGCAGTTAAGTCCTACCAAGGAGGATCTTACAAGCCAGTCAATTCATTCCCAAGTAGGATTGGATATGGCCAATTTGGGCCAAGCAGTTATAAACATGCAGGCTTCTGAGCTCCCTGGTGGTTCTTACTGGAGTAACCCAGGACCAATGGTTCCCTCTTGCCTAGGCCAATGCAAATACAGCAGGCTGAGACAGGAGGACAGTTAATGCCACTGGAGGTTCAGCAGTGGTTTACTCGATTGGTCAGGGAATGATGGGGGGACTTCAGACGAAAATTCCAACACAGGCAGAGTCTAGAGTAGGCCCCTCCCACTGTAACAGACATTCCCATTCCCCTAAAATGTCTCTTATGACACAACATACAACATAAGAGCCCAGTTAGACTTTAACAAAGTTATTGCTGCTTCAGAATATATGGCAGATGCAACTTTGAGCTCTGTTAAATTTGCCTCACGGGCTATGTCTTTGGCAGTAGCAGCTCACTGGTTACTCTGGCTCAGGTATTGGCAAGCAGATACCAAGAAGCTGGCGTTCGCACTGTACAAAGGTGGAAAGCTATTTGGTCCCCTCTAGATCCTGTTCTCATCGAGTCATGGAATAAATGTTAAGATATTGCCGTCAGTCTTAAAGGAAAGCAGACAACAAATTCTTACTCTATTACAGATGTTCTTTTTGTGCACCTGTCTACAGGTCCACCAGCCAAAGAAATCAAACTTCAGCCAGAGGCAAGACTTTCAACAGACCCAAGGGAACCGTTACAAGACAAAGTCTCAACCACAGACCAAACGGTCATTCCTTGTTTCATCTAACAGACCATTCCGAAAATACAAATAAGCACTTGGAGTCTCCTGTTGGCGGTAGATTGCAAAGTTTTGCAGACCAATGGGAGCAAACAACCTCGGATGCTTGGGTCAGACAGACAACGAGAAGGTCTGGCACTTGAATTTTGAGCCAGGCCCCCGAGATATTTTTATCACATGTCCGGTATCTTCAAACGCACACAAAAGGAAAACAATAGAGGAAGCAATTCAGCACCTCCTAACAATCCAAGCAGTGGAAGCAGTCCCAGAGGAAGAACAGGGCCAAGGCTTCTATCCTTATGTTATTTATTGTTCCCAAATCGTCAGGGGGATGGAGGGCTATTTTAAACCTCAAAAGACTAAACTCCTTTATTATTTATCATAGGTTCAAGATGCATACTCTTCAATCTATTTTGAAAAACGTGAGACATGGGAATTATTTAGTTTCAATTGATCTTACCGAAGCGTATCTGCATATTCCAATCCTACCTGACCACCGCAAGTATTTAAGATTTTGTTATGCAGGTCAACACTTTCAGTATAGAACCCTCCCCTTTGGATTGGCGCCTGGCCCCAGGACATTTACCAAAGTCTTGGCAGCTGTAACAGCTCACCTTAGAATTGTTCCAATTAGAATACTGGCCTACTTGGACGATATCCTAATCCAATCTCTTTCCCATGATTTAGCTACTAGGGTCTTGTGCATCACCCTTCAAACTTTAGAATCCCATGGATTCTGGGCTAATCAGGAAAAGAGTCATTTTGAGCATTCTACCAGATTTTTTACGTTTAGGTGCAATAATAGATACTGAATCAGATTTAGTTTTCCTCTCAGCAAAGAAGAGAGGACATTAAAGCATTAGTGGGTCATTTCTTTCTCATACGAATGGCATCCCCGGATCAAATGTCAAAATTACTAGGCAAAATTATATCTTGCCTTGATATCATACCATGGGCACGACTGCACTCTCGTGAATTGCAGTGGTTTTTATTACCATTTCAGAGAACACTGAAAGGTATCTCACCCATCTGAGTAAGATTACCAACCAAGGTATTAACATCCTTGCTTTGGTGGACTTCTTTGGTCTTTGATAAAGGATGCTCCTTTAAAGACAGAGATTTCACAACCATAACTACCAATGCCAATCTTTCAGGATGAGGGTTCCATTGTCGAGACAAGGTAGCACAGGGCATTTGGAATGATACTGACCTCAAACATAATACCAATTGGCTAGAGTTAAGAGCGGCCCACCTAGCTCTCAGGGACTTTGAGTCACTAATTGTGGGACAAGATGTGTTAATCCTGACAGATAATGTGGCACATCAATCGTCAGGAAGGAACACAATCCAAGACATTGCAGAAAGAGGCTTCCTGTCTCTGCAACTGGGTGGAAAAGAATTTGCTCTCGATAAAAGCTGAACATATTTCAGGGATGCAAAATGTCAGGGTAGATTGGTTAAGCAGATCCACAATAGATCATGCAGAGTGGGCTTTGCATCCGCTTCTCTTCCAAGAAATTTCCAACAGATTTGGACACCCAATATTGGATCTCTTCGCATCTGAGACGAATCATCAACTGCCTCATTTCTTCTCCAGGTTCCCGTCCCGGGGAGCGGAGGGAGCCAATGCCCTTCGCTATCAGTGGCCAAGGGGACTCCTTTATGCCTTCCGTCTATTACCACTCATCTTGGCAGTCATCAGGAAGACCCTACAACAGAAGGCGGAGATTCTCCTTGTGGTGCTATATTGGCTCAGGAGGCCAAGGTTCATGGACTTGGTCAGTTGGCAGTGTTGTGTCCATGGAGGATTCCTCCCAACAGGGTTTCTCTCAGCCAGGGGCCAATTCAACACCTAGAGCCTCAATCGCTCCAATTGGTCATCTGACACTTGAGAGGAGACTGCTGAAGAGGGCGGGCCTTTCCACATTGGTCATTAACACTATACAGGGAGACAGAAGACAATCTACTATTAGGCTTTATGAGGCCACTTGAAGAGTATTCTGTAATTGGTTCAAGGATAAGGGCTCTGACCCTGGGGAGGCTTCGATCTCCCAGGTTTTAGAATTTTTACAGCAGGGACTGGACAAGGGTCCTGCCCCAGCAACTCTTCATAAACAGGTTGCAGCGCTTTTATCACTAGTATCATGTACAAGTTCAGACTCATTATCACAAAATCCTTCAGCGTTTTCTCAAAGACATAAATTTTAAGACCAGGGGCCATTCATAGATTTCCATCATGGAACTTAACCAAAGTCCTGCAAGCCTTTACGCTTTCATCTTTCGAGCCCTTGAGAACTGCCAGCCTACAGTACCTATCTTATAAAGTAATTTTTGGGTGGCAATCACATCTGCCAGAAGGATATCTGAGCTTGCAGCTCTGTTAATAAGACCTGATTTCTGTATTTTTCATACCAATCGTGTTGTTTTATGATTGGATCCTACCTTTATACCAAAAGTCAATTCCCATTTTCCTAGGGCACAAGAACTCATTTGCCAAATTTTTGTCCAAACCCATCTCACCCCAGAGAGAAACTTTGGCATATACTAGATGTAGGGAGAGTTCTCCATATTTACATAAAAAGGACAGATTCCTTTCGAAAGACAGAATCCATTTATTTCTTATCATCAGAACTCTTTAGGTGAGAGGGTGTCCTCTTCTTCCATAGGCAGATGGATTAGAGCAACCATTGCTAACATGTACACAGCACAGGGGTTACCTGTTCCATCTCACATCATGGCTCACTCAACACGTAGTGCGGTCACTACAGCAGCTTGGAGTACTCAGGCTTCAGTGGAGGAAATATGTAAGGTAGTGACATGGTCCACTCCTTCACCGTTTGTTAGACATTATAAACTTGACTCTTTCACCTCCACAGAGGCAGAATTTGGAAGGAGAGTACTACAAAAGGTACTGAGATAGGCTCTGAATCATTAGGGTCAGAATCCCTTCCATCGGACATTGCTTTGGTATGTCCCATACATGGATCCTGTCAAAACTGTTCTGGAGAAGGAGCATTGGTACACTTACCTGAGAATGCGCCTTCTCAGATGCTGTAGACAGGATACAGGCCCTCCCATTTTTATGTTTCTAGCCATCATGTTGTATATTGGGCTAACTTTTAAGATATTACTAATTCTGAATATTATACAAAGATGGGACTCTTGCAACATCTACAAGAAGGCCTCGACTTCATTCAGAATTGGGGATGGTGGCCTGAAAAGGGTGTGTCTTCAACTTTTCTATTCAGTCTATAGCCAAACACAGCTGAATACATACATGGAACCTGTCTACACCATCTAAGAAGTTGCAATCTCAGGTAAGTCTACCAACGCTCCTTTGCACCTAATAATCTTTATGAACTATTACCACTTTTATTAACAAGGTTCATTGTATTCTTTCAAAATACTTACAGAAAGTAATGAAGGAAGATAGTGAAAGAATGCCAGAGGAGGAGGGAGGGAATAATTTTGATGCTCCCTATCAGCTTCCCACAATGAAACTCAATGGGGAAGCCAGTAGGGAGTTGAAAGTAACTCCTGCTTCAATTGTTTTTTTACCCACCCACATGATCTTTTTCCTCCCTCTGTTTAGGTAAGGAAATATCGAACTATGATCCAATGGGGCATGACTTGTCTATTCCTTTTTTTTTTATAACAATAGAGCTGTTTTTTGACACCTGATGCATTTTCAGCACACAACATCTACCACCAGAGGGCATACATAATACCGCATACTCGATAAAAATTTGGTACTGTATGATTTTCTTAGATTTTTTAATTTTTTTTAAATAACGTCTGCATTTTCCTAGAAAATGGAAAATACTACCATTATCTACAGTCATATGTAATAAGAATAGAATAGAATTCTTTATTGGCCTAGTGTGGTTGGACACACAAGGAATTTGTCTTGGTGCAAATACTCTCAGAATACATAAAAGAAAAGATACATTCATCAAGAGTCAAGAATCATAAGGTACAACACTTAATGGTAGTCATAGGGTACAATAAGCAATCAAGTCATACTAGGAAACAGTCAATATAAATCATAAGGATACAAGCGACAAAGTTACAGTCATACAGTCAAAAGTGGGAGGGAATGGGTGATAAGGAGTGTTGAGAAAATTAACAGTAATAGTAGTGCAAACTTTGTAATAGTTGAACAGTGTTGAGGGGATTATTTGTTTAGCAGAGTGATGGCTTTTGGGGAAAAACTGTTCTTGTGTCTAGTTGTTCTGTTGTGCAGTGCTCTATAGCATTGTTTTGAGGGAAGGAATTGAAAGAGTTTCTGGGATGTGAGGGGTCTGTAAATATTTTCACAGCCCTCTTTTTGATTTGCAGTATACATATCCTCAATTGAAAACAGGTTGGTAGTAATTGTTTTTTCTGCAGTCCTAATTATCCTCTGAAGTCTGTGTCTCTGTCCTGTTGGGTTGCAGAACCAAACCAGATAGTTATAGAGATGCAGATGATACTCAATAATTCCTCTATAGAACTGTATCAGCAGCTCGTTGGGCAGGTTGAGCTTTCTGAGTTAGCTCATTCTTTGTTGTGCTTTTCTGATGATGTTTCTGATGTTAGGTGTCCATTTTAGGTCATGTGATATAGTAGAACCTAGAAATTTGAAAGTCTCTACTGTTGATAGATATGTAATAATTATACATTAATTCAGTTTTACTTTACTTTTTCTTTCGATTTAGTTATAAGTTGCCTACTTAATTGAAATATCAAATTTCACATTGTTATTGAAAATTATACAAATGAGGGGTTTTTTTTTATAGCGAGGAATATAATAACCAGAATTATGCAAAAGTTACCATTCTATTTTTTTTTCATATTTGAACAGGCCAATATTGCACAAAACTCCACATCTGAAATACCACAAAACACTTTTAATTTGAGGAGTTACATTCTAAAAGACATCCAGTTAGTGAATGTCTGAATCAATATTGTCCAAAGAAAGAATGGAATGCTCCAGAAGTTTTCTGACTGGTTTGATTTGTACCTAATACGTATAATGTACCACTTATGGCTGCATTTTGATAACAAATTGTCACTTTTTGGTTATTATTATAACTTCAAAAAAGTATCAGAACCTAGGCTTAATATTGGTGCGTAGCATACTGACTAGGCCTACCAAGTTCGGGCTTGAAAAATACTGAATATTCTTACTGTTTTTTCAAGTCATCATTGCAGAAGTGTTGCAAATCCTGTCATGGTTGCCATTTACCATCAATTTCTCTGTAATTAATTTTATGTAACCAGTTGTCACTGGAAATGAAGAAACTTTTCATCTCATTTTTATATTTATGATTTTGAATATTTTTATTATTTTAATTAACATTTAATTGAAAATGTTTTGCATTTTAAGAAATATCATTCTCTTACCAAATTTCAGTCCTTAAGTGAAGTTATTTTTGCTTTGTAATAAACTGCTCAGATTAGGGAAGAATGAATAAAGCTATAGAAAGTAGAAAATCTACTATTCCTTACTGTAAGACCTCTAGCTGAAATACCTTGATGCTGCAATGAAGTCACGGGCTCATAAAGTTGTAGGATTGAAACTCTTTAATTGATTTAAAAACAGCATAATAAAGCAATTTGATGTATATACTTTCATTCTTTAGTTTCTAGTTTGGCACAGTTGCTCTTTAAGTTGCAGGTCTGTTTTTTTATTTTTCCCCCAGCTTTCTTTTCTATTTTGCTATCTTAAAAGTATTGCAATGTCCACTATCCAGATTTTGGTCTTATCAACGATTGTTAAATCTGTGGTGGTGTATATGACAGATGATTGTCTTTTTTGAATGTTAAAAACTCAGAGCACTTGATCTATTTTGTGATCCCATCAGTTCTTGCTTACAATTAATTGTAAGTTACAGCCCACTTGTGGTGAATGGGTGGCAAACAAATTTGAGATATATGTATTTCTTGCAGATATTCCAATACACCATTGTTGCTACTTTGTTGCAGTTTAAAATCTTCATTCTCATGATGTATATATATCATAAGTCATTTTTTCTGAGGCCATAATTTTGAACAATCATTAAACAGCTGGAAGTCAAGTACAGCCTGTAACAATCAGTGGATAGACTATCATTTCTGAAACTCGAGCCCAATTTGGGGAATTATCTAAATTAAATATATAGAGAACAAAGGCCCTATGTACAGTCCCAAGTCTTGGAAAAAATATTTAAAGTTGAGGCCTGAAAACACACACACACACACGTTGGTTATTTACAAAAAATGTATTTACTAGAATGAGATTCCTCAGTCAACTTTCAGCCTATGTAACTTTTGTCCCATGAGTGTCAAGTATTTTGTATTTTAGGGACAAAACATTTTTTTTTCAGAACATTTGGACCATCACCTAATATAGCATTTAACAGTTTCATAATTTTTATAAAGTTCACAAGTGACATAAAGTAATATAAACAACTAATTTGAGGCATTATGTTTTCAAAGCCATTTATTTTTATAAACAATAGAAATTCACATATAAAACTGAAGTTGAGCTTTGTTTATATTAACAAAGCTCAAACCATCATTCCAAAAGTAGGTTCTTGGCTTAAATTTGTGATACTTGATATTATACACTCTTAAAATTAAAGATAATATTGTACAACTACTGAGATCATGTCTTTGGGAAAAAGCTTTTTTTAAAAAACAACTTCCATCATGAAAGGTAATTATATTGTCCTGAAAAAAGAGTAAACACCCATTACACCAGGTAAAATGCTATTTATAATTCAAAACTTTTATAAAAAGATCTGGAAAAATACCTAAAATAGTTTTTTTTTTTATAAAATTCAGTAATAAAATATTGCTTGCAATAAATAAAAAATGCAGATGAATACTGGTGGTTCCATTATTTCTTAATACTTAAAACTGTATTTTACCTGTTATCCCAGGTTATTTACAAATGGTTAGAAGTATTAGTTAAATTGTTGAAATATTGGTAATCAGTGACAAAGGAAAATATTTATTAAACTGGAAATTCATTTGGAGGAATTCTTTGCACAAACCATTCCTCCAAATATACTGCTCAAAGTATAGAGATAGTAATCATATCAAGATGTTTGGGCAATGTATGTGCATGCACATAACCCATGTTTTTAAGACATGGTGCCCCATGTACCATGAAGCAATGGATTCACACAGTTCAACTGATAATGGAAATCATCCTCTTTTAATGACCCCATAATTCCTTGCAGGGTGGAGTCTCGCAATTGAACGGAGCTGAATATTTACTGGCCAGATGCCCTTCCTGGCGCCAATGTGGAATTTTTTTCAGCAGATATATTCTCAGTGTGCTCAGAGAGAGAAATATCTGCCTCCACCTAGGATCAAAATCATAGCCTCCTGATTGTGAGGTGACAGCTCCACCTCTAGGCCACCACACAATTGTCAACTAATAATGGAAATGATTATATGAAAACACTAGACATTTTTTTGTCTTTAAAAACACAAATACATGTAGCTAGCTTGTGTATTCACAAGCTTATTTTTTTTCTAAAATACTACTCAAATGTGCAAGTTTCCCCCCAAAATCTAAATCATAGAGAAGCAAAAGTAGAAAATGTAAGTTTGCCATGGCTATATGGATACATTGGATTTCATGGCTGCCCGTCCCATCTGTAAACATGGCAGTTTTGAACAGTTCTTTAGCAGTTGTTCAATAGCAATATGACGGACATTAAGCTCAGAAGCTAAGGAGTCTTTTTCTTGTACTTGTTTCGTTAACTCTTCAAACACATCTGAAATAAATAAAGGTGGTATGTTAGTCTATAACATCGAATAGTTACATGGCTTAAGAGTTGCAATGATGTATTTTCATTTATGAGATATCTAAGAACAAAATTTAAAATGTGAGTTGTAGTTGTGCCCAGACTCAATACAAACCTACCATGAAACATAGCAATTTGGGACCATTTTTAATACATCCGATGTAAAACTAAGGTGTCTGAACTGATTGAAAATCTTTCCCAAGTTCTGCTTGCTATATGTAATTGAAAAACAGAGAAAACTGGGTTTTAAAGAATGAGACTGTATCAAAAAAAAGGTGAAAGATACACACTTTTAATAAATATCCACACAGGGACACTCTATTGATGGTTGTCAAGTTTCTAAACTGTCTTGGTAAGTAAGACATAAGATACTGTTTAACTAAGTGACAGAAAAGATTTCCATTGGTTCTCCCATACCTTCTCCAAAATGAGAAATTCTAATTAGGTATTTGTCAATTCACTGTTTAATCTTTGCTGATCCTGAGACAATCAAAGTCCACTACTGTGTTATCTATGAGTCTGACTTTAGAATCATATTTTCCTTATGGAAAATGTGAATCTCTTGTGCTTTACCAGTTAATCAGGGGCAATTCTATTCTTGTGCATCATTCCTTCTCTGGCACAAACTTTCATTAACCTATTTGTACCTATTGGAGTCATTCCTCACAATACAATCCATTTTGCTGCAAGATGCATAATGTACCATGCTAAAATAGTAAGGTTATTGACATGGAAGGGATGAATATCCAATATTTCCTAAAATCCTCCAGCAATGGAGGTTTATTGATATTTAAAAAATCAAACTCTATAAAAATTTCCATTGAATTTGACATGTTTCACATCCTAAAAGATAGCTATCCTTAAAATAAATTTGGTTTTATTCTGAGGGAAAAAACTTTCATGCATTATTTACAAATGATGTTAAGGCATGAATTTCAAACATTCCTTTCCCAATTAACTTCTTTATGTTTATATATAGTTAATTTTCTTACATATTTCCTTTAACTACCATGAATATATATAACATTAATTTTAATGTTTGTTTCCATACCAAATAATGGAAGGACAGAGCTGGGCAATACGAGATCACTCAGGACCACATAAAGAATGCTAAGTTGAGGACTTCATGTAATCTGATCTCTGCAGTGCACAATTTTTTATGACAGATAAATAAGCAAGAACTGTATAGTCACAGTAAGTTTCCAGGTACTTTCAGATCTGTCTTCTCCAATCAGAATCTTAACTGCCTAATATATGAGTGTTGGGAGAGCTGCACAATGTAAAGAATGCTAGGATGTCGATAATTTTTTTGTTTTTTGTCCCATTTGATATGTAGGCCACATCTCCCATAAATTTGACTGTTACCCATAATTTTGTGAGTCAAAAGAAATATTGCTACAGAACATATAGCAAATAAACCACCCAGAGTCACTTCATTAAGGACAGGATTGGCATATACATTTAATAATAATTTTAAAAAATTGTTGAAACTGTTTTTGCTTTCAATGACTGATACAAGTTTAACTTACATATGCGTGCGTGTATATATACACACAACACACATAGCATAAATCTTTTTTAGGGATATAAAATGGGAAAATAGTCTTATAAACATGTATTATTCAGCGAATATTAACATGTATCTCACCATGGACTTGCTTGAGTAGTTTCCCATTCAGCTGCTCAACTTCTCTCTGAGGCATCATATTCACTGGTAAGAATTAAAGACGAACTAAATTGTTAATGAGTGTGTGTATAAATGGGAAATTAAACAACAATAATGTATGTTTGTATGTGTATATGTGTGTGCGTGTGTGTATATATATATATACACACACACACATATATATATAAATTATAATATATATACCATATATATGTGTGTGTGTGCGCGCATGTGTGAAGTAACTATATAAAGAAACTATACACACATCCTATATCTATCTATCTATCTATCTATCTATCTATCTATCTATCTATCTATCTATCTACATATACATACATACATACATACAGGATTGGGATTCTTTCTCTCTCTCACAATTATAAATCAAATTACTAAAAGCACTAATATCCCTTTTAAAATACAGTGCAACATGTAAGTGGAGAATAGCTGCTTTTGCAATTTTTGAATCATTCTCTTTAACATGATGCATCCAATCCAACTTTTATCCAAATAATTTTTATACTTGGAAATACTTTTACTTTTTATACTTTGAAATAACTATTATGTTATAGATTTACCCAGAAAATAAATATAGACTGATCAACAAATTTAAGGCTGCTTATGAAGCTTCCAGAAGAATCCATCCATTTAAAGTCCTTCCTAACTGATCCAGAATTGCTATAATAAGTAGCCTTACATTATATTCTCTAAGTAGGTAGATGAAGTATATTTAGTCAACAATGCAAATATACATGCTTAATCAAAGCAAAATAGAGCTCCTTTAATGAAGCTTATGTTTTTGAAGGTAAGTTTAGTTCACATTAAGAAAGCACAAAATAAAATAGTTCCATAAATTTAATAGGTTTATTGTTTTTGAATTAAAAGAGAGCATATTATTATGTGTTCACAATTTAAAATCATGTTTCTTTAGCCTAGGACTAGATGACTAACTATTGCTGGATTCAAATTGTAATAAAGTTATGCACCAACTGAACATTTACTTCTTTCAATACTTACAAGTTAGTATTTTTATTTTCTAAGTGCTACACAAAGTTTATATATACAAATGAGTTTATAAATTACTTCTTATACTTACACTGCTCTCTGCTGTATTGGGGAAATCTTCGTACACAAGTATCGGGTTCTTTTTTGGTTTTTCCCAATTCCGATGACTGATTATGACTAGACCATAATGAATTATTACAACAAAATGGTGCACTTCTTTGTTGCAACATGTCAAATCTAAAATCACTGGATTCTCTTGATTCTAAAATACTCTGTGAACAGTTTGTAATACTCCCAGAGCTTTCATTGACCCATTTTGCAGAATATTTAGGGACTTGGGAATCAAACTGTGGAAGTAACTTTCTCTCTCTCTGATGTCTAAAACTAAAAATCCGATGCTGTGTTGGTTTCGAACCTTCTGAATCCAAATCTCTATCTTTGTTTTGTGCGTACTGTATAATCCAGTTAATTTTTTTGCTCAAAATGTTTTTCACTTCTGCATATGTACTTTTTGATAATTTTGATTGTGGGCAACTCTGGTTTGCTATTAAGTGGAATTTCTGAAAGCAGTCTCTATGTCCCCTTAATGATCTTGTATGCAGAAGATCAGACTTTGGTATTCCTAAAAAAAAGGGGGGAAAGAAATAAGTAGTATAATTCCATGAATAATACTAAATTACAGACTGAAAAAACTTTATAACTTCATATATAAAATTTCATTCATTCTTTAATTACTTTGATAATAAATTTATTCCAATATCTTATAGCAGTGTTAATTATTTCTTTGTGTCTCTTGGAAATTCGGAAATAGGCTTCAGATATGGTTAGCTACAGGTAGTTATCAACTTACAGCCACAATTCAGCCCAGAATTTCTGTTGCTAAGTGAGACAGTTGAGTGAATTTTGCCCAATTCACTACAATTTGCTAGTTTCTTGCTATAATTGTTAAGTGAATCACGGCAGTTGTTAGTAGCACAGTTGTTAACTGAATCTGGCTTACCCATTAAGTGTGCTTGTCAAAGGTCACAAAGGTAATCACATAACTCCAGACACTGCAACCATCATGAATGAGTCAGTTGCCAAATATCTGAATTTTGATATCATGATCATGGGGATGCTACAATGGTTGGAAGTGTGAAAAATGGTCCTTGATCAATCTTTTTCAGGGCCATTGTAACTTTGAATGGTCACTAAATGAACTGTAGTAATTTGAGGACTATCTGTACTAGAATTAGATTTCAAAATCATGAAATTTGGAGCAACTTTCCCTGTAATATAATTTTTTCCAAAAAAAAGTAAAAAAAAAATTTCAGTATATAGCTCCTATTTCCTCTTGAACAATGTTTACGCAACTGAAAATGAATCTGAACTCTTTTCATTTGAAATAATATGCAGATTTTTTTCAATGGATATTGGAGTTACATCTTTTATCTAGTTTTTCCAGGATGCTTCAATTTCATGGTTGCTTTATATCATACCTCGAGAGCAAAAAGTGACCTAAATGGGGATTCCCTTAATGTAAATCCCCACAAGTGTTATAGCAACTCAGAGAGGTAGGCTGAATTGAAACCCACAAAATGGGTGTTTGACCAAGAGTTATCAAATAAGTTACCATGGCTAAGTTTGAATGTGAATATAATCAAAACATCAGCTCAGGAAACTGGATAAATTGATATTTTGGTAACACCAATGTCCAATAATAATTTTGTGCAAATGTTTAAATAAGCTTGTAAGGGAGTGCAATAGTCCAAAGTAGTAACTTAATTATTCACTAACACCATTCTATGTACATTTGAATATAAAGTAATAATTATATATATATATATATATATATATATATATATATATATATATATATATATATATATATATATATATATATATATTATCAAGAGCATCTAATACTGTCCACATACTGAATGATAGCAAGAGGGAGGGAGGGAGAGTGGGGGGGTAGAGAGAGAACAACATTCAGTCTTAAGGATTCTGTGAGCATCTTCTTAGTACTGTGATTAACCTATCTGAGCACTGATATTAGTGTCTGAATATCTTAGTCAGAGTATCTGCATGGCTACTTATCTTTATTTCATGTGAGTGATATAGTAAACTTGGATCCTTTAATTTACGAATCTTGAAAAAGCAGGAAATTAAATTATCTCTGTTCATAAATAACAAATGGAAGTGTCATGCAATCTATTTAGTAAAACAAAGATATGGGATTTTTCTAATGAACTTATTACTTTCATAGCACAATTTGTTACAAAATTCTTACAATGCTTAAAATTGTCATCAGTTTTCTGAATAAAGTCTCATCATTTGCATCTCTCAGAAATTTAATAAAAATGTGTATTTTATTCAGTACTGCAAGACAATTGCTTTGTCCAAACCTGCAAATTCTTGACAATGCATGAAAAGCATTATTTCATTGAGAAAACTAAGGAACCATAACTTAAGATATAGAAAAGCATTTATAAAAAATTTAAATATATTTAAAATCTAAATCTAAAATCTGATAAAGCAATGTTATCAAATTAGAAAATGACAGAAGTTACTATATATGGGGAAATATTAGGTTCCTTCCTCTCCCTCTCCCCCTTAGTCTTTGAGTCCATCCCTATTCATGGTAACTATATAGATAAGTCCTGCAATTTTCTTGGCAAAAGTTTACAAATTGGTTTGCCATTCCTTTCCTCCAACAACTAAGAGTGAATGAGTGGTCCATACATAATGCAGGATCAGAACTCAAGTTTCTCATTTCTAGTCCAGTGTCTTAACTATTAAACCAAACTGGCTTCAAAGATTAGTTTACACTTATAAATTCACAAAATCCTAATGCAAATCTATTATAAATATGAGTTTCATTTTAGTGATTTTTTTTTCTTTTATTTGTAGAACCATTCTGAGAAATAGATGAATTGGAGCCTGTTTACACAGGATTACTATGTGATTTATAACTCTGAAAAAAATCAAAGTTCTAAACTAGAAACAAACTCTACAAAACAAACCAACTCATCTTCCCACTCCAGGATCCCTCCAAAGAAAAGAGCGATGTTAGCAAAACAGGAATACATTTATAAGTACTATCCTCATTAATATGGAAATTGAAAGGTTTTGTTTATTAAAGTTAGGTATTTTTTCCAGGTGTCTGAAATTTGATTACACTTACCTTCAATGCTTAGTTCAAAACAAATGTGGCAGAAGGAAAGAGTCTCTCTTTCTGTTCCTAATTTGCATACACTGCAAACATTATCATCATTTAAATCAATGTTAACAAATTGCTCTTCAGTCATAATGCTCCTAAAAGAGAAAAGTTTAATAACATATTGTTACTGCTATTCACAATATCGAAGAATCAAATATTTAGCATCCCACACAAGGTTTGACAAGTCAGACCGAAAAACCAGAAAAAACTCGGTTTTAATTTGACTAGTGTAATAAACTTGGAGAATGTTATTTTTATTTCCCAATTGATTCAAAATTGAAAATATCTTCTACAGTGAGATAAGGTATGGCTGAAACCAGTGATTGTTGTTTATTGTTGTAGGCTACTTGGACTTGGTTTCTAGATTTTTAAAAATTGTTTCATGTACAAACACACTATCTTTACTGTAAGTCACACAGATTTATGGTATATAAGATGATCAGCCTATAGAGCCTTTTTGGCAAACCTATGGCAAGCCTGCCACAGGTGGTACGCAGAGCCATTTGTGCTGACACATGAGCCGCATGCAAGCTTACCTCACTGCGCGTGTATGAGCTTCACAGCTGATTTTCGGCCAGTTTGAGGTCTTTTTTGGCCTCCCAGTGGTTTGAAAAAAACCTCTGCAGGCTAAATAGGCCGGTTGACAAAACAGGCCTATTATTCGCCTGCAAAGCCTGCAGAGGCTTTTTTCAAGCCTCTAGGTGGAAAAAGGCCTCAAGCCAGCAGAAAATCAGCTGTGAAGCGCAGTGCAGGTAAGGGGACGGCAGGGATGGGTAGGTGGGGGATTGTACACGCATGTGCAGGGGGCATGGGGGCGTGCATTGCCTTCTGGGTGTTGGCACGCAAGCATGCACACAATTTTTGGCACAGGAGCCCAAAAAGGTTAGCCACCTTTAGGACTCCATAAAAAATGACACTCCTTGGTATAGTACTGCTATAGAGTATCTTAAATATGTAAATTATTAGTGAAACACACAGAAAAAAACCAGTGTCCCTTCAACAATTTCTCATTTTAATGAGTTTAAATCTTTGTGCTAGTTCAGTAATGACTTTACTATCTCAAGAGCAGCCTGTGGCAGACAATTTTGCACAATTTACCACATAAATAAATGTGGGGACTAATTTTGGCAGCTCTAAGGTATCTTTTTTAGAGAATCATTTTGAGCTTGTACATTTTACCCCAACAAAATGTACAATTAGTCTATGTGATGTGAACACAAATCAACACTTCATATCTGCTAAATAAGCAGAAAAAAATATATTTTATTTTCAATTTTGTTTATATACTTTATTCATAGAATAGTAACAATAGTTAATATATCAAATAAATTGCCTTTCATTTCATCAACTGGGCTTAGAAAAGCACAAAAAGTTAATTTCAGCACTGTTTTCTAAACAGCATTTCTCAGTGGGACATGTGGGAATTTTGTTTTTGCTGAAAGGGAACCAAGAGATAAGATAAAGGCTTGGCCAAAGCTTCAGTGAAGAGGACAGCAGACATGTATACATTCTACATCTCAAGTGTATTTCTCTACTGCTAGGGAAAACCTACATCTAAACATTTTTATTCACCTCAATAATGAGAACAAGAGCTATACCAAGGACTGTCATTTTTTATGGAGTCCTTTTTACAATAAAAACCAATACTGATGGAAAACAAGAACACTTTCTTCCATCTTGGAAAACTGAGAACTAATTTGGAGCTAGGAAAATGTACTTGACACAGGTATAGAGGCAATTTTGCTTTCATACATTCCGGCTCTTTTGCATATGTATTCCATTGGTTTATATCTCATTGTTCCAAGGATGGCATCCGTACAAAGATGTTTTTTTTCCTCATTTCATTAGGCACATTTAAGCCTGACATTATTCATTTTCCTGCCTCTACTTAGTCCCGTTCAGCTGGTGGGCCCAATATCTCAACCTCCAGAGAAGCCTTTTCTGCACTGGAAGTAGATTACCTGGGGATTTCTAGAAGTGATAGAAGAGTCTCAACTCATCTAGCGAGGGTGGAAGGCTGGGTAAAGTGGAGAATGGGGAAGAGGTGATGAGCCCAGGCATGCCGGGGGAAAAAATGGTAAAAATTGAGATGGGGAACAGGGGAGCTAAACCACGCAGCTGCAATTCACACGCCCCCCCCCCCCCCCCCCAAATCCATGCAATGGCTAGCCTGAAATTAGCACGAGTCCTTCAAGCGTTTCACAAAGCCGCTTGGAAAAGAACCCAAATATTTCCCTTCCTTGGGCTCCAACGTCCTGGAGGGCTCCTGCCTAACCGTTCCCCTTTTAAGAGTAAAACGCGCCTCTCTAGGCAAGCTCCATCTCCACTTCGACGTGACCCCAGTGAAACCCTTAGCACTCCCAGCCTCCCCACACGCAAGCATGCCACCCCCTGGGCACTCCTCCTCACCCTGGCCACACGGGACCCGCCGCCTTCCCGAGTTCTCGGTGCTCACGATGGGCGCTCGCGAAATGGCTGTCGGAGAAACAGCAGTAGCGAAAAGGGGGAGGAGGCGGCAGCAAATCTAAGCTTAGCCTGGCCTCCCAGCATGGGAGAAACCCCGACTTTGCTTGCTTCCGGGCTATACCATTGTTGATCAAGGAGGGATGATAATCGTGGAGTGGGAGAAAGCTTTCCTCCCCTTTAAACCGCCTTTCCTCCTTTTCCTTTCTTTTCTTGTTTCGCGGTAGGCAATAGGATTTGTGTACAGTAAAATTTACCTTTTTTTCTCCCTCGGATTCGGCAGCACTGTAAAGTCATAATTCTCCCCCCTTCCCCACGGTGTAAGAAAAACACAACCGTCAGTTCCAGACAGATAGCAACCAATGCTGCAAGCTGTAGATATACTCCCGTCAGAGTTACGCATTTCCTGTTGAGAAGTTTTTTTTTTTTCAGTCTTCAGAAGTGAAATTTTGGCTACGATACTGTGGAAGACAATAAAGGACGATTGGGAACTTCAAGATTTCTCAGATGTTTTTATGATTAAGCGTATTTCCCCCCCACTCAAAACCCAACAATAAATTTTAGCAAAGAGGCTTACTTGTTCATTTATACTTCATTGCTTTATTTACTGCTTTATTCATTGCTACACATGTATATATGTATGTATATCTATTTGTATTGTATTTTATATTGCAATTTCAAGATTTTTATTGTCCAGATTGCTAATTTTTAACTTCTTATTGAATGTGTAGCCTGAATAAGCTCTTTAGCTAACTTTGATTTAAAATTGTTATTTTTTTAATCACAATTTTTGCATGCATGTACTTTTCCTAACCATCCTAACATTCTTAATTTAATTTTGGATATCAATTTCCTTGTGCTAGTTAATGACTGCAATAAAGTTATATATCTTTAATTTATAATTCTAATTAATTAAAAGTAATTCTGTGTAGATGTTTTCAAATAAACAACCTGCATTATAGTTAGCTCCTACCCATCCATGTGTAGGGGCATCTATGGTTGTGCAGCAACCAGGAAGTGGAATTGATTCATGCTACAAGGTTCTATAGGAGATGGATGATTCTGTAGGGGACCAGAACTCTAGGCTTAGGTCAACACAACTAAGCCAAGGAGGTTTGCCTAAACAGCCCTCCACAAATCTGTTCTGTGCCTCATATTCTCCATTATGTATCTTTCTACTACAGATTTGGAGAAAGTTCAGCCATAAATAATAGAGGCCCTGATGCTGTAGCTATCCTCTTTTGCTTGCCTTCAGCATCCCAGTAATCCTGACCAGCTTTGAAGTACATGAACGCAGAACAAAGTATATAACTCATTTAGGTAGGGTATCCCAAGTTGTGACATGCATTCAAGGCTGCTGTGGATAATCCTGCATCCAATATTTAAGTGTGCTGGTGCATCTAAGGCAAGGATGTCAAACTCACATTGTCACAGCATTGCTATGTGATATATCGTGACTTTTTCCCACTTTGCTAACTGGCCGTGGCCATGGCCAGCACATGACATGGGACGCGAGTTTGACATCCCTGGTCCAAGAAATACTTATTTACTTCCTCTTAACTTTCCCCTGACATATCTGGAAAAGCTGCTTGAGACTATACACAGCAACCATGGGGTTGCTATACAGTGCTGATTCTGGTTTGTGCATGAACTTGTAAATGTGTATGATTAGAAGAATTATTTTAAATAATGCAATTAGTTTAATATGGAAGTCTGGTATGGATACAAATATATATATACTTGCATTTATAAATATATTCAACACTTTATTGACTGGTCAACCACAGGATCAAATTGCCTGGTGATGAGGTGGGTGGCAAACAAATGTAATAAATAAATAAATAAAACTGATTTAGAAATACAGTAAAGAATTACATTACTTGGATATCAGTCAAGATATTTCTACTGCAGTATCCCTGCAGATACGATTGCCACCAAAGGACCGCAAATCTGGGACTTTGCAGTGGTGTGGTTAGTGACAAAGAGCACAATCAGAACATACAATCCAGGTGAGTGTACAAGAAGGGCCTGATGTGGGACCAGTAAGATGGTGAGCAACAGGGAGTGCCATGGGATAAGCATGCAAAGAAAACAAAGGCATTAGGTCTAAAATAAGAAATTACTGTTTTGCCTCAGTTTTATAAGAATCAACAAATGCAACCTAATTGTAATGAGTAATATAACCTATTCTGATTACCATGTAAACAATTTTGCAATTTTTTGCATATCTTAATTCCTCTGTTCAAGCCTATGACCTCAGTGACTCTGCCCTTGGCACCAGTCAGGCTTAATACTTCATCAGATCTTATGATTCATTTAATGAAAAGCAAACACTAATCTAGCATGGTGCAAGAGTAATAAAATGTCAACTAATATTATTGCAAAATGATACACTACTGAATCTGCAAATATCTTAGAGGTATAGAAAATAATGCATTATAAGGGAAAATGAACTATTCTTAATACTAATTGGGTAAGAAACCATTTTTTTTTTCAAGAGGCAACTGGACTTTCTGGTTTTTCTTCAGAGACGTTTAACTTCTCATCCAAAAAGCTTCTTGGATGAGAAGCGAAATGTCTTCAAAGTAAAACCAGGAAGTCCAGTTGCCCCTTGGAAAAAACACCATTGGAACCTGGATGACTGAGAATCTCCATAGACAGGTTGGGTTAAAAGAAGAGAGCCATGCTAGTTTGCTACTTACCAAGCTAGCTTTTGAGGACTAAAAACTCCTGCTTGAGCAGGAGGTCCCTTCCAGCTCTATTCTATTCTAACTCGTCAGGAGACAAGAGGCATCGGGAAAGAGGAAGAACGAGTTGTTGTTACTGTTGAAGTTTTTAACAGTTTATATTTACATTTATATGCACATCATACCTTTTTCCAGAAACTCACACTGATTTCCATAGTACTTTTTTCTCTTTTTTCCCCGCAACAATTTTGAATGGACTGCGACGGACCGATTGCCCCAATACAATGTTTTGTATCAAGTTCTATTAAGATACTATATTAATATGGATTGTAAGTTAACAACGTAAAAAACCGAATCATATTTCTTAAACAGAATAAAGGCATAATTAAACAAAACTCTTCTATGTGTTTTTGCCGCTTACATCTTAAAACTCCGGGGTTTTTCCAGGGACTTTTATTGAACAGTTTCCATTTAAGCCACTCGTGATGCACGTTACTAACGGGAATTTTACTGGAGAGAACAGAGAATAAGTCTACTTTTTATTGCTCCTCTGCTATTTGGGGACGATTAGAGACGGGATTTTCAGATTACCTTGATGAACTAGGAGGAAGGCGAGTTCCTCAATGCTGAAGTTCCTGTTTGTCGGTAGTTTTCCGTGACGTCGTTCAAAGTTAGAGACTTGCACACTCCTTTCTTTAGATGTGTTCTGAAAGCGGATTATTGGGCAATCGAGTTGAGATAGGGTAACTTCAATTTATGACGTGAGTGCTTAGTTCTGGACAGCCACGAAGAAATGTGCAGTTTATGCTGAGGCGCGTACAACTAGGTGTGCGGTCACAGGATAGTTGATTAGAGACAGAAAATATGGAAAGTTTGTTTATTAGTTTATGGCGGCGAATCTATCCTGTGGTTGGGCTGTGACGTTACTTTTATTTTTAATGGTGCTGGGATTCAGAGCAAGCCAATGAAAAGATTTTAAGGCACTTAAGGAATAGTATAATGTCTCCTGCTCAAGCAATGGGTTGGCTCTGTTTACAGACATCAGAGGTATCATATGAAATAGTCTTTTCAATAGTGTTCTTCCCACAACCTGAACACTTATATTATTTCAACTAGACTAGAGATAGAAAGCAGCTTTCCCACTATTACAGAGCTCTAGTTTCCAGTAGCATAGATTGTATATTTCTTTTATTTGAACACCTAACTCTATTGAGTTGTATAAAAATGTTTGGACTTCATTTCAGACTCCTTGCTCTTCTGGTAAGCCCACACATGAAAAAAAGGTTAAATGAATGGCTCTCCATTTTATGGGAAAAATTAAGTTACTGCATACTTTGAAGGTACAATTAAACTTTTAGGTAGCATTTCATTTTTTAAAAAAATGCAGTTACTCTAATGATATTTTTCAGTACTGTATAATATGTGATGGAACATCAAGCATACGATCTAATTACAATCTAATTACTCTGAGGTTGTCTATAAAAAGTTCCCACAGGAACAGCACAAGCCACACTTAGTTGGCAGAATCTCTTTATAATGCATTAAATAGAAAGTAAAAGCTGCTTTGGTTCTGTTTATATAGTATTAAAAGAGATACCTTGCTGTATATGCCAGCTCAGCCGTAGTCTTTAGAAATTGCCAGACAGCCAGCATTAAGCTCATTGTTAGCAAAGGCCTAATTTCCATGGTAGGATGAAAAGTGACTGAACTGAGTTCAGAAACTGCCAATCTGCTTTATTAATCACATTTGGATCTAATCCTGTTTTGGATCTCATGCTGCTTCAGTTTGAATGCTTGATCCTGTTGTTTGGCAAATCATTACCTACAATGTTGATTTGTTTTTGAAGATAATTTTAAAATAGCCTACTAAATGATTTTTTTATTTGGAAGCTAATTATTCACCATTGTAGTCTTTAGAAAGGAAACTAAGCTGGCCAGATGCACTATCAAATCACATTTGTAAATGTTTAGTTTAGCCAATTTATGGATACTAGGGACCTTCCAAAAGGTGGGCTTAGTTTGACATCGTTTACCACCTTCTTTGGATTTAAGAAATTTTAAGCAGAGATTTAAGAATTTATAACCATATACAAATTGATGGAAGCAAAACAAAAATTTAAGAAATATAGAATATTGGTTATTTTTACCAATATTTAATTATTGGTAAAATAGTTATGTGGGAAATAACTGAAATAGAATCAAACCCTTATTAGGAGCTGTCACTTGATGAGGATTGCAAATAGCACTAGAGTAGGAGTGTCAAACTCATGGCCCATGGGCTGGATGTGTCATGTGCTGGCCACATCCCCGCCCAGTTTAGTGCAGGGGGAAAAAATCCCGATACATCACATGATGATGCTGTGTCGCTGTAATCCCTGCACTAGAGGGAACAAAAGGACCAGGCAGAAAAGAGTTAAAATGGATAAGCTGCTCTAACTTTTTCTTATTTTAAAGAGTTGTTTTGTTAATTGGATTGAGATAAAAATAACTAATATGTGTTGCATTTTGAGTATGTGTGTGTGCATGAACGCTGTCCTATACTATTCCAGACTTTCTTTGAGCTTCATGAGATGGATACATGTGATCATAGAAAGAATAACAGAACAGTATAATAGAGTTGGAAGGGATGCCAGAGATCCTCCAGTCTAACTCCACACCCTTACCCAAGCAGGGGACTCTGTACCATTTTGGACAAATGGCTGCCAATCTCTTCATAAAAACATCCAGTGATGGAGCACTCACCGCTTATGGAGGTTTACTGTCAGGAAGTTTCTATTTAGTTCTAGGTTGCTTCTCTCCTTGATTAGTTTCCATCCATTGCTTCTTGTCCTGTCTTCAGATGCTTTGGAGAATAGATTGACCATGTCTTTTTTATGGAGACATGGTCAATTTTTTTTTATGGAGACATGGTCAAATATTGAAACACTACTATCATGTCACCCTAGTCATTTTTTTACTAGACTAGACAGACGAATTCCTGCAACCATTCTTCATGTTTTAGCCTTCAGTCCCTTCATCATCTTTGTTGTTCTTTTCTGGATTACTTTTAGATCAAATAGGGAGAAAAAGTTTTTTTTTTAAATGTAGCTTTAAAAGAAAGTGAAATGTTATTATAGTAACATACTCAGTGGGATGAAGATTAAAACCACTTCTTTATTATTGCCTTTGTTGACTTTTTCCTTTTGACTTTTTTCCTTTACTTTTTTTTTTTTTTGTACATTCTAAATTTTAACTTTTTCTAGTTTAGTTTGTATTAGTTTTTATACATTTATTTAAAAAACTTTAATAAAATTATAAAAAAAATACTAACTGTACAGTATTCAGAGTTTGGTCAATGTGATTATCTTTTTCGGTAGCCCATTGTAAAGTGAACATGTCAGTGAGGACCTCTACTGGCAAAGAATTGTCATATTGAAAGTATGTTGCATTCCTAATTCAGAAAGGCAGAGACCTGGAAATGAAATAGATATATGTAGGGAGTTGACTTTCATAACTGCTGAAATTGTGAAATTGTGTGAAGTTGTTTAGCTGCTTTATTCCCTTTAGTGCTAAAATCTTTCATGGCATAATACCAAAATAAGGGACCATTACATAAATGTTCTATTTTAGCACTTCTATTTTTAAGGTGGGTATAGGACATCGATGGCTAATCTTTTTGTCGTCGCGTCCTGAAATTGCACGCATATGCTTGCACCCTTAATGCAATGCAAACATGATCTCTCATGCTCACCCTTTCCCCCCTGCACATGCACATGTGACCCTTGTGCTGTCCTTGCCCCTGCGCATGCATGCACATCTCCCACATGCCCCCATCCCCCCATGTATGCATGGCAGATACCCAAAAATCAGCTGGCTGGTGGGAGGCATGCGTACATGCACAGTGGAACTGAGCTGGGGCAACGGCTTGTGCACTGGCAGAGATAGTTCTGCATTCCACTTTCAGCACATATGCCATAAGTTCGGCATCATGGGTATAGTATTTCAGAAAATAAACTGATGATTTCTGAAAATTTTTGCTAGATACAGCTATCCAAAAACAAACTAATATCACTTTTAATGCTACTGAAGCAAGTAGTAATAAGCTTCCATAATCCAAATATTATATATTGCAAATTCAATAAATGAACAAATAAACAAATAAATAAATATTATTCAGTTTAAATGATAGTGTCACATATCTGTTCTGATTATGATGCCAAATTATGGTAATATTGCAAAATGTCAAAGAAAATTAAAACATAGAGCATATCAAATTTTATTATATTTTATGTCATTCTTCAGCAGAATGGTGGTCTGATTTTCCTCTTACTCTATGCACTCATTGAATCATTTTATACCGCCCCGAGTCCCTTTTTGGGAGAGGGAGCGGTATAAAAGTTTAATTAAATAAATAAAATAAATAAATAAATAAATCTATTCCAAAGGAAACTTCAGAATGTTTTTTTCTTCCATTGGAATCTTGCATGAGCTTTTTGATTTTGATAGGAATGTTTATCACACTATTTACATTTAGGGGTGTCAAACCCAAGACACTCAAGGGTGCTTAAATCTGGCCCGTGGGGCCAGCCTGGAAATATCAAAGAACAAGCCCATGATGCCTGTTCTGACCAAAACAGGTCACTGGGGGGGCATGCTGCCCCCCACAGCCCATTTTCAGCCTCCGCGGCCTCTTGCAGCACTCTGCTGGCCAAAAATGGGCTGTGCAGAGACCTCATGAGGCCCCTGCGTGGTCAGTTTTTGACCACCCAGCCTCCAGCAGCACTCTGCCAACCAAAAACTGGCTGTTCTGTGGCTCCGCAAGGCCAATGCGCAGTCTGTATTCAGCCTCTCTGGCCTCCAGCAGCACTCTGCATGCCTCCCCGTGCCCTGTTTTGGCCAACAAAGTGCTGCAGGAGGCTGTTCAGGGTGAAAACGGGGCACAGGGGTTCATATGCAGCCCTACACAGACCCCATTTTGGCCAGCATGGTGCTTCAGGAGGCATCTGTCTTGTCTTCCCCCCACTCCCCACCAGCCCGCAGAGAACTACAATGCTGATCCGGCCCTCAAAAATATCCAGTTTGACACCCCTGATTTATGCTGTGAGTTATAAATCTTTTATGCATTGTTTACTATTTAGTTACTTTGTTCTACACAGATAGTCCTCAGGTTATGACAACTGAACCCCAAATTTATGTTGCTAAGTTTAAACATCTGTTAAGTGAGTTTTGCCCCATTTTGTGACCTTTCTTGTCACAGCTGTTAAATGAATCATGCAATTGTTAAGTTAGTAATATGGTTGTTAAGTGAATCTGGCTTCACCGTTGACTTTGCTTGTCAGAAGATTGCAAAAGCTGATACTTGACCCCGGGATATGATCCTGTCATAAATATGAACCAGTTGCCAAGCTTCTGAATTTTGATAATCTGATCGTATGGATGCAGCAACAATCATAAGTGTGAAAAATGGGAATAATCACTTTTTTCAGTGCCATTGCAACTTTGGCCACCAAATCAACTGTTGTAAGCTGAGGACCATCTGTATTTCATTCCAATAAACTAGTCAGTAAAATAACATAAGGTATATCAATGTTTGACATTAATAAACCATGTATGTCTTTTGTAATTTCACTCATCTTTTTATGTATTAATCAAACCTTCTTCAGATCCAATAAATAATCAATTTTATTTCCAGGCAAAATTCCCATTTTCTCCCAGGCGAGTAAGATGCATGAAGTTAATATAAATAAATGCAATGGTCAGATGGTGTTGACTTGATATAAGGGACTTAGGTTCTCAGAAGCTCATTTATATTTCACATCAGAAATCCAGACTGCATATATTTTTTGAATTCTTTTTTTTTTAAAAAAAAAGATATAAAGTTCTAGAAATTCTGACCAATTATCAGCAAATGAAATGTGAAGATTTAAATGTTTGATTAGTGCTGATTGGAAGTGTGGGATGTTGATTATCATAAGACGATCTTTAAATCCACAAACTGCTACACCTACTGGGAAGTCTCTTGATAATGCTGCCACTATCTACTTCTCAGCAGACAAATTGTTTTGTACTATTTTACTTAGAAGCAGGCAACTGGTAATTCTCTTTCCATCAATAACTTGAGGAGGGAGGAAAAATGTGCCTAAAGGCTCTTCCAGAATAAGGATCATTGATTCATTAAAAATTCAAGTCCTAATTATGCAGATCAAGAACAAAAGCAGAAAAAGGTTGAAAAGGTGCAACAACATTTGGAGAATCTATTATGGGAACAGGATTCATTCCACCATGTCCTGTATGTTTATGTCCCATTACATGATAGTAGAATAGACCAGATTGTTATGAACACAGCAGTTTGATGGCTGTGGAATAGAGATGGAATGGATGAGTATGGTTTTTCTTTAACTTGCTTGAGAAATTTTATTTCAGCTAAATTTTTGTTTCTTCAGAGTCAGAGACACTAAAGTTTCTTTTCTTTTTTGACTTTTAAATTGGAGATAAAGAAAATAAGCTACACAACTTAAGTCACATTCATATTCATTTAGCTAACTAGTTCCTGATTGCTATATAATTTCCAAATGTCCAACCCAAATCTCTGTAGGATATGTTTTTCTTAACTGGATTTCACTCAGACTCAGAAAAATTCCACTGAGAACAAAAAGTATTAATGGTAGCTTGGGTTTCACATATCATATATTTCTAGGAAACAATAAGTTCTGTTTTTGTCTTCAATATTTATTCTACAATGAAATCTGATTCCCATAGGATTCCAACTTTCTCCTTTTCAGATTATACTGAGGGTATGATTAATTTTGTCAAAAGTTTGTGGATTTGGCATTTTTGGAACAAGGAATCAGGTCATAAATAGCTTCTTAATAAACAGGTTATTATTTAGTTTCACTTAGCACAAGTATGGCAAGTGTGAAGCTTGTATGTAATGTTTAATTTTAATGAAATCAAGTTGTGTCATATTCTTTATTGTTTACCATCTGTTTTGTATTCCCCGCTGGTTTTCTTTTTGTTTGTTATTCTCTCAGTTCAAAATACAACATGCTTCATTGGGAAGTATAACCATATTCATTTAAAAAACTAAATGAAAGGAAGGTAGTTCCCAAAAGTATTTCCCTGGGAAGAACTAATATCTTGTAGTTAATTATCTTCACATATTTTGATTAGTCTAAAACATTGTTCAGTTTAGATGTTAATGTGATCAACCATGTTAATTTTAAAGTGAGATAATGTTCTTGCACTCGTGGGAAGAAAATTGGTTCAGTAAAACAGTTCCTTTCTTCTCAATTTAGCTCTCCTTTTAAATTAAAACTCAAGTTCTCCAAGAATCTTAAAAATGCAATCATTTGTTCACAGGCCTCAATTTTATGTTTTCATTTTGACTTGCTCATTGTTATTGTTTTGGTGTGCATTTTATAAATTACTGCCTAAAAACTATGTAACACTTTTAAAATAGCCATAAGTATTCTCCTGGAATTTGTGTCTTAAAAATAAGACTCTAGTCTTTGAAGGCAAAATTGTAGAAAATAAGTTTTAGCAAGGGACTTTTCCTCTTGTCATCACAATAAATATGAAAACCTGAAAGAAAATATGCACACCTATTATTTAAGGTAGATATTTCTAAGTTGATGCTATTCAGATATGTTGGGGCTTTGATTACCAGATTTTCATGCTAGCTGGACATTCTTAAATTTATAATCCAAACATCTCAGAATACATCAGGTTGGGTAATGCTGATTTAAGAGATCTCCTTGGAAAGGATCTCCTAACTCTAACCTGGTAATTGGCATTGTTTTAGAGAGTTGTTGAGGCCAGACAAACTTCCAAATGGCCTCAAATATTGTCTAAAAGAATGTAAATCACCAGCTGTCTGAAAAGAATATAAATACTTTCATTTTCCACCACCAAGTCCAAGGGTCTTCAAACTTGGCAAGTTTAAGACTTGTGAACTTCAACTCCCAGAATTCCTGAGCTAACATGACTGGAGGAGGAATTCTGGGAGTTGAAGTCCACAAGCCTTAAACTTGCCAAGTTTGAATGACCCCTGACCTAGTCAGAGCTGAACAAGCTTCTTGGATAAGAGGAGAAACATCTTCAAAGAAAAACAAGGAAGTCCAGTTGCCTCTTGAAAAAAACACCTTTGGGAAAGAATTGTATCTTATTTCCAGTTAAATTGCATTTCCAACTTAGAGCTTCTAGTGTATAACATATCCAGTTTTTTCTTCTTCTGATGGTAGTTGTTGCCCAGGGAAGTCCAGCTAGATAGGGCTTTTAGAATGGTCTTTACCTGCTAGCCTTATTTGCTCTTCAGAGATCCTTTCCTGAGAGTAGTTCATGGACTGACCAGCTTGCCTCAGCACCACAATGGACAGTGATAATTGTTTAAAAGCAATTATTATATAACATATTTTTCCTCACTTCCAGTACAGCAAGAAGGAAGCTTCCATCTGTCTTTTCTTGCTATATGTAAAAAGTACTATTTCCCAACCTATGCTGGCTCATTTAGTGCTGTTGGTTTCACCTGCTGCATTTAAATTCATTATAGGCAACCCTCTATTCCAAACAGGTGTTTCCCACCTATCTACTATCTTTTCTTTCTTATAAGATTATTGTTCTATGAAAAACTCAACTCAAATTACCAACAACTAATTTTAGCTCTAAATATTATAGTATAATCTTTCTGCTGCAAATGCACCTGCATAATTTAGGGCCTGTCAAATTTTTCAACTTTCAATTTCCAAATATTAGAGGTGCTCAAAAGTTGTGACATTCCGCGGGAAGTGTAAATACATTTTGGTTATGTTGATACAATTTAGATATGCTTGGTAAGTAATTACATAAATATAACTTTTTAACATTTTGCTTGTTTCATATATGCAAGTAACCAATATTGTGTGGTGCTAAAATATTGAACAGGATGAGGGAATCTCAAAGTCATTTGAGTGACCTTCGGCCTGTCACACTCTCAACCCAACCCACCTTACAGGGTAGTTGTTGTGGAGAAAATAGAAGTTGGATATGTTTGACACCCTGAGTTGTTTGTACAAATAATAAATTCAGGATATAAATAAATAAAAATAAAATTGTGCTATTAGAAGCCATCAAAATGAAGCATAGGTGAGACTTCCAGTGGTGTTTCCATTGAAGACTGATCAGAGACCATGATCGTGCATAGCTTTGATCCATGTTTACCTTGTTGGAAGGGTTCCTGTGGGACTGGAACCATCTGACCCACTATGGAGGGGTGGGGGCAGAGGAAGAGACCATCAGTTGGGTTGAGGGGAGATGCATCTCCCCTCCCTGACTAGGTATTAACTCCCCTGGAAGACAAGGAGCAATGGCAGTTTAATGGCTGCCCTGAAGACGGAAAGCTGCCGGGACCTAAGTATGTGCTGGAGCAGTGAAATGGTGACATGTAACCAGAATAAAGAACTTGAACTTTTTTCTAAATAACCCCGAGAAGTAGAAAGAAAGAGCCCTCGCTTAAGAGTATGATACCGGCGAATGGAAAATAAGAGGAAAATATAAGGTAAACAAAATTGGATTATAAAAAGCTACAATGAAATTAGAGATTAAATTCGGAAACAATATATATATAATTTGGCATCAATTAGGCATTGGACAAAATGCTGGACTTGCCTGTAATTGATTATATTTAAGAAAGCTAATAGTGGAAATCATTAAAAATTAATGTTAATATAATTGAAAAGAGAAAAGAAAAGAACCTTGAAAAGTGGAAAGTGATATGGAGTGCCACCTAATGATTAAAGACTTTTTTCCTTCATGATTTTATGGAAAATCACCGATCTTATAATTGCTATGAGATAAAAGAATAATAAAAGAACAAGAACACCAGAAACTTAAAAAAAAAGGGAGAAGAAATTGTAGAAAGAGGATAAATGAATGCAATATTCTGGGACTGTTGGGAGACAGAAGGATTAATAAGGGCAATAGAGACAAAAGGAAACTTTTGGCAAGGATCGCAAGAAAAGACTTTGAATTTCAATAACTCAACTGATTAAAAAAATGGAAGAAATAAGCAATTAATTTGGAATTGCAAACCGTAAGAGGAATGCTGAAAGAAAGAAGGGAATTATTGGACATATTGGCATTTCCTGTTGGATAAAATCACTCAGATCTGGGATGGGTTGGACTCTGAATGGGCAACTCTGGGCGGGGGGTCGGGGCTGGAATTTGGAGAGGTCATTTGGGAAGAGTTTGATCCTGTGACCCCTGAAGATGTGGACAGGATCCTGCGGGGGCTGAATGCTACCACATGTTTATTGGACCCATGCCCCTCCTGGCTGGTGTTGGCCACTGAGGAGGCGACACGAGGTTGGTTCCAGGGTATCATTAACGCTTCCTTGAGTGAAGCATTTCTGCCCGCCGCCTTGAAAGAGGCAGTGATGAGACCCCTCCTCAAGAAACCGTCCCTGGACCCAACTTTGTTATCTAATTATCGTCCGGTCTCCAACCTTCGCTTTGTAGCAAAGGCTGTTGAGAGTGTGGTGGCACGACAGCTCCCCCAGCACCTGGATGAAGCTGACTATTTGGATCCACACCAATCAGGCTTCAGGCATGGGCACAGCACGGAGACGGCTTTGGTCGCATTGGTGGACGATCTCTGGAGGGCCCGTGACAGAGGCTATTTCTCTGTCCTGGTCCTACTAGATCTCTCGGCGGCTTTCAATACTGTCAACCACACCATTGCGATGGCTGGGGGGGGTTGGGGGTGGGGGCACTGTTTTGCAGTGGTTCTCCTCCTTCCTCCTCCTTCCTCCTCCTCCTCCTGGCTGTTCGCAATTTGTGTTGGCAGGGGGGCAGAGATCGGCCCCGAGGCCCCTGATTTGCAGGGTTCCTCAGGGATCAGTACTCTCGCCCCTTCTGTTCAACATTTATATGAAGACGCTGCGTGAGATCATCCATGGCTGTGGGGTAAAATTCCATCAGTATGCTGATGACATCCAGCTGTACACTTCTAGCCCGGGCCACCCCGATGAAGCTGTCGAAGCGATGGCCCGGTTCCTGGAGGCCGTGCGGTGTTGGATGGGATGGAACAGGCTTCAGCTCAACCCATCTAAGACTGAGTGGCTGTGCTTCCCGGCACCCTGATACAGCCAGCTGGTTCCATCGCTGGCTGTGAGGGGGGGAATTCTTGCCCCCTCAGAGAGGGTGTGCAATCTGGGTGTCCTCCTGGATGTACGGCTGTCGTTGGATGATCATGTGGCAGCCGTTGCCAGGGGGGCTTTTGGTCAGGTCCGTAGGATCTACCAGTTGCGGCCCTTTCTGGATCAGGATGCGCTTCACACAGTCACCTCTGCCCTCGTAATCTCCCGCCTAGACTATGCCAACACTCTCTACATGGGGCTCCCCTTGAAGAGCACTCGGAGGCTCCAGCTGGTGCAGAATGCGGCCGCGCGGGTGGTGTTGGGGGCTCCTCAGGGCTCCCATGTCACACCGCTCTTGCGCGAGCTGCATTGGCTCCCGGTGGTCCTCTGGGTGCGCTTCAAGGTATTAGTTACCATCTTTAACGCGCTCTATGGTTTGGGGCAGGGGTATCTACGGGACTGTCTCCTGCCATCATTGGCCTCCCGCTGGCCAATATGCTCCCATAGAGTGGGTCTCCTCGGGGTGCCGCCGGCTGGATGGCTGGCGACCCCGAGGGTGAGAGCCTTCTTGTTGGAGGCACCCTACCTCTGGAACGAATTACCCCCGGAGATGAGGACCATCCCTGATCTCCTGACCTTCCGGCGGGCGGTGAAAATTCATCTATTTCACCAAGTCGGTCTGGCCTAGGGTTCTTTTAGGGTTTTTAATTTGGTTTTATCTGTTTTTTAGTCTTTTTAATTCCTTTTTATATGTTTTTACCTTTCAGCCATTATATTTGATTTTTAATTGATTTTAATTTTGTATTGTTGTTGCATTTTTATCGGCTGTGCACCGCCCTGAGTCCTGTTAGGGAAAGAGGGCGGTATATAAGTTTAATTAAATAAATAAATAAATAAATAAATAAAGTAATGGTGATGCAGTCCATAGAGGAACAAAGAAATCTCAGAGAAGCAGAGTTAAAGGAAGAAGAAAGTGACTCAGATGAACTGGAGAACAAGAGATATCGCCAAAAGACATTAAAGGAACTAAAATTATGACATTGATGACAGAGTTAATAAATAAAAGAGAAAATGCTCCCAGGATTAAACAAAAGAAGAAGAAATTCTTGTAGAATTTTTTAAAGAAACTTCAAAAAAGAGAATGGGAAAAGGTGGGAGAGAAGATGGGTGACTGGCAGATGGAAATAAAAAGGAAAGATCGGTAAAACTTAGAAAAGGGAAAGCTAGCTAAAACCAAGAGAAATGACAAGGCCGAGAGATTTAGAGATAAGGATTAGATAGGATATAAAAGGGGGATGGGTATTTGGGTATTTTTTTTATTAGTAACTTAAAATGGGGAGATTTGAAATTCAAAATGTATTGGGAATTACCTTGGGAGTATTATATACCTATATATGAGAAAAGTGAAGATGAACTAAGAGATGTTAAGAGGGTTTTATTATTATTAATCTGTTCTTTTATACATATACATTATATATATATATATATATATATCCTAAATCAAATAGAAAATGTAATTGACTAAACAAAGGATATGAGAAAATAATAAATATGGATCATATTGGAATTTTATAATGAGAATATTATAATTAAAAAGAGGGGAATGAAATTTTATTTAAATTACAGGGATAAAATTTGGCTATGTGGAAATAAAGAAAAAATATGAAATGGTTATATGAATAGTATTGGAATAAATATAAGACATATTGTAGATTGAGGAATATACCATGTGGATCCTAAATATATTAATTTTACTTTAATCTTGCTTTTTTGTGTTTACTATAGATTGGTCTTGAGTTAATTAATGCAGATAATAATGCATAAGGTAGAATAAAATGGATGGTAAGCTGCAAATGGAAATAATAGGGGATAAAGAATTGAACATATATGCGAGGAAATTATTTTGATATTGAATTAATGAAATATGAAATGGAAATTTATTTGAAGATTAGTGGAGTGGATAATAATTTGATGTGTTATTAAATAAGAAAGTTGAAAATGTAAGTATGACTATGCATAAATGTTGTAATCTGGAATCATATTGCTCATGTGAAGAGATGTGTAAAAAATAAAAATAAAAAACTTTTATTAAGAAAAAGAAGCATAGGTGATTTCATTAATACCAATTGTGCAACAGCAATGTTAGAATCTGCACATGCTATGGTAAGGTGAGATACTGTTAGTCATTCTGTTTATGACTGAGGAACATTCTACTTAAAATCTTTAATGCAAATATTGTACTGGGGTAATGGAATGAAGTATTGCTTGACATCTTTACCACTCATTTCAAGCTTGCTCATAATGTTAAAATAATTTATTCACTTATCCTCTACTATAGTTTCATATGTTCTTTTTGTTATAGCTTTTCTTCTTCAAATGAATAAAAAGAATCCAATTAAGAACCATGCAATGAATGTACTCATAACCAAATTTGTTGCATGACATGATTGAGATCACATATTGCTAATTAAGAATGAGGGCGGTTCCTCCTACAATGTATAAATCTAATTCAATGGAATATATGTAGCATATATGTTTTCCTAGAGGTACAAAATGACCCTTTTCTTGAAGGAATTAGGAAATATTTCTTATTACTATGTTTTAATTTTTTAATTTTTGATCTTTGTTACATCTTTTCATATATCCATTTGATAGTATCCATAAACAATTTCCACAAATGGGCAGGAAGAGGAAGCCATTAATGAAAGACACTCTCCCTTTCATCTCCAGGGGTTGTATTCTTATTGGAAGGTGCTTTATCTACATCCATATTAGCTGTTGATTTTCACTGACCCCTGCTGGACAAAATGAATACTAAAGAAAATGGAAATGAAACCAAAATACTGCTACTTCAAAGTAAAAGAATCACAATAATAAAAAAATAAAACAAAAACCCACAGCTGATGAAAGAGCAGTATAAAAAATGGGGGACAGGTTGTGTCCTAGACTTCCACATCTTCTAAGGGAAGAATTTTCCACTTCATTCCTCTCTCAAACCAGTAGCTGGTAATGCATACAATTCACGTATCAGTAAAAAGTATTGCAAAAATCATAATTTAAATCTAATAAAATCACTTTTAATTTTCTTTAAAAGAAAACGAAACAAAATCAGGCACAACACCAAACTGACCTTCTGCTTCCATCACCATGTATTGTTTACCTGTAGAAGATTTTACTGGACAATAGATTTGGTAGTCTGAATTACATGGCTTTTTATAAAAAGGCAGATGTCTAGGTGACCGTATACAGTAAAATATGCCTGCAATATTTTGAAGTAGATGACATTATCAAACACAATGGAGGGAGTGGAGATAACAATGTGATGGTTAAAATAATCAAACTGAAAACTTGATTATACAGTTTTCAATACCACTGTGATATTGGCGCTATGGCTACCATATCAACCAGTCAAAATGAAGACACGAGCCCAAGATCTTACCAGGACATATTTGGGGAGCAAAATGAATGCAAAAACATATAGACTATTCTACTTGACCAGGATAAAGCTATAGATGCAATAGTGCCTGGAATGCATTACCTGTCTCTGTTATTACATCCTCTAACCCCCACTCCTTTAACCTCAAACTAACCACTATTGACCTCACCCCATTCCTAAGAGGTCTGTAAGGGGCATGCATAAGTGCAACATCATGCCTACCATCCCTGTCCTATTGTCCCCATTTATTTGTTCCTATTTCCTGTATTCTTACTCATGTTTATACTTATATATATTATCTTGTAAGCGATTGACAAATCAAATCAAATAAATAAATAAAATAAATAAATGATATGGCTAAATTTGAAAGCTGACAATCAAAAACAAAGTATTACCAAACTTAGAAAAATGAGAAGGACAATAGATTTTAAGAATCAGTTTTTTGTGGCCATTGGAATATCCTGATAATAGTAACTGAAGGAAGAGTTTCTAGAGGCTTTCCTACATCAACAAGGTAACATTTGAGTAGTCCTGGGAACACATTTGGGGAAAAAATAACTGTTTATAAAATCTATAATGTATGTATACATTTATGTGACTTAGCTGCTTTCTCAGTGCAGTGTATATATACTATTACTAAAGTAACATGGTGATAAACAATATAAAATAATACTTTAAAACTAATTATGGCACTGATGAGTTCTAATTGGTTATCTCAGAATTAAATAACCAGGTTTTATCAGCTTTCAGGAGATCATAAGCTCACCCTAATCTTGGGTTTTAGGCTGATCTATAGAAGGTGAATCCTCACAGAGAATGTCCACTGATGGGTTCCTTTCTGTTGCACCTCCTTGTAGATGGAAACCCTTAATATAAGCTGTCTAACCATTTGGGTTGAGAAAATTCATTCTATCTTTGAAAAAATATCTTAAAATTTGAATCCCTATCTAATATACTGACTCTGTAAACTGCATAGACAGGGCTGTAAAGCACTGTGAAGAAGAGCTATTGCTATTGTTAGTTAGTGAGATAGTAGTCATAAAAAATCAATTAAACACACAGATATTATTCTATTGAAATGACCTAAACCTGAGATTGTTTCAGTTCTGAACCAAATTGTAAAGTAAGAGTGTATTAATATATTTTATTATAAAGTTCAGAAATTTGGAGGGTTTTGCGGGGAGGATTATTATTTTGAAATAAGCACATAGTTATTTCATAAATTAAATTGGTTCACCTCCTGCTTGACCACAAGAGGGTAGCAGGATTCCATAGTTATCTATTCATAATACCTTTATATAAGTCTTCAGCTGAAAGCTTTTAAGACACGCTTTTTCAGTGCTAAAATTATTTTACACATGAAGTCCTTAATCTAAAATGTCAGTTCTGTTGGTCAAATGACATGCACTGATTTTATAGGTAGAATCCACCTTTAAAGAAAGTTCATTTTTTGCAGACTTATAATTGTATTATAGATATAATAATAAATTATAAATTTTTGAATATATAAAAACAAGGATAGTGGGATATTCCATTTACATTGTTTCTGGTGGCTAACTAGAATTTATTCCGAGTATAGTAATGCAGGGACAGCATCTTCTAATGTAGGAGTGTCAAACTCACGGCCTGCGGACCGGATGCATCACGTCTAGCCATGTCCACACCTGGTTTAGCGAAGGGGAAAGTTGTGATATGTCATGTGACAATGCTGTGATGATGCAAGTTTGACACTCCTATGCTAATGCATCCTTTAGCTCCATAAGCAACATGAAGGGAAGCAGCATGGAAGCAGCATTTCACTCTTTAGATGGATGAGGTGGGATTACTTCATGATGCAACTTTGAAATAGCTTTTAACTTCATATAAATTCATATAGATTAATATAGACATCATGAATCCTGAATTATGACTCGTTCACTTTCGTGCTCACTGTCTGATACCTCTGCCATTCGCACTGGCTGCCGGAGAACCACAACAAGTTAAAAGTATAAAACATTAAAACCAATACTATTAAAACCAGATATAAAATAAAATCAATATTATTAAAATCAGCTCTGTTAATAATTAAAAGATAGATATAAAATTCTGGGAGATTTGGGCCAAATGCACCTCCTTTTGGGAGTTCATTTCATAATTTGAGAGCCATACAGGAAATGATTTTGATCCAGGTACCAGATAGATAACCTTCTGGATTGTGGATCTTCAGAACAGTTTCTCCTGATAAACTGAGTGACGAGGCAAGTTCAAATCAGGAAAGGGACAGTCTCAAATAATCAGGCACTAAACCAATTAAGGCTTTAAAAGTCAACAAAAGGACCTTTGCTCAATAAGCAACTGGCAACCTGAGCAATTTTTTCATCAAAGCATTTCATAATCCTTGCCCTGTGTATTGCACAAAGATATAATTGTTCAAATATGTTCTTTACCAGAGCTATTAGTTTTGAGGTCAAGGATCATTCTGAAACTGAGAACTTTGTCTTCATGGGAAATTCAATCCCATCCAGAACAGATTTCAAATTGGTTGTCAAGGCCAGGATTGTTTTTGTTTTTTTTATCACAGTACTTTTATCTTGCCTGTATTTAATGTAATCTTATTCTCAGCCTGGCCACAATCAAGCTTATGCAACATTTAAGGGTGCTAATAGTTTCTTGGAGTAAGAGAGAAGGAACCTCAGATATGAAACAGTGAGCTTATTTTGACTAGGCAACCTAAGCATTGGGGAAGAAGGCATAGAATTAGATATCTAAAGTATTCCACTGCAGTCCATGGGCAGCTCAGAAAAAGAGAGTTGATGGCACACAATCTAGACTCCTCCTTTCCCTCCAATCCTTGCCTGAAACAGTACAATAACCAGGCATTTTGAAATAGGTCAATACTGTTTGTTTTGTTTGTTTTATTTATATCCTATCTTTATTTTTATAAGCAACTCAAAGTGATAAACATATTCAACACAGTATTCAGCCTTCTTCTATTCCCTATTTTCTATGCCTGGTGGCCCAATAGCAGAAATGAAGATGTCATCTGGTAAAAACTCATTTTATCCCATCAGATTTCTCTGCTGCAATCTAGAGATGCTGTAGTGTCAGGAGCTACATTTATATAATAGTCCATTTGTTTTTATTATTGCTTATTTAGCCGGGGAGTGGGGATGTCATTTATCAGTCCATATATATCTAGGTTTTGCATACTTTGCATATCAATTTTAACTTGGTGTGTCAAATAGCTGATCTCTAACAAATAAAGATGCTACCCAACAAATAGTTGTTGAATAGTTTTATTTTTGTGTGTCTTTCTTCATTCACTTTATATGATAGTATTGTAAAGCAGGGGTGTCAAATTCATGTCATCACAGCCTTGTCACGTGATGTATCAGGACTTTTTTCCCTTTCACTAAACCAGGCGTGGCCATGGCCAGCATGTGATCCATCTAGCCCATCTAGCCCATGGTCTGGAAGTTTGACAGGCCTGTTGTAAAGTAAATACAGAAAATTGCCCATCCTGGGCCTCCAAAATCAAACACAACCCTGATGCGGCCCTCAATGAAATAGAATTTGACACCCTTGTTTTAGACACTATTGATATGCAAACATTGTATTTGTGCACTGGCCAAATTCGGAATTTGGATTAATTCAAATCTGATTTTCATTTGCTTGTGATACAATTTATGTCTGAGCCTAAGTACTTTGATTCTGGTCCTCAATGAAGCACCATTTCTGTTATCTTTTTCTGATGCTGTAAAGAAGTATAGTCAAAAGAAACAACTGGAAGAAACCAAACAGGAAAAGTATTCTATTTCAATAGCTGAATGGTCTACCTTCAAAATCAAAAAGATCACAGTAATCTTACAGTGTAAAGATAGTGAGAATAAAAAACAACCCTAAATTTTGTAGTTGGCTTTGTAGCTCTATTTGATCACCAGTATTAAGTGTATACATCCATATCTTCTATTCTGGGTACAAATCTAATTCAAAAACTTTAGGGCCAAATTTTTTTTGCAACACATTCAGCAACAATAAGAGTAAGGAATTTTTTAGTTTAACTTCTGGTAGTTAACACTATTAAGGAAAGGCACCAACAACCCATATGATCACCCCCTTGCTTTGCAGAAAACACACAAATTTATACATCTGAAATCTGGCAAGAGAAAGAACCTACTGTCACTGAAAATTTAATCATATTCTTTTCCAGAAGAACAATGTTGCAGACTCTTTTTAAAACCAGTTTTTAAAGAAACATAATTCAAAAAGCCTTGCACTGATATCCACGAATCCTGGCATGCTTCCTCATTTTCATAAATCTTTTCATTTCATTTTGCAGAAAATGTTTATGTTTTCCATGATAAATATAGTGGAAAAGAACTCCCCCACACCCCAAATCTTGTGTTGCATGTGAACAAGTGGATTGAATTATTTTGGAGAAAATGGTTGTAGTATGGAACATTTCTGAAGTACCAAATGGGGTCAGTAAAATAAATTTAGTTATCTCTATGCATCCAAGTATCTAATGGCTAACATGATGGAGATATATATGTATTATTAGTATGTATATTCTGAATGCAGAATTCCTGCTTCTCCTTGTATCTTTTTAGATGCCTTAAAGGCAGAGATGGAGAAACTAGGAATCGCAGATCAAATCTTTTGTATCAGCCTTTTTGGATGATCTTAGCTAAAAATTTGTCTGTCAGCCTAACTTACCTCTAAGAATTGTTCTGAGGTTCATGTGGTTCTTCTTTGTAGCCTTTGTAGCCTTCTTTCAGCAAAAGGACAGGTTACTATATAATAAATTAAATCACTAAAACAATAGAATGCTGGTATTTCTTTTCAGCAATTTGAAAACTGATATTGACAGATGGAAGGATTTTCCCCCTAAAAGTGATACCAAGAGAGGGTAAGGAGGGAAACTCACAGGCAAATAAAATAGGAATAGTGTGAACTGATAGGACATTGTTATGATGCAGCCATGCCTTCCCAATTCTGCACTACAGTAATGATAGCAGTTCTGCATTGCAATGAAACATTGGCTTTGGAAGCAAGCAGTGGCAAACAATTTCCAAAACCTTGCCAAGAAAAAGAAACATCAAATGTTGATGCAGGTAGAGACTTTTTTGAATATTGACTCCTGTTGACTCCATAATCATATGTGTATAATTTGGTGGCAGCAATTATGGAACTAGGATTTTTTCTTATATTGCCAACTATAAGTAAGGAATCTGGGGCCCTCCAGATGCTTTGAAGTTCAAGTTCCATTGGTAACAGATTCCTGAAATTATAATTCATAATATATGCTCAATGCTATCTTTGCTGATCATTTTCACAAATATTTTAGACACATGTAGATAGAATAACTGAAAATATAGTGTTCAATTTTTCTAAATTCTTTCTACTGATCCTTTATAATCTTTTATCCTTTGCAATATTATTACAGTTAAAAGAAATTCTCAGTAGGAGTTAAAATTATCCAGCATATTTGAAGCACAAAGAATATGGCTTAATTTACAAAGCCATTAAGTTAATTGATTTACTGAGCCAAATTTAGCCCAAACATTTGAGAGGTGTCACTTTTTACAAAATAATGGTGCCTTCAAAACCGATAGGGACTTAATGGCAGGTACTTAAGCTTTTGGCAGAGACTTTTTGCTTAGCAAGAATTCTTTCAGGCAGTGTGGCATCAGCCCAGAAAGCACATATATTTGAAAGGCATAGGTTTCATATAACTAGAGTACAAAATAACATAGCTACTTTCTGGTTTCTCTCTTCCCTTGACCAAGCAATTATCACCATTCTTGACGAAGCATATCAACAGGTTGAGGCAGGGGTGGGATTCAAAATTTTTAACAACTAGTTCTGTGGATGTGGCTTAGGTGGTGGGCATGGCTTAGTGGTCATGTGACTGGGTGGACATGACTTGGTGGTCATGTTGTTGGCTGGATGTGGCCAACTCAATATCACTCACATCAAGGCACGCATCTCCTCACCTGGCCTCTCATGACTGTGGGGATGCTGCAACAGTTGTAAGTGTGAAAAATGGTCATAAGTCACTTTTTTCAGTGCCATTGTAACTTTAAATGGTCACTCCACACAAGCAAAGTACCAGCAAAGGAGGGGAAAAAAAACTCCAGAGACATTCCTAAGACAGGAAGTCTAGTCCTGCCAAGGGTTAATGGAGAGGCAGTTTCTGTAAGCAACACCAGAATGTTTCCTTTCTGCCTTCCTTACAGGATTAGGCCTGTAATTTCTTCTAACAACTGGTTCTCCGAACTGCTTAGAATGTTAACAACCAGTTCTAGCGAATAGGTGTGAATTGGTAGAATCCCATCCCTGGATTGGGGAAACGAAATTGACTTGTCCCCTATATTTCCAACAGCCAGCTCCCTTCTTTATCTCATAACTTCATCCCCTTTTACTTCAGAACATCTTCTGAGCTTTGAGGTTCTCATGTTCTATGGGGGTTGATGTTTGGAACAGAGATTTCTGTTTTTTCTTACCCTTTGTCTTGCTTTTCTTCAGCATATCGTATATATCTCATATGATATGATATCATATATCATATATATCATACATATCATATATATCATGGAGAATCTAAAAAATCCCCTTCTCAGCTATATCTCTCTACTTCCAGAACAATAGCTGTCTACATACTAGGCTAGGGCTGTCAAAGCAAGCAAGGAGTGCTCTGCATGTGCCCAGAGGCTCCCTCGCCAGATGCTCAGGCTACAGTCTTGCTCTGATTTACCCACCCAAGCATCGCGCCAGGGTACAGCCCCTCCAGCTTGCCCCTCACCTCTGCCCCATGGCACCCTCCAGGTGTGATGGCTTGCAGCCTCACCAACAGATGCCTCTGGCCAAGCCCAATCTGCAGGCATCACCTCGGAGTGCAGGCCATGGGGCAAGGTTCCGGCAGCCTTTATTCTGCTGACAGATTGGGAAACCCAGACCAGCGATGCCGACGGAACTCCTGCCCGGTAGGTTTAAAGGATATGAGAGCCCAAGTGTGCCTGGGGCAGGCACTGGCACAAGCTGTCCAATGGTGGGGGAAGGGGCTGTCACAGTAAAAGAGAACTGCTATTAGTGTCTCTCCCTCCCTTCGTCCCATTCTGAGCCTGGTCTTGCGGCCTGTGAAGCTTCTCTTTCATTGGGACAGCCCCAGCCTCCACATGGGAAAGTCACAATCGAAGGCAGCACAACCACCAGCCATGGTGCCAAACTCTCCTCCGGCCCATGGGGTCCCCTGGGAAACAGCAAAGGACTGCATCACTTCAACCAGGCACTCATCTACAACTGGTGGCAGCCATCTGGGCCTGAATGCAGTCAGCCTTAGATCTGATCCTTGCAGCTGCTCTGGAGCCAGTGAGAGACCACTCCACTGCCTTGGCTCTACCTCCTGGGCATGTGCACAAGAGGCAGTGAGCAATGGTGTCCGGGGTGTGTGCTCAGAACATTGTCAGCCTGTGGGGCAAGATGGTCCTCAGGAACATCAAGCCTCACGCATGCTCCCCACCTCCTGTGCAGATGCCTAGGCAGTGGGGCAACCTCTCACTGTCTCTAGGCCAGCCTTGCAGATCTAAGGCTGGCCATATTCCAGCCTGGATGGCTTCTGCCAGATTGTAGATCAGCACCAGGTCGGTATGGGCTGGGCTGAGGCACTATGGGCCAATCTTTCACTGTTTCCAGGGTGCCTCCATGGACCAGATCTTACCACATCACAGGCTGGATCTTGCTTGCAGGCCTTGAGTTGACACCCTTGCTCTAGAAATTAAATATTATTTGCATACATTCTAAATTACTGCCTTTTGGGGTAGATTGTAGATAATTTTCCCTGTTTCTTCCTATGATAATAGTTTCTGGAGTTGTTTGTGTACTCTAAGTGATGTTTTCAAATAGCCAACAGACAGCTGTTCAGTAAACTCTTCAACACAGCTGTTTTAGTTTCTGGCAGCTGATTATAAAACACACTTATAGCCCTGGAATGAACTTTAGTACATCTACCGTGACAATCCAAAGACTTCCAAATAAATTTGCACTGTTACTTGATTTACATTTGAGCATCTCTATCATTAAGTTTCTTGGCTATCCTGATTACTTTTAGGAGATTGTGGCATCAGTTTCCAAAGGAACACATATTTAATATAATTAGTGATTAAATGAATACATTGTTCCTTTTCAACTATATCATCAAAGTCACATAAACAGAGTGTTCTAGACAACATGAGCAGTAAGGTTATAGACATATATACTGTAGATAAAGCCAACTGGTTCACTTAATTATATTATTTTTATATTTTTAAAAAGAAGCTGAAGCTTAACTGTATTTGTGGTTGCTAAAGTTCGGAGGGGCCACTTTGTGATAAATAAATTTGTGACTTTTCAAGAGTTCCTAGGAAGTGATACTGGGAAATCAGTTCTTGCTCCCATGGAATTATACTGGGATAAGAAATCCCACAAAGTTCTACTTTGTTTCCCATGTAAATATGCAAATGTGTCTTTGCTTACTGACTGCAGTTGGGACAGACAACTCTGTTACTAAATGCTGCAGTTGCTAAGTGAAAAATTATATCACTACACTAGGTTTATAACCTCACATTTGCTTCCATTACTAAGCAAATCCCAAAGACAATACGTGAAACATTCATGACCATGTTTACATTCTGTATTAATTTTGCTTGTCGCAAATCAGTTGCAAAATCCCTGAATGCAATCACAATACCCAGTATGTTGCAATGGCTGTAAATATAAGGACTGGTCACAAAGTTGTTGTTGTTGTTGTTGTTGTTGTTTTTAACCACTGTAACTTTGAACAATTCTGAACAAGGACTACTCATAACTAGAGTCACAAACACTGCATTTTTCCAAGCAAATTTTTTTTTCCTATACATTTACAATGATCTATGTTAATGCTATCATCTATGTTTTCACTCAAATAATGAGTTTTTCATTTGTCCCTACTGCATGAGTTTTCTGCTTGGCTTTAGTGGATTTTCCCATAGTAGTAGAGTAGTTTTAGGAACAATTAGAGGCTTACAGCAAAAAAAAATTATGCTGTTAGACAACATAGTATCTAAATATGATAATTTTGGGGTTCTTTTTTATTAGATATTGGCAGAAGATAAATTTTAACAAGAAAAAGTCCTTGCATGGCATTAGATTTTCAGAATTCTTCCTCTATTTATATTACACCACATAGTCAATATCTTATATATTAGAACACCTAAAAGGTCGGGATTTGGTTGATTTAGTCTAAAAAAAAATGAAAAATTTTGCATAGAGTGGCGTCTAAAGCTCCCTATTTCTGATTTTTAAACTTTTCCTGTTTGATTTGAGTATACTTTAATTAGCTTTTTTCTCCTCTAGAATTTCAAGGTGTAACCATTTGAATTTGTTCTTTTTTATGTAATTGAGGTAATGTTGACCTCTGCAGCTCAAAATAAAGCTTTCTTGGCAACATTTCTGGAAATTCCTTCTATAGCTGACACCTACCAATATTTGTTTTTTGCAGAAGTGGAGGCCAAAATATGTTCCCCACTGACCTACTTATCTCCAACATCATGCAAACATGAGATCCAGAATCATCAGATTTGAATGCCTCTAAAAGGTGACAAAAACTGATTTTAAAAAATTAAATCATTTGAGACAGGTTTACATGGCTTGTAAGTTATATTTCACATGGGTTTTGTGCAAATCTCCATTTGAAAGGCAACTGCATATTTCTTGAAGTATGAAAATGGACTTACAAACTCATTTAGATGGTTCAATATTGTCAAAGTATTCATATAAGGCAAAGGATTAAAATCTTTACTCAATAAGTTCAATTAGTAATTGGATCAGCCATAATCTCTTAGTCTAACCTACTTCACCATGTGGAGTAAAATCATGTATACTTCAATTAATTTTTTGGGTGGAAAACTAAATAAAATTTCAGATCAATCTAAACTTTATTATTTTTGATATTTTTCACTAATTATGAGTCATTTAATAATTGAATCTTAAAAAATGTACTGTACATATACAGTGTATATGTGTGCATGTGAGTGTATACTTACATATACATATATACATACACACACATATATACATATACATGCAATCAGAACTATTCTCGTTTTTATTTTTTTTATTTCTTAGTGACTTCTGATATATTCTGGAAAAATGATTTTACATGCTTGATATTTTCTCAAATGGTCAACAGTTTATGTTGCTTTGCTCCAGCTGTTCATGATTTGAGGAAGAACTACAGGAAATCTGTTTTTCCCACTATACTACGGCTAACCACAATGTGATAATGTGACTGCAGAAATAATTGATGTGTGAAAAATAGTTTTGCATGGTTTCATGGTTAGAACGTTAAGCAGTCCTTCAGCTGGTTATAGCTGCTGGTAGTGAGATTATTATTTTTGTTATTTTAATTGTTTGTCTTTTAATACTGTTGCATAGTTTGGGACTCACAGAAAAGAATTGTAGACAGTTTTTTATATCTTAAGAAATTGTAAATAACTACGTTTTCAGAAAGGCAGTTGTACTGAATTGAGGAATGCAAATTATTAATGCAAACATTACATGTTTGCAGTGTTTATGAAAAATCAGAGAAAACAACTGGATACCAAACCACTCTGTTACCAAAGTAGGGTCAGATTCGTATCACCAAGAGGTTCAAGGATTTAAGTCATGATGTTTCTATAAATAAACCTTGAAATTTGACATATAGGAATTGCTGAAATTCTTTTGTAACATTTATAGCTTTTTTACGAAAAAATATACAAAACAGAGCTTTATGTCCTTAAATGCTTGCTTCTTCTGTTTGCTAGTCTAGCACTGTCTAAAAAAACCCAACAGCTTTCTTAATTAATATATGCAATATATTAATATATTGCTTCTTATGTTTGATAAAGAGTGGCTTATTAATGCACTTTACAGCTAGTCCTTGATTTACAACTATTTGTTTAGTGACCATTCAAAGTTACAAAGGAACTTGTTAATTTCAACTACTCTAGCAATGTATGAAAAATAACAAAGCAAAACCCATTAGGTATACAAATGTTTGTTTATCATCTGCTATCTGTCTGTCTGACTGTCTATGCTGGACTAGAAATCATGAGGTTGTGAAAGCTGGTTGAGTGATTGTGGGACAATCAGTCCCAACCCAAATCACCTGAAAAAGTTGCTGTTCTATAGAAAATGTGAAGCAAGGATATTAAGTATGTTTGTCAAAATATATAAAACAACATACACATACACGAGGAAGAGAGAGAGAGAGAGAGACAGAGAGAGAGAGAGACAGAGAGACAGAGACAGAGAGAGACAGAGAGACAGAGACAGAGAGGTATTAAGATTCTTGGATTTGATTTTTAACATTTGTCAACCATCTAAGGACTTGTTATGGGATTTATGCAAGTATCAGAAGCAAATAAGCAGAGAAACCAACAAACGTGTGAGCAGGGGTGGGATTCAAATTTTGTAACAACCGATTCTGTAGGTGTGGTTTAATTTGTGGGTACGACTTGATTTGTCACGTGACTGGATGGGCATGATTGGGTGGCCATGTTACTGGGTGGGCATGGCCAGGTGGCCATGTGCTGGCAAACTAAATACAAGTGGTCCTTGCTTAATGGCCGGTTGCTTAGCAAATGTTCTAATTTATGACTGACCTCCCCAGAGCTACTTGACCTGTTTTTGGTGTTTTGACAGCCACACATGCGCGCGCGCACACACACACACCCTTCTAACCCTGCTATTTTATGATTCTGTAAGGATCTCCTGCTGGAGCAGGGGGTTGGACTAGAAGATGACCTCCGAGATCCCTTCCAGGCCAGCCCTAGATAGCTGTGCTGCTTCAAAGAGTCTTCTGAACCCAGGATTTCCTTCCTTCCTTCCTATCCCTTTTTTCTCCCTCCCTTCATCCCTCCTTCCCTCCCTCCTTCCATGTATTTATCTATCCATCCATATATCTCATTCACTTTCTCCTCCCTCTTTCTTTCTTTCTTTCTTTCTTTCTTTCTTTCTTTCTTTCTTTCTTTCTTTCTTTCTTTCTTTCTTTCTTTCTTTCTTTCTTTCTTTCTTTCTTTCTTTCATCCCCCCCTCTTTCTTTGTCTATCCCCTTTCTTCCTTTCTCTTCCTTTCTCTCTCTCCTTTTATTTCTTTCCCTTTTTCTTTCTTTTTTTTCTTGTCTCTTCTCTTTCTCTCTCTCTCTTCCTCTCTCTTCCTCTCTCTTTCCCTCTCTTTCTCTTTTTCCCTTTCTCTTTCTCTCTCTCTTTCCCTCTCTCTTCCTCTCTCTCTTCCTCTCTCTCCCCCTCTCTCTTTCTCTGCCCCTTCCTTTCCTCCTTCCCTTTCTCCTTCTAAAGCTAGGAAACCCACTTGACTGGGTGTGATTGTCTATTTGCACCCAGTCCCCTGTTGCCCAGAAAAGCTGGCAGGCAAGGCTTCCGGGTCCAACAAAGGCTCCCCTGCCTAAAGCACCCACCCCACCGGCATCCCAACTGGGTGGCTCTGGCAACTAAGCAATCCAGGCAAGTGGGGTGGATTGGAAAAGCTTGCTAGGCCACGAGTACTGCATCAGTGATGCTCTGGCAGTTAAGCAAGCCAGACAGGGACTGTTGCGGGGAGCTAACTAGGCCACGAGTGCTGAAGGTGGCAGCGGCACAGCAGTGGTGGCTTAGGTGAGCCCAGGAGCCGGGACTCCACCAGGGCATGGTGGCAAGGGCGAGGGCAGCAGTGGTAGCACAGTGGTGCCAGCCTGGGCTGGCCAGGAGTTGGCACTCAACTGGAGCTGGCAGCAGCAGCAGCATATAGGTGACTGGGGCTTGCAGAACCTCACTCACCTAGGGAGATCATGGTGGAAGGCAGACCAGATGGCTGGCAGGCAGGTGAAGGCAGATTGCAGGCAGCAATGGTGCATGGCCGAGATAAGAAGGGGCATGGCGGGAGGGTTACACATGCGCAATAAGGACTGACTGGGCAGAGAGCAGAGAAGCAGGCAGAGAGGGGCAGGGCTAGCCAGAGGCACGTTTTAATGGTTCTCCAAACTACCAGGAATCGTAACAACCGGTTCTACCAAACCGGTCTGAATTGGTAGAATCCCACTCCTGCCTGTGAGCTTTCTTTATAGTTAGAGCTGTGGTTTTAATGAGGACATATTTTCTTATTATTTCCATACCCACATGCTCCTGTCCTCACATTGTGTGCATATCAGTTTCTGTTCCTAAATGCTCATTCTCATTTCATGCATTGTTATCTTTATAGCAGGAGGGAGATTATACAGTCTACTCAGGGAAAGGTCTTCCTTCTTATGGCTTTAGCACAAAACTAAAAGCAGTTTACCAAAACATAGAAAGGGAAGGGAAAGTCAATTTTAATTAATACTTTTGGCTTTAATGGAAAGTGATTACAGGATTGGCATTTTAGCTAATACTATGGAGATTTATGGTAGGGTATTGCTAATTAATTTTCAGTTGAATTGTTGTGGGCAGTGAATAACTGCAATAAAATGGCAGATTTGCTGATACCAAGACTTCATCAGCACTTCAGGGCTTCTATATAAAAGGAAATGTAAATGGTTGCTGGTATATTTTACATTGCTTCCCATAAATGGCACATTATTGCTTTTTTTAAAAAATAGAAATGTTCCTGGGAACCAAACATTTTGTAGTTTTATAATTAGAGCAATCTTTACATACATAACTCATTATATGTAAATAGTTCTTTTCACACACATGCTCACTCACTGACACACACACATACACACGCACACATTTCCTGGAATATGATAATGGAAAAATAACCAAGAGGAGGAAAAAAAACTGCTCAGTTTTATAGATTTAACTTATAAATTATATATATATATACACACACACACACATACATACATATATATGTGTGTGTGTGTGTACGTATGTACGTACATACATACATACATAGATATATATACACACACATACACATACATACATACATACATATATACATACAATATAGACAACTATAGCAATTGTTCTAAAGCTAGAAACTATTGGGAGATGGGACCACTTATTGTCAACCCTGGAGCCATCTTTGAGCATCTTTTAGGGTTACCACAGCGAGGCTGGCTGCAGCTGTGGGAAAGGGAAGGGGGAATAGAGATAGCTGAGGGGAATATATAGCCAAAATAACATTCTTACTTCAGTGAACCAAGGACACTCTCACCAGCGCCTGGAGGGGTGCGGATGGGAGGCATCCAGGAGGGGAGAGAGAGACCTGATTTGGGTACATGATGGTTGTGTGTAATATGGTGAATTTGGACTTAGTGGGGAAAACCTGGGGGACTTCAGATTCAGGTTTTCACCAGCTGTGCCAATCTGACAGGCCTAATACATTTATACTTTGAGGACTGCTTTTGGAATTTGGTGGCATATAAGTAAAATGTCAGGCCTGTCAGCTTCAGTATACTTCGCTTCACTGGCATTCTGCTATAAAATGCAAGGAAGGGGGAAGCATTTAAACAAGTAAGGAATGGGCATAGGAATGGATGGCAAAAGGGAGGGAAATGACAAGGTGACAAGAACCAGAGATGTCAATCCAGAATAAACCAGTCAATCAAGGACAGAGCTTGAGAACAGAATGTGAAACTACATCAAAGAGGCACCAAACCTCAAAGCTGTTCCCAAAATATCAAAACGAAAAATGCTTTTGTGGACACTGGTACATAGGTCAAGGCGGAGGGCCAGGGAAAAGGGAAAATTGCAAACTTTGTGAGGGAATACTCAGATCCAGCTTGCCTTTAGTAAAATAACCTTTCACTTTGAGAAATGGAGTCGAGGGTCTTTCTTTCCTAAATGTCCAAGTCAGGACAAGCCTGACATAAAAATTATAACAGGAATAATACTTGCAGTTATTCATTTGGCTTTGTGTGACATATGCACGACAGCTCATAGGGTCAGTAGCAATCTAGTCAAAATTATATTATAAATAAATTGTGATAATGAGCCTGAATCAGAGCCTCATTCTACCAGTAAAAGGCAGTCATGTCTGATATGAAGCAAAAAAATTCTTTATTTGGGACGCTATATTTAATAGTATATCTTAACTACAGAAAGAAGTTATTTTATAGAGAAGCTGTAGAACCTTACATTTGAAGGCTTACCAATATGCTCGCTTTTACCCATATGATGCCAATCTAGCTATTTTTAAAGCTCTTTTTTGGCTTGCAAAAGAGGCTTCTGTTTTTATTCTAAATATGCTTGATCATATTTTTCTATTTTTTATTGATGGAGATTTTGAGTTTATTTTCTCATTGCAGATGGAGATACTATTGCTGATGCAGGTCTATCTGGGTTCTCATTTTTTCAATCACTCTGAAGGCTCCCTGGCTGCTCAAACTTTGCCATCTATAAAAATTCCAATAGGATAAATTTCACCCTTCACTAGATTGATATTTCTTTAGAATTTAGCTAAAATGTAGAAGATTAGAAAGGATGAAGCTTGCAGAAAAGATTATCATAGAATAAAACCAGGGACATTTATACACAAGTTTGACAAGCTCATTACTGAATATGTAATGGAATTATCATGATAATTTAATCAAAATTCTACTTGGAAAGTAATTACAAAAACAAGTTATTTTCTATTAAATTAAATCAGAAAAATGGAAGAAATGTGTTTGTTGTTAGAATAGTATTTTTCCCTCTGATTTCAAACTAAAAAGGTGATATGGATCACATTTTGGTATCCGGGTATCAGTGCTTACCAGGAACTCATTAAAGCAACTGTATCTTTCCTCAGAATTTTGTTTCCACTACTGAATGGAATGACATGAGGCTGTACTACTTGGAATAGTTGCTTTAAAGAGTTGCTGATAGGTGTCCCATGACTACTCCTGCATTCTTTTCTCCCTTTGAATTTGAAATGCAGAAAGCTTCAGCTCTATTAACTTCACTGTTTATTCTCACATCCTGCCCAATTTGATCTCTGCAGTGATTATTCAGTCAACTGAATCAATGATGTAGCTTTGAAGGCTTCATTTGTATGAAAAAGAACCTATTTGGGGGTGGGGGAATAAAACAAACATTCTCACAACCAATCCTATTCAACATTTATTCAATTGTGTGATCTTAAATTTAGGAAAATGCTGTGTTCCAATCAGATGTTGCCCTGAATGTCCATTAAACAGTTTATTGAATTCAATAATTTTTAGTAAGGTTTAGTAAGAATCAATCTCGAATTACATACATTGTTTTATAATGTGCAAATGCAGGCAATGGATTAATTTAATAAATCACTCTGCAGTTAACAAACAAATGGATTATAATACAAATCAACTCACAGCTCTTACTTGAGGCACAAATGACAAAGCTCAAATTATCCTACTTCTGACACATTATACAAAGACCTAATTCTCTGGAGAAAGCCCTAATGCTGGAAAAGATGGAAGGAAAAAGATAATAATCATAGCAAGATAGATGGATTTTGTTGTCACAATGACAAAGACCTGAAGAACCAGGTTAGAGACATCATGGAAAAATCTGTCTATCTGATTGCAAGTAGCCTTGGGAAATGCGAGCAAGTTAGTATTAGAAGGCAGGTGCAGGAAAAGGGAAAATAGCACAAAGAGCAAAATATATTTTTGCCTTAGGGTTTTGAGGTTTGTTTTTTTTTGCTCCAAGAATATTTTTGTGCTTTCTGAATAGAACAAAAGAAAACCCTACCTGAAGGCAGGATTGCCTACAGGTGAATAACTTTTAACAGCTGGTTAATAGAAAGACTTTGATCTTTCTAGTAATTAAAGCATAAATGCTCAAGGAAGAAGAGGCTCTGTGACTGGATAGGAAAGAGCAGAACTGCTGCTAGTCAGTTGGTATCCTACATTTGGAGACCTTACTGACCTCCCATGGATTTTCCATATGAATCAAAATGCCTGTGTAATTTTGCAAAATTGCACTTTTTGGTGGAAAACATCACTCTTCTGCTTGATCTGGCTGCAACCTGTTCCAGCGCTAGATTGGCCCTGAGAAGGAGAGGGAGGCTCCATTGTCTTCAATAAAGTATTATCAAGCCAACTTGGCACTGGGTCAAGGAAGATGCAAAAAATATTGTTATACAATTTGCCCTGGCTTTTTTGTCTCCCCTTCCATAGAGATTCCATAGAGAACGGCAACTTCAAATCTCAACAAATAAATGTTCTGTCTTACATATTGGCAAAAAAAACCCCCAGAAAATAAAATACAAGCTGAATAGTTAAGACCTTGTTGATGATCCAAACTCTGTCAAGGACCTTGTAGTACTCATCTCTAATGATCTAAGTGCTAGAGTCCACTGTAACTACACAGCCAAAAAGGCATTAAGAGTTGTTAACCTAATTCTACATAGCTTTTTCTCTAGTAATATCACACTACTAACAAAAGCATACAAAACATTTGCTAGATCGATACTTGAATATAGCTCATCAGTCTCGAAACCGTATTACGTAACTGATATTAACACAGTTGAGAAAGTCCAGAAATATTTCACAAGAAGAGTTCTCCACTCCACTACTCGTTGCAGAATATCTTAAGCCACCAGACTCGAAATTCTAGACCTAGAAAACCTAGAACTACACCGCCTTTGATCTAATCTAAGTATAGTATATAAAATTATACATTGCAATGTCCTACCTGTCAATGAACACTTCAGCTTCAACTATAACAATACAAGAGCACACAATAGATGCAAACTCAAGGTAAACCGTACCAAACTTGATTGCAGGAAATACGACTTCAGCAACAGAATGGTCATGTCTGGAATACTTTACCTGACTCTGTGGTTTCTTCCCCAAACCTCAAAAACTTTAACCTTAGACTGTCTACTATTGACCTCACCCCTTTCCTAAGAGGCCTGTAGGGAGCATGCATAAGCGCACCAATAGGTCCCTGTCCTATTGTTTCTTTTTTTATTATTATTTTTCTTATATGTATCCATTTCATGTATTCATAACTATGTTTACACTTATGCCTGTTATCTTATAATCGCTTGACAAATTAAATAAATAAATAAATAAATAAATAAATAAATGAATAAATAAATAAATTCAGCTGCCATAATGTTGTCCTCCACATTTTAAGGACAGTAAAAATGAAAACAATCAACTTCAAACTGCTTTGAAGGGATGGGGAATGAAAGACCAGTGGTGTTAAAATAACCTTAGTTAGATGATAAAATGGAATGCTGAAGGAGAGTCTTAAAAAAATACCTTGTGCTTAACTGCATCATGTTTCATTGCCTTTTTTCTCTTCCACACATATATAGTATTTCTGTGCAAATAAACAACATGTATCATTTGGGTGCATGCTTATTTTAAAAGGTGATGAAACATACTTTTCTTGATGATGAATATGATTGACAGTAAGAAATGGTGGGAATAATATACTTGCTATCTTGGAAAAAATATTGTGTATCAGTTAATTGCTTGGAAGCAAATAAAAGTAATTTTCATGACAATTGCAGTAGCAATTTCATAAATTTCATAAATTTTTACAATTTCAGTGATTGATCAAGATACAGCACTGTTTAGCAAAAGCAACATAATTATATCCTGTTGTTCACATACTGAGAAACCAGATTTTAAAGTAGTCGCTTGTATATTTTTTGCAAAGAAAATATATGTACATCAATGATAACACTAATAAGAAAACCTAAAATAGTTAAATTTACAAGCTACTTAATTATGATGCTTTCTTGAAGTATGATACTTGAAAGAAAATTATACTTTCCCATTATAAAATAAATTAATATATATGAATGATAAAAATGGGAAAAAAGTGATGCATCAGTGAGTATATTCCTACAGAATTGGTTAAAAGCATGTTTAATCACATATGTGGATCCTTACAATAAATGATCTTCAATTTAATAGGACATATATATTTAGAGGCTGTATTCTCTAATATTGAATTAAACATGAATAACTTCAATATTTACATAATTGTCTGAGCATATGGATATAAATATGATTATGGTTAGAAATTCTAGTAAGGGACCAAAGTTCTTGAACCAAAAACCTGTTCTAGCAATCTGGCAACCTTCTTTCCACTGAAGGAATTAATAGCATAGAATTAATACCATGGGAATTTTGCCCACGAGAAAGCTGCTGGTTTTATTTGTGGTATTCTGAATAACTGAGAGTGCTCACTAGAGATTGTGACTATTTCTAGTACCTGTCAGCCCTGAAGCCATTTTTTTATGCTCGAGCCATTTTGGGAACACCTTAAGGCCTGCCACAGTTGAGCCGGTTGGAACATGAGAAAAAGGGAAGAGATGGAGATAGCTGGGATTGTCTAGCCAAAACAACATTCTTCCCCATGGGAGCCAAGGATGGCCTACCAGGTGTTGGAGAGGTGTGGACCAAAGCCAGACTAGATGGTGACTGCGACCTGGTTGGACCATGTGATGGATGTGTGACCAGTGGGGAAGAACTTTGGAGTTTTATTTGGGTGAGGAAAACCTCAAGTCCTCCAGAGTCGGGTTTTTCCCAGATGTGCCAATATGACATGCTTAATAAATCTATACTTTGATTCTGTTAGGTATGCTAATTGGAATCCTGACAGTGCCTTTGGGTTCATTAGTTTGGGCTAGGAGAAGATATAATATTTCCCTTCTATTATAAATCTTCAGATTATATGTTTTATATATTCAGTGAAACACATACATGAATATGCGTATCCCATCTTTCACAGTTACTCTGTAGTAAGATGGGTGGCCAAAATTATAAAAAATTATAAATAAATAAGTGTCTCCCTTGTATGCTCTCCCTTTCCATGATTATTCTCCAAACTGAGGTCAGCATTTCTGGAAGCAGCAGTGATTATCTACTTTAATCAAATACATTTTCATTATTGATCTGGAATAGATGGATATAGATCAGTTGCTTCAAATCAAAGTCTTCTAGAAACTTTTGTTTCATGACCTGTTTCTCCAGAATCTTAACATATAATAAATCGTGCCTTTGTGAAAACAGCATTCTTTTCTTCAAAAGGAAGTATAGTAGAACCTCTGGTTAAGACATAATTCATTCCATAACTTTGTTCGCAACCCAATTTGGTTGTGACCTGAACCTAATTTTGGAAATTTGGCAGTTACAAAAAAAATGGTGTGGAAGGGGAAAGAAATCGGCTGTGGAAAAAAAATGTGAATTTTTTGGTTGGAACCTGATTTGGTCATGGTCAGAAGCGTTCATGACCAGAGGTTCTACTGTGTAGAGGAATGCTTTCCCAGAGTTGCTGGAAGTCACGCAGCACATATATTTTATTATTCTGTTGTGGTGGTTGTAAAACACCATAGTGAATAGAGAGAAATATTGAACGTAGTGATTGACAGATGTAGCATCCAAATAGAAATCTTTACAATATGATCAGCAACTGCAGCATCTGAGATCTTAAAGATGTTGGAAGAGAAATTCTTAGTTTTCACAATTGTTCTATTCTAAGTTGTCTCAAACAGATGGGTTACTTTATATATTAACATTTCAGCCTCAACAATCATGTTTATTACATTTTGATTGGCACCTTTATTCATTCCAATCACCCTTTCCCTTTGCACAAAGTTCCCTTAATCAAACTTTCTCAAAATTGCCACAGATATGACCATAGGAACTACTTTTGCTGCCAATACCATCATGTTCTATTCCAAAACAATAAAGTTAAAAGCACTTTTAAAAAGATAAAAAACTACAATCTGAAAAGCTATGGTATATTTTTATAACATTCTGAAAGCTTCATAACCTAATAAGTATCTCTCATTTCTCAAAATTCCATCTCCTTCTAATGGGGAAAAATGCTTTCCATTGTAGACAATGTTAATAAAGTTTTAGTATAACACTTGCTCCAGGTCCAAGAATTACCCCTGAAGGGAATCAAAGTTTGTCATTTATGGAGCTCAAGATAAAGTTTTCAAAGTGGAATGGATGACTCTACACTTTTATAATATCCATCTTGCTCTTGTCAGGAAAATCTGACTTAGCATGGCATCCAATTTTTTTCTCCATGGTCTTTATCACTAGTACAGAGGCAGGCCATAGTATATATAATTAGAGCAAACCCCACTCCCTTTTAGCACTAACAATATTACCTGGTCTGGTAATGAAACATCTGCAAGAAAACAACCAAGCCCAGAGACCACCAAGAGTTCAACTGATATTTCTTGTTTAGCAACTACAAGATAACCAATTAAGTGGTTCATTAAGTGAAGTGATCACTAAGTGGAACTGCAATTGTGATTATAACCTTACTTCAGTTTTCCTTTGCTTTACAGACCTGCAAAAGTGATAACTGTAAGGATTGATTGAAAAATGTACTGTACATAGTTACTTCTGTATCTGTGCATCCAGTGTCTGATCAGGTTGGGCATATATAAGCTAAGATCTCTGGATATGTGTGTTTCTGCTCTCCCTATGAGTTATATCTCTGTGCATTTGTGGATATTTGTGCACTGAAAAGCATGGTGTAGTCTATCTGCTTCCATTCTTGGTCATGTGATGAGGAAAGAAAAAGGTCAGGATTAGAAGGAACAGTTGACAACATGTTGAGCCATTGCACAACTGCATTTCCCATAGGAATTCATGGGGGAACTTGTTTTGGGATTTTTTTCCAAAACCTCCCCATCCCAATCTGCTTTTACTGGTTTCTCATTCCTTACCATATATGGTCCCCTTTTGTTCACTTTTCAGAACAGTTATGTTGCTGATGGACAGATTGACAGTCTGAATTCTGAGACCCTTTACATAATTTCTTTCTAATATTCATACAGTTTAGCCACAATAAAAATAGTCAGATTTCCCCTAATGACAAAAGGCAGTAGTGTTAGAGAATAAATATAAGAGGCTGTGATTCAGCAACATGCACAGTCCTTGAAGAACGCAAGGAAACAAACCAGGACAGAACCATAATAATATCTCTGGTTGGAAGTATTCTATAAATCTGTCTATTGCTCAAAAAGTTCTGATTACATAAATTCTTTTTTAATGTATTTTGTAATGCTTGGTAAAGAATTTGTCTTGTGGTGCAACTTCTCACACAATGTGGAAAAAAGCTCATTGTGCTAATCATGTAATTTATTGAGGAGATTCCCCAAAGTAGGAGTATATACTGTATACAAGATCCATACTTACTTGTAAAGCAAAGTGCATTAATGAATTTCAGTGAAGCTGAGTATTTTAATGAAAAATTATCTGAGCTTGCAGTTTCTTGCATAGAATGAGCCAATCTGTCAAGCGCTTGGAAGTAATCCATACAATATAAAAATGTAATGGAAATCTTTAATGTAAGTACAAGAAAAGAGCCAAGAGCAATTTCAGAATAAAGCAAAGTAGGGACAAAAGCATTTAACAATCTGAAACAAAAGGAAGGAGCTCATTTAATTTCATTAGACTAAAATTTAGATCTCTCTAAATAAAGTGGAAAAGAAATCTATCCCTGAGCCTTCAACTAGGAGTTTAATTTCAATGAATAAAAGAAAGGTGTTATAGATGTTTATAACAGTTTTGACATCTATGTGATAATTCTCAGTTTACTTCTACAAAGCATTTAACTTTTGGAAGAAATTATTGTCAAACTTTAAAATTATGAAAGGCACAGGTGTTTTAGTTATTCATATTTATGAACAGTTATCTCTGATCTGAGAATATGAGAATATGAAAACTTCTTCTAGCAAGACTTCTTCTAGCAAATCTGGAGGGCTTCAATTGTCGATGAGGGTACTACAGGTATTTTCCAGGTACAGATACCGGTATATGTGACACCAAATTCTCAGAACATAGTTAACTCTCGTAAGAATTGGGTGAGAAGGCGAAATCATATGGATTTGGCAATACAGGTAACCTTCAACTTATGACCACAATTGAGCTCAAACATTCTGTTGCTAAGTGAGACATTGGTAAAGTGAGTTTTGCCCTTTCTTGCTACAGTTAAGTGAATCACTGCATCTGTTAAATTAGTAACACTGTTGTTAAGTGAATCTGGCTTCTCCATTGACTTTGCTTGTCAGAAGGTTGCAAAAGGTGATCGCATGGCCTGGGACACTGCAACCGTCATAAATATGAGTCAATTGCCAAGAGTTAGAATTTTGATCACGTGACTATGAGGATGCTGCAATGGTTGTTAAGTGTGAAAAACGGTCATGTCATATTTTTCAGTGCCATTGTAATTTTGAACGGTCACTAAATAAACTGTTGTAAGTCCAGGACTGCCTGTATCATAAAAATTTTGGCCATTTTAAGGGAAAATGATAGTTTAAAAAAATAAAAACCTTGTGTAACAGTGTTCACAGTTACTAAATTGAAAAGTCCTGGCTTATGTGGTACATCTTAGTTGTTTTGAAGATAATGTAAGAGTCTGCATAAAGGAAAATTTGTGACTGATTTGTCTGTGACGATGGTGATGGTAATGATAACAATGATGAAAAAATTATATAGAGGTGTTTCATTAAAACTAGAAACAAGCATTCAGGTAACTTGACAGAGCTATCAACATACCATAGCATTATATTCATATGTCCAATTATGGAATAGATGAAAAAATGTTAAAAATCAATAAAATGTTTTTCACACTAGCTTGTCTTAAGTATTGTTTATGTAAATATGAATCCTGATACATTAAAAATATATGATATGTTTGCTTTCCTTAAAAAGTAATCACAACTTTAATTATGTCCAATTAAAGAAAAACAATGATTTTTAAAAGTAAATTTGTTGTTAAGGGATATGAAGTAAAAAAAATGTGTTCTTTCCATATGCATTATGCCTGGGAAATCCAGCTGAATCAGATCCCAGGCAGTTTAAATGGCAAATGGAATAAGGCTACTGTACTGCATTTCATCCTTTTACAATCTCTTCCTGCAGTCCCACTCTAACCCTGCACTAATCCATTCCAACCTATATCCATTTTGCTGCTGCTGTTGTGTGGCTGTCTTTCAGTTGCCATGTCATGGACTGTCCCTAGCTTTCCACCAGCCTTGGACTTTCTAGCTCTTGCTGTGAAACTTCAGCAAGAACACACAGACTCCAAATCTATCCACCAACCAATTATGTATGTTTGTGCCTGAATAAAACATGCACATTTCCATCCATGCACAGAACACGCAATAATGCCTTAATCAAACTATAGACTGATTTGCACATTCCTATTTTTTGCCTATATATGTTTAATTATGCACATATTTTTGGACACACAGGCTGAGTATTCAGATCAGTAAAGACATAGCAAAAGAAAATTCAAAATAGGAATGAAAATAGTTTACTTTCTAAAGGCATCATACTCCAATTTCCATCCTTTATTTCAAAAAATATGAAAAAAATGATTCCAACTCTTACTGTTCATTCCTTCCAGTAATATTTACTTCTCCTGGGATCCATTAAGCTGTAGCTTCTCCTAATATTGTATAACCCAATTATAAAGAAAGATAAAGATTTCCCTTGTCCAATCATATTTGACTCTAGGGGGCGGTGCTCCTCCCTGTTTCTTAGCCAAGAGAGGCATCATTGTCTGAAGACACTTCTGTGGTTATGTGGTCAGAATGACTACATCCTGAGACATACAGAACGCTGTTATCTTCCCACTGAAGTAGTTCCTATTTATCTACTCACATTTGCATGCTTTCAAACTGCTAGACTTGTAGAAGCTGGGGCAAGTAACAGGAACTCACTGCACCTTGTGGCACTCTCATCTCAAATCTAAGCTGTCAACTTTCAGTTCAGTGTCTTTAACCATCAGCCTCCCACCTACAACCCAATTATAAATGACCTTGAACTATCTTATAGCAACATTTGGATGAAAAGTGTGCTATGTTTTCTTGTATTTAGCCAGGTCCTACAGATGCTTAGTTAAAAAAAACACACACACACATTCTGAGTAAAAGTTTTAGAGACTTCATCTTTGCTAATATAATAACACAGGAGCGTCTAGTGAAGCACTTCCAGAGGCTTCTCCTGGCAGGTTTCTCCATTAGCACTTAACTTTCCTTGCACAACAAACCACGCTGTTGCCAAGAAGTTAGCATAATAAATGTCCTGCAAATAAATGGATACAAATCTCCGATATAGTCTAATAAGAATAGATATGAGCACCATCAGGAATCTTCATGATCTGCAAGGTATATGATTCACCACAAACCTGAAGAACTCTTAAAATCACAACAAGGGTCTGTATGCACCATCATGAATGATACTATAATGCTATTTCTTGGTATTTGAGCTTTAAAGTTACTTAGTTGTCTTGCACTCTGCCATTATTGGCCTTATATCATAAGGGATAGTTTAAAACCAGCGGCAGACTTCCTTTTCCATCTCAATAAAGTGCCTTTATTAAACAGTTCACCCTATGATTTATTTCAAAGTGCAGATGAGTGAAAATATATTTCTACACCACACTACATCAAATGGAATGCTTCCTTCCTGTAAATATGCACAGATGCATACACACACACACACACACACACACACACACACACACTGCTTGAAATAAGAAGTGAGGGAAAGTCCTGTTTTTTCAAGCACTGTAGTTCAGATATAGTTCAGATATATTTTGCTGAAGATTCCCTATTCAAATTCTAACATTTTCAAGTAGGACTGAAAATTTTGGAGAACTGACAGAGTTACATCTTTCAGCTTTCACACGAAGCTGTCTGTCACTGATGTAAGATAAAATTCTGTCCTTATTATAATCACCTTATTTTACTTTGTATAGGAAATAATTGGCAAAGTACAATTATAAAGAAGTTCTTTCAGTAAAGAAGTACTAGTTTAGATATGCCAACTTTGATTGAAATTTATAGCCACGTTAATATAACTTCACTTTATTTAAAGAAATATATCAATTTTGTTAGTTCCTAAAAGGGTCTTGGAAAGCACAGAAATTGAAAGGGTAGTTATTTTTTTCTTGCAAATCAGTGTGAATTTCGTGGATGGTATAAAACCAACAAATTTACATGGCTCAGCAGATTATTCTGGCCCTGCTTTAAGACTGCAGGCAATCACTTAGTAATAATTATTTACTTTCCAGAGAAAGCTAGTAAGAAATGAATAATCTAGGACAGGTTCTTTTGGCGGTAGACCTACAGATTTTGGCTGTTTTTATTTTTGCTGATTATACAGTCTGGTGCACAATGCAGGCAAGTATTTTTATTGAGAGCTATACTGTAACAGTTGTCTATTAAATCATATGCGATTATTCTGGGAACTAAGGCTTAAGCTTGGCTGATGGCTAAATTATTCATTTTCATATAGACTTTGTGCTTTCCATTATTTTAAAAAGAAACAGCTGATTATTTTTTGCAAATACATTGAGTTGGATCCCAAATTCAACCTAATGTACTTCACTGGACAGAAGCACCAATACTCCTGCTGAAAGTATTCCTGTTGGAGAGAAAACTATTTGGCTATAATTTTTAATCTATTCAAAGATTTTAAAAGGAAAATAAGTTGTGCTGTTTTTATAACTGCTCTTGTTAAAATATTTGTTGAGGGACAATATGCAATCCAAACTGGGACTCAGTTATTTCCATAATAAAAGTATTTTTCAAACTAGAAATATTGAAATGCTGTATATACACTGAGAAAAACAAAGATATCTAAACAAAAAAAAATATCTTGAACAGTGATCTAAAAATGAACTCTAGAAATGAAAGGAGTTCTTCCCAAAGCCCCATTCCTCTGCGGAATCCCCACATGGTTTTACTATGCTCTGTTTCCTCACAGAATCTCCTTTTTGTATAAAGTTTTTTTTTTCCTGTGGGAGGCTGGGGAGGAATCAAGCAATCCTTACAAAGAAAAGCAAGTAGCAATGATTCCTTTCTTCCACTGAAGGAGTAGACAATTTGTTGTATTTGGAAAAAGAATAGATTTGTGTTCTTCTATGCACACATATTTCTTGTACAGAAAAAAAAAGCCTTTCTCTGGGAAGCAAAGTTTTATGGAAAGAGATTTGAGGGAGCAGTTATGCCAGTCTGCTGGATTGTACAATACACTATTGTCTTTTGTTAAGTCTGTGCCATGGACACCAATTTGAGATAAATCAGGAACTAGAAGATAATGGACTAGTATTTAGAACCAAAGAATATTAAGAAATAAACCCCATTAACTCTCAATGGTTTTGCTAATAGCAAGGAATGTTTGTGGTTGTAGTTCAGCAATGTAAAATCCATAGCCATAAATTAATGTAAACAAATCGCTTTCTGACTTCATCACAATAAAGTGTTATGCTAATGACAGGCCGTTGATTTTTAGCATGTACAAAAGATGGTAGCTTAACACTTTAAGAATCACATGCTTACACAGACAGACACAAACTTGCATTTATAGTGCTATTAGGTGCATAACATTTTATAAATGGAAAAAAACCTAAGGAATTAGTTTAAGATTTAATGTAGGCATAGTATAGGCAGAGATGAATTATTGAAACAGCATAGGAATGAATAGATGGCTAAACATTTAATGAAACTACACTGACTGAGAAATTAGCATACTGCACTGTTACCTTTTTTTTTTTTTAAAAAAAGTACATTTATTTAGCAGACTGCTTTTTGCTTTTTCAAAAATAGAAAGTCTACATTTTCTAAATTTTGGTGTTTTTTTTTCCGGAGCAACTACTTTAAAGTGCCTTATCATACAGGTCAAATCTAATGCACTTGAAAAAAACAACTGTGATAAAGAAATAGAAAAACACATGCATTTTCATTAAACTAGAAACAAGAAGAGTATCAGCTTTTTCTGGTATAAAGTTTCTTCTTGAAATAATTTCTAGAGTGTAGAATGAATGGCTATGAGCAAATCCAAATGATTAGCATTACAAGAAGCAATTTGTGAAAAGGCAATTTTTTGATATTTAAGTTTACTCCATTTCCAGTAATCTCCAAAAATAATAGGATTTAAGAACATTGCTTATTATTTCACTGCAAAGTTATTCCTCTCAGTCATAATGAGCCATAATTATCATAGCACATTTTTGAGGGTCAATTCTAATGTTCAAGTCAAGTCAGAATAGATGTCTAATACTCATTGAAGCATTCCAAGATTACTCTTTATGCAATTTTTTTAAAATGTGTGTTTTTTAAAAGGTTAATTAATATGCTAATTTTACTAGGTTATTCTGCACCTGTTTTTTTTTCTCTAGCTTTCATTTCATATCTGAAATGTCATTCAGGAAATGGAAAGTATTATTGATGTGATAAAGGCAGACTACAAATCCCATGATGAAATGTATTCAGTTAAGATCACAGCACCTGCTTCTCAAGAAGGCTTTTCATATGGAAGTTGGGTAACGCAAGTAGTCATAAAACAAAACTAGAAAAAGCTAAGATCTCTTCACAGAAGCCATTAGATTCATATAAATATCCCTCTGATCACTATTAATCTGAAATACTTGCCATTATTGTCTCTTGTGTATCAACAGAAGCAGGAGCTTCCAATGCTTCCAATTTACATCAGCCATATAAATAAAAGCAACACTAGACTCTGCGGGAATTGCTTATCTGGAATCAGCACCTGGACAGCAGACTAAACAGGCACACAGCTCACTAGATCACTGTAATATGCTTTATATTTCTGTTTACACTATTTACACTGTTCACAAATAATAGGAACAGTTCTTTCTGTTGCTTGTTTTTCTTTCCACATATTGCATAGGCAACACATATAAAGGAGTGGAATTTTGATCAGTTGCCATCTTGATGTTTTAAAGCAACCGTCAAGATGTTTCTGCAGATAATTTTTATCAGAAATTTTCACACAGAGTGCCAAGTTGAATTTCAAAAAACTCTCAAATGCATTTCAGAGTTCCAGAATTGAAGTAAACTATATGACTTGGTTTACAATATCAATTAGACCCAACATGGTTCAAACTTGGAAGTCAAGCTGACTGTCAGCCGGACTCCCAGCATGGGATTTTCCTTTGATGCATGCTTGCTATCGGCTGCCATAGTAACAGGAAGGGGAGGGGCATGGCATTTGGGTTTGGGAAGTGAGCTGGTGAAGTGAAGGCCCATGTGAACTAAAAAGGAGGTTTGCTCTCAAGAATTATTGTGCTGCTGAATGGCATTGTTTACACCCTGTCAAGGCCAACTGTCCTAGAAATCCAGATGAGTGAAATGTGGGATGTGGAGCATTGGACCCTGGGGAGAGGGGTTTGGAAAAACTTTCATCTGTAACTTTCGCGCCTTTTGAATCAGATCTTGCTTTGCTTTTGCTGCTATCACTTCAAACTCAGTAAAAGTAGCTCTTCTCTATCTCAATGGAGTCAGGAGTTTTCTTTCTTGGGTTTTGAATGGAGGGAGGCCTGACACTGACATTCAGTGGTGATTGTTTCTGAATTTGTTTTGGTTGTTTGGATCTCCTTCTAAAATATGTATTGTTATATACACAACAATATGAAATCACAGCTGCTAGTTCTTTAGCTGGTGTTAGTCTTCATATGTATTGAATTCTTCCCAAGAACCTAGGATTTCATAATGTACTGGCATAGTATATATGAGATCTAGGATTTCATAATGTACTGGCATAGTATATATGAGATCTAAGCAATGTTGTTTTTGTGTAACTGACAGATAAAATTTTGTCAATATTTTTATGAGCTGTCTAAGATTTTTTTGTGATGACACCCAGTGTGCTGATAATCATGAGGATTGCCATGGTTGGTTTATTATTATTTTTGTTATTATTTGATGATGAAGATGATATTGGGAAACACTATAAAATTGTAAATAAATGAGCAAATTGATACTTTTCAAATAAAAACTTGCTATAATTCCATTTAATATTCATATGTAAATTTGGTTTTATAATATTTTTAGCTCAGAGGAATCAAATCTGTTTTTGTTAAATTAGGGAATTATATTTGATCTCCAAATATATAAACTCACCCTTTATTTGATTTTTCTCTAAACATTTTAATCTTGGCATACTATATTGTACTATATAAATGATTTTTTTGTGGTAGAAAAAAAGCCTATAAATTCTAATAGTATAAAATTTGACTTCTTAGGAAAAAGATATTCTGTAGTGCTGTCTTCTGAAACTTTCCCCAAGCTTTCCTTCAAGATACTTTTTGACTGCAATTTCTAGATTTCTCAGCAATATGTCACCATTTCTTAATGCATTTAGCATAACCTTCCAAGAGTAGCCTTAGAATAATGCCTTGATTTGTGGTGGTTGTTCAACAGGCAGCTCATTTTACCTACGTTATGAACTTGTCCAGACTGATTTGAAGATTCCCTTCACCAAAACAAAAAACAAAGCAAAACAATAACCCAAGGATGGGTTCATGACTACTGAAAACTGAGGGAAAATATTGTGGTGAAGTCCTATTGATTTGAAGATTATCAAATCAGATTAGATATTCTATCCAGTATGTTTATGCACTCTCTATTAGAGATGACATCAGTACTACTTTCATATTTAAGTTTTGTTTTGGAGTCATCATTTTTTTTATACAGCAAAAAGACATTTTCAAATATATTAATGTTCCAAACTATATTCTTTCCCCCAGCCAAATCTGCACAGTATATGTGTATCACAAAGTGATATTTAAAAGAATTAGTTGCTCCAAAGTGATGTTTAAAAGAATTAGAAAATAAATTAAAGTTTAATTGTTAAATGCATTAAGAACCTGCATATTAATTAAGTGATTGCTGATGCCTTCCTTGCCATGAGTTGCACTTTCCCGTGCTCTTATATTTTGCTGACTACAGGCTGTATTATGCTTTCAAGCTCAGCACTGGCACCATGAACACTCAGAGCAGCCAGCCAGGAGAAGCAGCCAACTCATTTTGTCGATGTTAAAGACTAGGGCTCCTTACCAATTATGTTAAAAGTCAAACCTGCAATTGCTTCTTGGCTGTCCAGCAAGCCAAGAAAAGTGGTTTCTGTGGTTGAGATTTTAATTAAAAGTTTGGAACATCATACCTGAGATCCTAAAGGTCTGCAAATCAGTTCAGGACTTATTTCTTCAGGGACAGGAAGAGCTGTATAAGCAAAAAATGCTAGGAAATATGTATCTGGCTGGGAAAGTCATAGAGAGTGGCTGTTTTGTAAAGTGGCTTTGCATTAGACTTTGAGATTAGTTTGCTGCCAGTTTGGTCCAGCAATTTTTATATCATCCTGCTAAGATTCTTTCCCTTGCTGTCTCTGGATGTTAGAGAAAGGGTGGAAAAGTTTCTGGTGGTAGTGTGCAGGACTTAAACATACCTTGGGGGCATGAGATTTGTGGTGGACAAGGTGAGAACATTAAGTGGTGGCACTGGTGGGAGATTCAGATTGGGCATCTTCATAATGATTTATTCTTTATTTTACACTACAAAAATAGAAATGTTCAGACACAGCAGGTCACAATAGGTGTATGTCTGATTACATTTTTAAATGTAAGCCTGTAGGCTTTTATCAAGATTCTAGTCATAAAAATATCTAAAACCAAGTTCCGGTATTTTATTTTATTTTCAAATAAAGAAATCCAATCTTAGCTTATAAGTTTTGAAAATAGGTGATATAAAAATGCAAAAGTGATAATATTTAGTAGGACTTTACTATTGGAGTCTCTCTCTCTCTCTCTCTCCCTCCCTCCTTCCCTTCTCCCACTTCCTCCTTCCTCATCTTTACTGGGACCAGCTATCTGAAATGTGAAGAACCTTTCTTGTTCCATCCAGCCATTATTCTTTTCTTTGACATTTTCTGCAAGGCAATTAAATGTAAGTGATGACTGACAAGTTAAACTGGCAGGAATAGATTATCTGCTTTGGAAGATGCATTTACACAATCAATATGAATTCATTTGAGAAATGGAAGCAATTTAGGGAAATATCCACTTTTCATTTTGGTTTTCTCTATTTACCGAAAAAATCATATAGAAAACAATCATGGAAATACCACATAGAAGTAAACATCTGTACTAAACAGTTTGCCAGACAAAAAAGGATTGTACAGTTATTTTTAATGAAATGTTTTTTTCTTCCATCAAGCTCAGTAATTTTTCCATTTATTACAAGCTTATTTGAGGAGACATTTAAGGAAATCTTTTTTGAAGTAAAATCCTGTTATAAATGCACAGTGTAGTCAGGTTGACTTATTAAAATCTTTTAAAAGAATTGTCTTCAGGGACATTATAGAAGAATGAATCAAGCTAATTTGTTGATGCTTTTATACAGTGCAATAAAGTCTTTTAGATTCACACTTGAGACCTTATAACAACAACAAGATTAACAGTAGCTCTTTATAAAAACATTTAGTAGAGATTCACTTGGAGGCTGAGAATTCCCAAAAGATCATAAAAGTCTGACCAGATATTCCTTCTTGAGATCATATTTATCAGTTACTTTAAAACAATAATAGCAAAACTCCAACCTCCATTTCCATCAATCTTTAAGACTTCAATTTTTCAATTTTTGGACTTTCATAAGAGACACCACTCTTTTCAAATAATGTCACAGAACTCAATTTCTTTTAATTTTTTTCTTTGTCCCTTTTCATAAGATTCTTCAAAATATTGCCAAGCTTTGTTTTGTAAATCTAGTATAGAAAAAATATCAGTATCATGTTCTTGATTTATTGGTTACATATTCCTTTTAATCATTAAGCTATTAGCCAGATACTTCTGTATGTATAGTCAGGGGTGGGATTCAGCCGGTTTGGACCGGTTTGGCCAAACTGGATGCTAAATTTACATTTGGTTCACCAAACCAGTAGTTGAAACAACTGACTGGCTCTGCACACTCCTCCCCTCCCAGGGGTCTCCATGTGGCCTGTTTTGGATGTAGGTAAGTGCAGGGTCCGCATGGAGGGTCTGAAAGGGCAAAAAAATGGGTCTTCCAGAAGTCCAGAAATGGGCCTGTTTCTGGCTTCCGGGGGGGCCTCTGGATCCTGGGGGAGACTATATTTCCCTAACAGAGGTCCAAGGGAAGCCTCCAGATCCTGGGGAAGGCAAAAAAAATGCCCTTCTGGAAGTCCAGAAATGGATTTCCAGCTTCTGAAGGGCCTCCGAACCCCAGGAGAGGTCATTTTCGCCCTCCCAGAGGCTCAATGGAAGCCTCTGACCCTGGGGAAGGCAAAAATGGCCCTTCCAGAAGTTCCATTACGCCATGCACACCATGCCCACACCCACACAGCAATCAGGCAGCAAACTGGTTGCTGGAATTTTTGAATCACACCACTGTGTATAGTGTAACATATTTTTTCCCTATCATTCTTGTAGCCTATCATTTGTAAATCCACTTTCAACTCAGTCTCAAGCTTGTCAAGTAGAAATTGTTTCTCACCCATAATGCCTTTTAGACACAGTCTATCCATATACCTTTTTTTTTCTGCTGGTACTAAGTGTTCCTATTTACAGTAATTGTTATCTTTAGTTTACCATTGGGCAGGAGATATAGAAGCATAACCTTCTCAATGAATAGGCTGAAAAATAGCTTTTATCTTTGGGCTGTCAGACTTCTGAATGCAACATAACATCACAATTAGGTTTAATATGATAGACTTGCAGGGCAGCACAATGTGCAACATGTTTATACCGGTGTAATATAATGTTACATACATATAGGTATATGGGAATGTGTGTTAGTTATTACTTATTTGAGTTTAGGAATTCTATTTCTTTCATTTATTGAGTTATTGAGATGTATTTTATGTTTTGAGGGGGTGCTGCATCAAGGGAGGCTCATTCAATTTCATTGTACACATTTTGTGCATTGACAGTAAAAATTTGATTTGATTTGAGTTAAGTTTTCCCTATACTTTAGTATACAATTTTTAAAATCTTATCATGTATTTATTTTAAAGAATTCAGAACAAAAGCACTTACCCACATGATAATTCTTTATAATTAATTCAAAAATCTTATTTCAAATTTATCTAGATCCTTAGTTTGTAACTTTCTAAGATCAAAATTGTAATTATTGTTTTGCTGTTTATTCCAACATGTATGTATGTTCTTAAACTTGTAGTTAAAACTTCTCTTGCTAAGGATTGAAGGAAACTCACCAAGTACTATTAAACTTGTCAGTCCAAAAGTTCCTAATAGCTTGAAAGCCAAAGAGTTAATAATTTGTGGAAGTTTTTTTTTAAAAATAAAATATGCTTAGTGTCTTTTCAAAGGAACCAACTGTGACTAGAGCAAGACTATTTCCTTGTTTCCCAGAGCTCTAAATCTACAGGAGACAGCTATTTAGTGAACTCTTTGCAACTATATAGAGCACTTTGAATGATCTCAAGTCCTCTCCTTGTCTAGAGAGGAATTATTCTAGAGCCAGCTTACTTGCTGGCTCTTCATTCCACCATGGGCATCAGCTCCATTGTTTGTAACTGTTTCAGCCTGCCATTTCTTCTGGAAGTCTTAGCTTTTTATTTACAGTGCTATATAACCATATAAAGTAAATTGATAACATAAGACATATAAATAAATTGACAAAATATTTGAATATCAATCCATCATTAAAATAATTGTATAAAAGTCATTTCTAAATATTCAGAGTAATTCTGAATCACACACATCATATCCCCTCCTCCATTATTGAAGACTAATACATTACTATGCTGCAGCAGTTAGAGAGTAATGTACATTGATCTATATTTATAACCTTAAAGAATCTCTTGTATATATATAGCAAGGGCAATTTAAAAAAATCTTTGAGGTTATTATGTAAGTTTAGGAAAAGTAGGAGCTTTTCCCTTTGAAAGAAAATGCATTGGAATCTACTTCCAATATGCTATGATGCTGTCCATGCTTCTTCTTCCTCTTCCTCTTCTTCTTCTTTTTCTTCTTCATATTATTATTATTACTACTACTATTACTACTATTACTATTATTATTATACTGAATACTGTGCCTAAAGACCTAGGCAAGCACTTAAAAACAATTGACGCTGACAAAATCACCATTGGTCAGCTGCAGAAGGTCACTTTACTGGGATCTGGTCGCATAATCCGCTGATACATCACACAGTCCTAAACACTTGGGAAGTGTTTGACTAGTAACTTGTGATACGAAACCCAGCATAGTTATTTTGTTTGCTGTGTACACTGTCATTTTTTGTGTATAATAATAATAATCATCATCATCTTAATTGTCATTGTACGTATATATACCACAAAATCGATTTTGCTTCTGCTGGTGCTATCCATAACAAAAATACAACACAACATAAATAATATAGAAAATGGTCCTTATACAAGTAATTAGAGAGAAACCAGTTATATGTTTCTGTTTTTAAACCTGTTTGTCCAGCTGGCTATACTTCTGTATCTTCTGCCCAATGAACAGCATATCATGCTATACTTGATATTATACTAACATATTTTGTCAACATTTCCACACACCATTAAAAAGATTTAATTTTTAAAAATGAGAAAAGTCTAATGTGTGTGTGTGTGTGTGTGTGTGTGTGTGTGTGTTCTTGTTCTGGACTTTTCTGTAACTGCCTTTTATTTTCAGATTTTTACTAATTCCCATATTAGCATTTTTAGTTGTCGTTTTATTTTTCCCCCTTAGTATTATTTGCAATTCTATTTTTAACACCTCATTATTTAGGAATGTCCACCCATCTTGAACTCCTTTTCTTTTTACCTCATCCTGCCATGAAGTCCTATTTAGTCCATTGAACGTTAAAACTTTTTTTTGTAGTCCAAGATATGTGTTTGGCTTGATTCTCTTACAATCAAGAATTCTAGAATTACATACATTCTATTTTCAAATAGTTAATGATTTGTGCATACAGACAACTAGATTTACAGATTATTATATTTTTATATTTTAGTCAGAGATGTAAGTAACTGATATGAGCTGCTTCAAACTGTAACTTTAAGTACAATTTAGCAAATAACATTCTATGATTTATAAAAAGGCTCATAAAAATCTTTCATACCCAAAATATAATAAAAATTATTTTCATAAGATAATGAATTTAGGATGTGTCAGTTATAAAGTACTACATTTCAACTAGCAAAGAATTTGGGGCTGTTAACAATGTGTACCTAAACAAAACAAACCACAACAAAAAACATAGGTTAGCATGTTATGTAAAATAAGATTAAAAACAATGATTCACAGCTTAGTGTGATATATGAACTTAGCTAATTGTGGAATAGTGAACAAACCATAGTTAATTAATCCATGACTTAGAGATGATAAGGACAACTTTCTTTTTTGTCAAGAGCCAAGTTTTTATTTATTTATCTATTGGCCTTAAAGAACTGTGGAAGTGTGGATAAAATAGCAATATCATAGAAGATGTAAGTGATTTTTCAACATTTTGAGACTTATGGTGTTTGACCTACAAAGTTGTTGGTTTGTCAAGACTCCTGGAAATTTATTTTGTGTGACAAAACGAAGATCAATTAAATAATTATATTACAAATCCTGTTTGATATCCAGATACTCAGGTACTGTAATATCCTCAGTGCTGGCTGCTATCATGCATTATCTGGAAGTAACCAGGCAAAGTGCTCAGATACTTCCTCACACAAAAGGATTCTTGAAATCGCTTCAGTAGTTGCCAATCTGCTATTGGACCTGATTTAAAGATTTGGCATAACATTTTAATCAATTTGGGACCAGCATATGTGGGAGAAAAAAAATCTTCATATAGATCTGTCACTTCAGTGAGATCATTAATGAGTCACAAGATGTTCATTTGACAATAATGAGGGATAGGACTTCTTTGTTTTCCATCAGAGCAACTGTTCTGTGGAGCATCCTTTCCCTTGAGTTAAAGTATGCTGAAACTATCATTCAATATTCTGAAAACATTTATTTGTGTTAAGATTTGGTATTTCATAATAGTACTATTCCAACATATACACATGCCTAGGGGTTTACATGATGCCACAATGAAGATGAAAGTCATATAGCATACAAACATTTAAACCAATTAACAACAATTGTTAAAAAGAATGAATCCCATCATTTTGTCACATTTTGGAAAAAGCTTTCTTTGCCAGAAACAAAGGAGTAAAAAAGTAAAAGAAATTCTCTTCAAAATCTGACAAACAAGTCAAGGTTTTATTGTTTCTACTGGAAAATTCAAAATTCTGCACGGAGGTCATGCATATTTCAGACATGACAACCCACAAGTTCAAAAGGTGAAAGCAATTAAATTGCTTAAAGGTCAGTACAAGTGTGAAAAGCATGTATAAATGGACATTACAGAAAAAAGAAAGCAAATTTGGTATCATTAAAGCAGACAATTTACATTTTCAATTTGGAAGTACAAATGAATGAAACAGAATAATTAAATCTGCCTATGCACTCAGAGCCAACTATTTTACGAGTTGGATTTGGTCTTGCCATAGGAAATAATATATTTGCTCAGGTATAAGGATTGGATTAGGACTAGATAGTTTGTGGCCAATGTGGCCCATGTGGTTCCCCACAATTTCCTTTTTTCAGAGCCCTTTCCTCAATGTATAAGGAAAGATTGTTGCTTAACTTAGTGATATTTTATAATCTGAAAGGAAGGAATTCTAGAAAGCAATATATGAATTTTTTTGAAAAGCATTTTTCCTCCTGGATGCACTATTTTTCTCCTTTCTCCTGGCTTAATGTACTTTGCATCAATTGCACATATATTACGAACAGAATACTATGCAGCCTAATCAAATTTTGTCATAGATTATATTCAAATATTCCTTACCAGTAGATAGAAAAGCAAGGCAGATAGTATTAGCAAATCAAACAGAGATTCCTAAGGACAGCCAGAGCTCAATATAAAAACATATCACATAAAAATTGCTTGTTTCAGAGCAGGAGTGTCAATCTTACGGTGTCATAGTATCAGGACCCCACCACTTTCCTAAATCAGACATGGGCGTGGCCAGTGTGTGACTCATCCGGCCCATGAGCGGGGAGTTTGACAGTCCTATTTTAGCGTGACCCATAAAATCACCTCACTTCTCTTTGGTCCACACAAATATGGTTGATGTTAGTTGTCTTGATTACAAACTTATGACACTGTCAAACCTCAGGTTAGCTATAGATTTTTCCCAAGCATTCAAAAGCCCTTAATATTCTAGCCATTTATGGCTCCTTGCTGTTTTTCTCAAGCATCAGGTTCATTGGTTCATATTGAAGACCATGGCCTGGAATTTAGATATGAAGGCTGCAGTCTACTATTACAAAAATTTTGATTGTAGCTCTAGATAGATTAACCCATTTCTTTTCCTTCTCATCCAAGAAGGATGTAACTAGCCATTCCTGATATATTTCTGCACTGACTTAATTTACTATTTAGAGCTTAATTAAGTAAAACACTTGACCTATGTGGAATCAAACATAGGACCCCAAACTAATAATCAAAGGTCAATGCAATAGTTATTATTAAAAATAGGAAGAATTCCCTTTAGAGAATAGTGGGAGAAACTCCTCCTGACAAAAGTAAACACTCTTATTTATGCATTTTCAGAAAAGATTATAATTAACCAAACTCAAATAACTTTCTACTGTTTCTATCTTCAAAAAAAAAAAAATTAGCTCAATAAAAGAAACATCAGTTACCTTGCCACAGAAACTTTAATAATACCAAGGCATTTTAAGATTGCCTTTTAATGTGCCATTAAAAGTGCCATTCTATGTTTCTATTTTGTCAATACAGTCCTACTCCTCTAATAATTTGTTTTACAAAATCTAAAAAAGATTAGCCAATATTTGGCAATATTGTGTATTTTTAATCACTCTCTTGTATAAACTTTCAAGCACGTTTTTATTTGCAGAGCCAGGTCCCTTCTTTCATAAAGGATCTATGTAGAGAACCAATAGGATCACTACTAGCTGGGATGAAGGAGAAAAAAAAGATGAAATATGCACTGTGACATCCCAGTGGAATTGTGGCCTTTTGCCATACAAATTGAATGAAAGGGACTTGCATTGTGATCTCAAAATACATGTTTCATCATTTTCCCTACACTTTCCAGTGGACACCTAAAACATATTGCTACTTCTGTCCCTGAAGATGGCTGGCAGAGCTCTAGTTCCTGTATCCTTGAATTTGTAAGGATTTATTGTGTTTGTATATTTTAGATAATATTTTATCTAGCCCAGAATTTGTAAATGTCCAATCCAGGATTGGCACTAGGCTAGCAAGTTCTCTACCATTCTGTTTTCAGCTATGTTTAAGGAAGGATATACAAAATAAGTCTTCACCTTCTATACTTGATAAAAATATAAATTTTTACTATTGCAAAAGCTAATTTATCAATTTATTAATTATCTAATTTACTAATAGCAGGCTCTGACTATAGATTTTATGAAATATCTCATATAAATACACACATTTGCTGATTTTGCTGTGCTACAAATCATTACAAGTGAAAATCCTGAATGTGAATCTGGGGCAAGCACTGCTAGCAGATAGTGAGTTTCAGTGGGCTTGATATTTCTAGTTAGTTATAAATAACCATAGTAAGATGAGAATGTAAGATGACAATGATACATAATTGTAGTATTGCAGAAATAACCAAGTAACTAAAGGAACGAATGCATTATTAAGTTAGGTTAAACTTTTTTTAAAAGCGGGATCATTATATAGAAAATTGCTACAAATATATAGAGAATTAGGATTAATTAATTTACATTCTCTACTCACAAACACTTATTCCCCACTAGTATTTCAAGATAACAAAGTCATTCATTCTTTAGGCAGTGTTATGCATAGTGGTATGCTTATTACAATGGTTTTCAAACTTTTCATACTTCTGTGTGAAATATGGTATGAAAGACACAGAAGACTCTTGGCTCCCAAACAATTTTTGTAATGTCTGCTCAGGGGTCTGCAAGGTTCCAAGTGAGAAATTATAGATGGAACAGGGAATATTTTTATGAGGCCAGTTCTACTGTTCCATTTCTCTCATCTCATTTTGATGCCTTAGGAGCTATGCACATTGCTGATGGGATTATCCTGAGGGTGAAAATATTTGTTTTGACAGACAACACTCTCTTCAAGAGGGCATCTGGATGCTATCCTAAGTTTAATAGCCTCCAAGAGTTCTATGATAGTTAGTCTGAGTTATCATATGTTCACCATCTATCTTATTTTACTTCACAGAAGCTCAATGAAGTGAGATGGAAAGACTAGTTGACTCACACATCATCTTAAGCCATAACATTTTATTTGTCATTTGCACAGGGGTTTAGTCATGTGATTTGGAAGGCATGGTAAATAGCTTGGTGTGATTTGTAAGTTCAGCTGGCTGAGGCTCATTCAGCAAGCCATTGAAGCTCATTGCATTTAAGCTGTGTGATGTATGAGCTATTTTATCTTCCACAAAGCTCCAGATATCCTTTATATCTAAGCAAGATTCTGAAACAAGGCTTTTGCAGAAGTCCAATATTATTCCATAGCAATTCTCTGATCATGTCTTTTTTTTAATAGTACTTTGCTTTCCAGGTGCTTTTTAGTTACTGTGGCTAGCATATGGTAGTCAAAACAGTATGCTAGAAAGTGTTGCTAATGTATTAGAAAGCATTATTTAATTATATGAATCTTGGAGTTTTTCAGTACACCATTTGAATGGAAAGGTTTCTAATAGTATTGGAAAACATACTTGATTTGCTTTTTAAGACATTGCATATATTAGAAGATTTTTTGGTCCAATTTCAAGCTGGGTTACCCAATAAGGATGCAGAACAATTGCTTGAAGTAGAAGTAGAATTTTGTTTGAAAAGCTGGGAAGCAAAATGGATGGACAGCAATTTGAAAGTGGACATACCTTAAGGAACAAAGGTGGTTATACTTGTGGGAAATAGGTTATTTGGCATTTCTGTGGATGTGTTGACTAGCATGTTTACTTGAGAAATGAATGAGGGAGGAAAGTTTGAGGAAAAATGCAGGCGTCTCACCCCACAGAATGTGACAATCCCCTTGTTTCCTTTCACTTATGTAAGTCCATACCTGGAAGAAATTTAGTTATGATAGTGTCTGTCAGTATTCACTATTTCCTAATGGGGGAACACTTAATTAGTTTCAGCTATATATGTGAAAGTATCTGTGGAGATTCTCAATCATCCAGGTCATGGTTGGCCCAAAGATGTTTTTCTAAAAGGGAACTGGATTTTCTTCTTTTTTTCTTGAAATCTTTTCAGTTCTCATTCAAGATGAAGTAGAACTTTTCAAGAAAAAAATTCCAAGAAAGTCCAGTTGCTTTTTAGAAAAGTACCTTTGGGATAGGTGGGAAAGAGGTAATCAGTCTTGCTGCATTAGATGTTCACAATTGGATGGGAAAGGAATCCAGTCCTGTATTTGGAGTGGATATCAAGGATGAGTTGGGTAATCAAGGCGGCACATGGGCTTTTTCTTCTTACATACACAAATGACATGTTATAGCTTTTCCTCAATCTGATGCTTTACAGACATTTGAGATTTCTTGAATCCCAACCAGCATAGTAATCAATGTATTTATAAGAACTAGGGAGAAATTAATTAGCAACTTTTAAAGCAAATCAATAGCCTCAGACTAAATCAGAAATAATTTTGAATTTCATATTCATACATTTAACAAGACAAATGCAAAACACATGGATCTCCATTTTATCCTCATGACTGCTTGTTAGGCTGATATACAACTATTGACCCAGACTTACTGAGCCTAAAATCATATGGGTATTTGAATTGTTGTAGCCTAATAGACTAACCATAAAATCAAAACCAAACCAAATCAAAACAGTCAAAGAGTTTGAATGCATTGAACTCAATGTCACATAAAAGGGACAAGTAAGAATGAATTGTGAATCGGAATCATAAACCAACTCTAAGTGTCTTATGTTTCCAGATATAATAAAAAGATCAAAACAATAAAAAAGAACAACAGTTATCTCCTAGTGTAGAAACTAGCCACAATCAACATTTATACCAAATGAACAATGTTACTATAGATGGGATATTAATAGCTTAATTGGTCCCAGCTGGATTGGTGACAGTTTAACCTCTAGATGCATGTATTTCCAAAGAAGAGGGCCGGCAATGGAGAAAGCTTGTCCCTGTGGCCCCTGATGGTAAATCCTAGGGATTTGCAAGGAACAATCAATTCTGAATCTTATTGGATGATGATAATGATAATAATAATAATAATAATAATAATAGTAGTAGTAGTAGTAGTAGTAGTAGTAGTAATAGTATCACCATTTTTGTATAACAAGTCACACCCATAACTATATGAGTCACTACATTTTGTGCAACTTTAGGTTCTGGATGCACTTCAAAAGAGGTATCATACAAAGTATATTGAGTAATCCATTCATGAGAAGTCCAAGATATAACTGATTATGTGAATAATTCCCCAAATCAGGAATGGTTGTATCTAGTACAATAGACTGAGTAATGCAAAGGCCCTCCTAGCCATAATTGCCACCTATTCCTCCAGCAGAAGCTAAATGAAGAAATAGTTAAGACTATCCTGTTTGGACAAAAGAAATACATGTAAGTAGAAATAAGAATGTAGAGTTGCAAATAGAAAACTGTAGAGCTTCTAGGCTGATTCCCCTTTTAACTCTGTTCCCAAGTCCTGCCATTCCTTTCCTAAAGTAACTTCCCCACTCTTTGATTTAATGATCCTAATTCAATAACATATGTATACATTCCCAAACTAGTTTGTTAAAATATACTTTCAATGTTTTTATATCATTTTGCTGCTATCTAATTTTTATCCAGTTTCTTGCTGTCATATATAGTAGCCTAATAACATTCCCCACCATCCAGTCAAAGTGAAGAAGCTTCTTGGAATAGAAACAAAATGTTTTCGAAATGAAAAAAACACTTTGGGACAACATGACCTGGATGACTGAGAATCTCCATAGACGTTTAGCCTAATGACTGACAATTATAAAACTGTAAACATCATGACTTCTGTAAGATTTTATGAAAATATAAATCAGGTGTGGCCCACATCTTCTCTTGGGTTGACAACAAATCGTAAAAAGTGATTTCTATCTAAGCAAGATATATTTCCTTGTTAATATTTCGTTAAATTTAATATAAGAATCCTTATTCTTCCCTTTCTTTCATTATTTTTATAAGATTGCTATTTCCCCTTTCTAATGTAAAACAATAAAGAGTACAAGTTGGAAATGGAGATGAATTGAAGTTGTGGCTCTAAATCCTAATTATTATGGTTAGACAACTTTAAATTCAGGCTGACTGTGTTATCCAGTTATTAGAAAAAAGGCTGAAAGATATCTCTGTTGAGGATACTTATATTTATTGTTGAAAATAGATGATCAATATTAGACTGAACATTAACTAATAGCACCAATAATACCATTTGCTCATACAATATTATAGTTAGTAGCAAGCATACAATTACAATAATCAGTTTTTTCTATTTCTAGTGTACCTGCAGTAATTGAAAAAAAATGCTTTTAGATAAGCTTGTTTATTCAGGTAACATGAAGTTAAATAAATAAGATATTGTTCAATAGAGTGCCTTTGTGTGTAAGTAAACAAATCATTACAGTATAGGGAATCAGACTTTCTAAGAAGGAAAAACTGGATGAAAATAATTACTTTTTAAGTACTATTGATGTTGCTTTGTGGATGAACACAATTCTTAATCAAATATCATTACAATAATACTTTTTGCACTTTATTTTCTTCTGCGTTAATTGTTCCCAACTCTGTTTACAATATATATTAAATATATATATTGGAATATATGCCAATATTAGATACTTTTTTATTTCACAAAAATGATTCTAGCCTATGAGAACTGGTCCCTTATGTCAGTCTTTACCACAATATCCTTTCTCACGTTTGCTGCAATATATTATCACCATTATTTCTCTTAAAATCACCTTTCATTGATCATTAAAAAGAGAAACCATAGGCTCAACTGTTGGTACAGACTTACTTGATATGATTTGTCTCTTCTACCTTATTTTGATTTACAAGTCAATTCTATAACAAGGATGTCTATAACATATGGTGGCTGAAGGGTCATGCATTTTCAGTTCCTACAATATTATCCCAAAATGGCTGTAAGTACAATATATAGAAATTCAAGATCGGTGATTTTATTTGATGTAATTTAGACTGAAACATGCCACTCAAGGTAAACCTCCAATTATTAAAGTAGGAATCTGGGTAAATGCAAATGAATTAAATTAGGTTGCACTGAAACATTTCTGTGGCTAAAATGAAGAAATCCCCACACCCTAATGACTCAATGAGATTTATTACCTCTTTTAAAATTGTTGCCTATCAGAGCAAAGTTGATATTGCTTTTGGTTTCACTGTCTTAACTCTCACTTATCCTGCTATCTCAACTGGGAATGCAACTCTGTTCTCAGCATTTTAAATATAACTGTTCTTAGATGCATAATTGGGAAATGTTTTAAGTCTCTGTATATTTATAATATAAATTATAAATATTTATAAACAATTATATAAATATGAATATTGGATGCAGTTGAAGACAATAACTTATGTATTGATCTGGGTTGTGCTTCTTGGATGGAGTAGATCCAGCAGTGAGCAAGGGCCCACCAGTGGAAAGGCTACAAATATACTTTCTTTCTCTTCAGCATTGTATTTCATTGTGCTATCCCGTTTTTTTCTGCCACTCCTAAATAATTAAGCATATAGCTTGCAAGCTACAACTCCTGCCAGTGATGATGTTCTTCCCAAATGTTGAATTTCAATTCATACTTTGAATTGTTCTGAGAACCCTGTTTATATTGTTGAATGGCCCATTCAAAATGCTACTTTTCTTGTACAGCCCAGTATAACTGGAAAATTAAAATATACAAATGAATATTATTGCTAAGTGTTTAAGATAACAAAATTAAATTGACATTTTCAGTAAGGTAAAAAGATTTGGTAGCTTTTCCCAAATTGTCTGCCCAAGTTTCTTTCATTTCAAGCTTACATCAGCTTCAATTAAAATGATAGGAGTTATAGTCTGACAGGATTGAAACATTTAGATTCAGTCATGCCATCTTCTTCAATTTTTAACAGAATGCTTCAGATCAGATGATAGACAGGAAAGATTTCCATCTTCTTATTTGATAGCAAATGACAATAATAATTTGATCATCAATCGCTTCTTACAATTGCTGTAGTTTTCTTCATCTATGTCTTGCACTATTTACCAAGGTCTTAATTAAATGTTTTAACTGCTCCAGCAAATAACCAATGATTTTAAAGTGGAACTATAATTCCCCCTGCCCCAAAGAGGTGGGAGAGGTTATTTATGAAAAGTCAAGATTTGATTCATTTATAACTACTTTCTGGTATCAAACCACTAGTAAATTGTTAATCAGCACTAGAAAAGAAGAATTCTAAATTATGAGCTTCTCTGGCATAAATGCAAACTAATAAAGTGTTACAAGGTTTTTCTAATATATATTTATGGAAGAGGATCACTCAGCATTTTACTACTAGGTAGCAATCATCCAAATGCAGTATGATAATAAGAATTTGGAAATGCAAACCATGCACACACTTTATCATAAAGATTCACATACACAAGACTCCAAATGGCTCTAGTCAAAATTATTTGGATTTGGCACCCAGTAGATCTAATTCAGGAATTAAGCAGAATGAGACTATAGTTTCAGGTGGAGATGTTGAAGGCAAAATGCAGAGGTCACTCTCCAGGGTGCCACAAATGCTATTCTTTAAATGAATTGTAGGATGATATCCCATTTTTAATGTTAAAACATTCAAAAGGCTGCAAGTAGTTTTTCTATCTATGGAAAAGGAAGAGATACTATTTTCTTTTACTTTGATTCATCAAACAAATAGCTTCAACTTGACTGTATAGAGATTTGTCTTCCAAATTTTGCAATAGACAAGGCCAATATTTCCCAATTTGTTATCTTTACAGAAACTTTGATGGTGGTAAATTCTGCAAATTATTTTCCATCATTCTGGGGACATCAAATTCAGGTACTTGGACCAGGCTGGTCTTGACTAAGATAAAAAGCTTACTGTTGGTTTGCTCACCTTTCATTTATAATTCAACTTACATTTGCCATGATAACACAGAGCAACAAAATCTACTCTTCATTGGCTTTGTAGACCAAAGCTTCTGTTCAAACTGTAACTGAAAATTAGACTGGTCTTCTGTGTTACTGAGCCTAATACTTATCTATTCCATTGATTGACCTATAAATTCTGTATATTTATCCCTAATACTCTGTAAAATGGATCACTTCATTCTGAAGAAAAGAGAATGAAGAGAATTATAGGACAATCTAAAGCAGTTGTGTCAAACTTGCATCGTCACATTATTGTCATGTGATGTGTCATGACTTTTCCCCCTTCACTAAAATGGAGGTGGGCATGTTTAACACCCAGACTGCGGGCTGCAGGACACCCCTGATCTAAAGAATCTCCTCATTCTTTACTTGGATCTTGATTATTTCTTGCAGAAAAGTTTGTTATTAGTTGCCTCCATTTGTTCTAAAATAGACTGTTCTATCCTCAACTTTATTAACAAAATATTGTGATAGATAAATTGTAGCCAGAACCACTGTGGTGCAGTGGTTAGAATACAGTATTGCAGGCTGACTCTGCTCACTGCCAGGAGTTTGATCCTGACTGGATCAAGATTGACCCAGCCTTCCATCTTCCACCCCAACGATGCCATGGAGGTCATGTCCCATTGTCTGGAGGCGGAACTGGATGGGTGGGAACAGGCTCCGACTCAACCCTTCCAAGACTGAGTGGCTGTGGTTTCCGGCGTCCCGATATAGCCAGGTAGTTCCATCACTGGCTATTGGGGGTGAGATTTTTCCCCCTTCAGAGAGGGCTCGCAATCTGGGTGTCCTCCTGGATGTACGGCTGTCTTTGGAAGACCACATTACGGCCGTCTCCAGGGGGGCATTTCATCAGGTTCGCCTGATCCGCCAGATGCGGCCCTTTCTGGATCGGGACGCATGGTCACTCATGCCCTGGTCACCTCCCGACTGGACTACTGTAACGCCCTCTACATGGGGCTTCCGAATGGGAGCATCCGGAGGCTTCAACTGGTACAGAATGAGGCCGCGCGGGTGGTTATGGGGGCATCAAGGTTCTCTCATGTGACGCCCCTCCTGCGTGAGCTGGTGACCCCGAGGATTAGGGCCTTCTCTGTGGGGGCGTCTGCCCTCTGGAACGGGTTGCCTCCGGAGCTACGTATAACCACGGACCTGGGGACCTTCAAGCGTGCCTTGAAAACCTGGATCTTTGACCAGGCCGGCTTGGGCTGATTTTAGATTTGGGTGTTTTACTTTTTATATTAAATTTTAGGGTTTTAGGGAGGGGTTTTAACTGATTACAGCCAGGGCCTTAGTTTAATTTAGTTTTAACTTTAATTTAGTTTTAACTGTTTTAATTGTATGGCTGTGCACCGCTCCGAGTCCTTCAGGAGAGGAGTGGTATATAAATAAATATTATTGTTATTATTATTATTATTATTATTATTATTATTATTATTATTATTATTATTATTATTATTATTATTCTGAGGTAGGTAAAATGAGGACCCAGATTGTTGGAGGCAATATGCTGGCTCTGTAAACCTCTTGGAGAGTGCTGTAAAGCACTATGAATCAGTATATAAGCACTATGGCTATTGCTAGTAATCTTATCAGCCCTGGTATTTAAAGTCTGCTTTCTTGTAGTCAGAGTATGGACATTCCAAGATATAGAATAATTCCTCCTTCCACGTGCAAAAAGAATGGTCTGTGAACAGAGAGAGAATAGAGAACGTCAGAAGCTGACAAGGGGATCCAACTCATTTTGGCAGTTGGAAATTCCAGGAGCAGAGGCAAAAGGGGAACATTACAGGATAGCAACAAAGACAGTTTTGGCTCCAAAAGATTAAGCATTTTCTGTTTTCTAAAACATTCACATATTTTTAAAACATATTGACTGAAGAGTGCCTTCCAGCCTTATTATTTGCTAGTAGTGGGTGGTGTGCATGAATGAACGTTCTTGAAACACTGAAATTATAACTGTGAGAACTGCATGTAAAATCTCCTTCCTTAATGAAAACCAGTTTTGAAACATATTATTCCATAAAAAATTAAGTATACACATTTAATGTAAGGAGAGGGAAATGTATTTGTGTTGCTGCAATAAGATATTCATACTTTGATGCAGTTAATTGAAGTTCAGGTACCTTGAACTTGCCAGAGTGTCATTTCTGGCAAGTAGCTAAATGATATTTGAAGCCCCTTTAGAAAATATGTACCAGTTTAATCAAACATATCTTTTAAAAGAAAGGAGCATTTAATAAGAGAAATGTGTCCTTTTGGGAAGCATGCACAAAAAAAAAACAACCCTCCATGCAGACTAGAACATGATATACTGCCATTGTGGTTAAATTCTGCAGCAATGTTCACTTAACTATATTCAGCAGACATTCAATGCATATAGCTGTTGGCCATTTTTATGGATTTATGAAATTTGGCAGTTGTGCAGCATAATTCCAGTTTCATAAATATAAAATTCTGTCTGTTCCATGTGGTGATTTATTTCATGCTGTGATAAAGTAAATTGCATTTACTTTCTCTAAATACCTAAACAGGAGTGATACTTTAAAAAGATAATTCAGCTTCAAATCCTGTTGTTTCTGATGGTGTTGAAATGCAACTACCGAGGCATTGACTTCAGCACATAAGGAATTTTTCATAAAACTGGGAAATTGTCAAGGGTCCAGACTCCCAGCATATGATTTCAGCATATGTGTACTCTTAGAATTTCTATTCACCAAATACGGTAAACCTGATTTCAAAGTAAAATGAAACAGGATATATTCTTTAGACTTTGTAACTAAAATGTTACAAAACATTGAGGTTAACAAATACAATCTTTTCATGAACGGCCTATTCCTGTAATCAGTGTTATTTGAAATCCAAGCTTTGATACAAAATGTGTCTTTCCTATCATGAAAGGAAAGCACTGCAATATTGTAATATTTTATAAAATAGAATAGTAAAATCACAAGTTGGAAGGAACTATTTAGCCCAAAGGTGTCAAACTGGCAGCCCACAGGCCGGATATGTCATGCACAGGCCACGCCCAACCCAGCTCCACAAAGAGGAAAAAATGTTGTGAAACGTCATGACAACAATGTGATGCCATAAATTTGACACCTATGATTTAGCCCATCAAGCCCTAGAAATTTCTATTTCTAAATCTAACATTGTGTTCAAAACAGGAATTCAGTTTAAAGCATTCCAGAAAGAGGAGAATCTAACTAAATCATGAACACAATGAAGAAAGCCCATCTCCTGTCTGAATAATAGGATCCATCACTACACTAATGTTGCTATTACATTTTTCCGCCTAATATTCAGTTGGAATCTGCTTTCCTATAATTTAAGTACACTTTTGTTTAGAAATCATCGTTTCCTCTTGGTTGTATAGGCTAACGGTTTGTTCATCCACTTATTATAATTAAGATGCTCTCTACAGCATTGCCAAGTTTCTTCACTTGTATAAATGAAAAAATGAACATTTTAACATACAGCACATCTTCCTGTTTCATTGCTTCTGATCCTAGAACATTGCTTTTAGCTGCCCTATTCCAGACATAGGAATCGGTCTACTATGTTTCTGTTACATTTATATTTGCCTTTGTACACTGAATGGTTTTTGTTTCGTTTTTTTGAAAGGTTTATTTGAAAACCTTTCACTTCTCATCAAAGAAGCTTGACTAACTTGTGGGGAATGGAAGGATTTGTATTCTTTGCAGTCTTCCTGTTGTTAGCACCTTGACAATTGTTGAGGCCACTTAGGGGTTTATCTGTATCTTCAGAGTCACCTGAATCAGAGTACAAATGGGTATGGAACTTTCCTGGGATTGCATTGTAAACAGAAGATAGGTGGTATCAAATCCCTCTCCCTCTGTTAAGGGAGGGCTGTTGAATTTTAATATAGCCTCTTTGATTCCTTTTTTTACTTTAGGAGTCAAAAAGGCTATATTAAAATTCAACAGAATTCAACAGTTACCCTTTGGATAATATTCAATTTGAAGGGCTTTGAGGGCAGAACCTTATCTAGTACTTTTCAGCATCTCTCTCTCTGCCTTGGGTATAGGGCTGTAATTCATAAAGGTATAGAAGACAAATCTTAGTTTTCCAACCATAAACTAAGACCAACCAACTGGTTTCACAAAACATGGAAACCTACTACCAAGCAGAAATTGTGCTCTTCAGCTAGGACAGTAGAATTATCAAGTTGCATAGACAGGATTATATCAATGTATGGTCCCCACTGGCTGAAGGAAAGACATTAACGTAATTTTATTTGCTGAATTTGGATCAACTTTTCACATTTGATGTTTTCACATTTGATGTTAAGACATTTAAATTTATATTTAAATGTCTTAAATATAGACATTTGGTTTATTCATAAATAGCTTCTCTGAAACAGCATTCACCAAATCCAAATCCTGCATTTAATTGCAAACAAAAATTGGGTAAAAATGCATTAACATGTGTAGGTACATGCAGAAGGATACACTGAATTACTTATTGCCCTGATCCATGTGATATGAAGTTTTTAATATTTATCTCTCTCTAAATCAGTAATACCTTCCTTTATGTTTGCATTATTTTCAGCTTTTAAGTGTAAGGTGCAAGGACTGAGAGAACCACAATATAGGACACATGCTTGAGTCTTTGGAATAGGAGTCAGAGGATCAGATACTATTAACTCCTTGGAACCTGGAAATTTTTCAGCTTCAGCTTCTTGTCCAATATTTTGATCATTCAATAAATCACACTTCTTAGCATTCATATTCTCAATTTTTTTGATTCTTAAACATTCACCAGCAAAATCATATTCCAGCGTATCATCAAGATTATCCTCTCCAAGGCGAGAATGTCTCTCCTTGTTTGTGGAAATCTGAAATTGAATAAAAATCCTATATCTTAAATGTATAAATCTCAGAATACACATTTAGACAAACATTTTTTTTTAAAAAAGGAGTACAGGTAGCCCTCAAATTATGACAATTGAGCCTGGAATTTTCATTGTTAAGCCATTGTGATTGTATGTTGAGTCACCACATACCTTGACTTGATTTTATGACCATTTTTACCATGATTAAGTGAGTTACCACTGTTGTTAAATGCAATGCATAAATCCAAATCCAGTTCATCCAATGGGCATTTCTGTTGGTTTTTGCCAGATTATAAAACATAATCACATAATCATGGGATACTGCAACTGATTATAAATATGAGTCAGTTGCCACGTGAATGAAATGCAATCACATGGCTACAAGGGTGATGCAACAGTCATAACTTGGACAATAAGATATAAATAGCTTTTTTTTTAGTTTGCTGTAAGTTTAAACAATTGTTAAGTGACCATTCATAACCTGAGGACTACCTCTATTGGCCATTTTTCCATTATTTAAATCATAGCAATAAAAATACCAAATGTATTGCTTTTGCTTCCTCGTGGAAAAAACCCAGCAGCTTAGTGAATCTAAAGAGATATTTAGATTTGTGGGGATTTGATGTAACCATAGTGAAGACTGTGTTATTATCTACCCATCTAAATTAATGGAAAGATGATATGAAAAGCAGGTTTTTTAAAAATATACATTGAATTGGTATAGGACAGGATTTTAAAGACACTTAAATTATTAAAATCTAAGGTCTTATAAAAAGCAAGAATATTTAACTAATGAGGACTTAAATCATTCACCTGCCAGAACCAAAACAACATCATAAATATCTAAACAGAAGGCAAACCAACAATGAAAGTTTAGCTGTAATCAGACCTGAAATAACCAGCATATGAATGATTGATATCAGGCTCATTTTTAGATATTAGTCTAATCTATAAGCCATAATTGGTCAAAATTTCAAGTTAACATGAACCACAAAGTTGTTTCCTTTTTTCTTATTTCCCTGGGATCAAACATCTGAATCAAGTCAGAGCAAATTTGGTTTAGCAGTTATAGTGCTAGACTAGAGATGCAGAGTTCTAATATTCTCTTAGACATAGAAATCATCTGGGTAACTTTAAGCCAGTCACTTTTTTCAGCCTAACTCACTTCAAAGAGTAGTTTTTGTAGGGAGCATAGATGAAAGCATTTATATTTGCTTAAGTTATACAAAAAGTAAGATATAAATATATTAAATAAAATGACATGCTATTAATAAAATTCAAGATATAAAAGCCAGCGTGCTCCCACAGGGTGGGCCACCTCGGGGTGCCGCCAGCTGGACGATGTCGGTTGGCGACCCCGAGGGTGCGGGCCTTCTCTGTGGGAACACCCTCCCTTTGGAATGAACTACTGGCGGAGATGCGGGCCATTGCTGACCTTCGAGCCTTCCGACATGCACTCAAAACCCATCTTTTCCAACAGGCCGGTCTGATCTAACGTTATGAGCAGGGTTTTAAATTTTTAATCCAGTTTTAATTTTATGGGGTTTTATTGGTTTCAGCCATTTATTTAATCAATTTTAAACTCTTTTTTAATTTTTGTAATTTGTATGTTTTATTGTGGCTGTTCACCGCCTCGAGTCCCTTTTTGGGAGAGGGGGGTGGTATATAAATCGAAATAATAAATAAATAAATAAAGATTGAACATTAAAAAAAAAACAATTTCAAGTATTTTTTAACATATTTTAACATATGGAAGACAAAACAAAATTCTTGAAAGTCAAAGACTATCACAAACTTCCAAGATTGCTTCTTCCATAAATTAGTAGCAAAATAATGTTCTCAAACTGCACACTTATATTGTAAAATGTTCCAGAAGAATGCAATTTTAAAAGTATAAAAAATTAATGAGATATTCAGAAAGATCAGCAAGGATCAATTTCTTCATTCAATTTCATGCCTAGGTCATCTACCAGGCAGATGAAAACTGAATTCACATAACACACCCTGCCACAGCCTTTTTTGAAACAAGCCACAAATTTTGAGTTTAAATAAATTAAAACTATATTGTCCATACCATGCCAGCAAAATGTATGAAGTCATCAATACTCAAAACATCAGAACTGTATATCTGACAATTGTGTAAACATTTTTAAACAGCTAAACTCAGATTGATTCTCGCCTTCTTTAAAGTTACACAAAGGTTAATAGTCCCTTGCTTTTCCTGGGGCAGTTTTTGCAAACTCTACCTGGTGAATTTTCCACTTCAGTCTTGAATCTTCACCTTGAATATGGTTACTACTTTTCAGCTGCTCCACCCTATTTATAAATGTTTTTATAAATGTTTTATTGCTACTAAACAGTTACTAGAAGTACCTGTCTCTAACAGTTTTTCAAAACTATATCCACCTTTTCCTGTATTGTCTACATTTCCCACAGCTACCACACTATTAGTTTAAGGATGTGAGGCCAAACAAATCAATTACTGTATGCTAGTAAATTTTTCATACCTTTCCTTTACCAATATGAACAAGCTAAGCTATTTATTCCATACAGTGTTCTTTATGGAAAGCTAGAGTTTTCAGCAGCAGGATTAAAGATATAAGGGAAATGTTAACTTATTTAAAAAATGCAGAATTTATTATTCATTTTAGATTTTATTTCAGTATGTAGAAAACTGCCAGAAGCCCTCAAACTAGATTTTATCTCAAACCTGATGTTGAATTTTGCGACTATTAAAACTGGGAAATCAGCCTGGCAAGCTCCCAAGCTGAAATTTGCAAGGTTAAGGATTTTCTATGCCTGTATTTTCATAAATCAAAGTTATAGTTTAATACAGCTAGGATTTAACTATTGTAATCTTAGTTAAATGATATGCTGCTAAAAATGGACACAATTGCTATGACTTGCTGTTTGTTCTACATTGACAGAAACCTATCAACCTTTGGTTCAAAACAAACCTAAGAAAGCATTCTTACCTCTTCATCTGAAACTATATACTCAGAATCCTCCATTTCTGCCATGGTGTAAATAAAACTCTGAGAAAGGAATACAAATTAAGATAAAAAAATCAATTTCAATTCAACATATAAATATAACATTCAGACATCTATTATCCCATTCATGCTTGGTAAAACTTCCTGATGTAAGATGGTATAAGAAAGATCTGAAATTAAAGCGAAACTTAGAAGATTTACAAAATTGTACAAAGTTATAGCTTATTTAGTGATAAAAATATATCTTCCTATTTTTAGTTAGCTGATAGACCATATGATTACCAAAGTACAGTTCCCCAGTTAACACTAATATAAATTTACTGCTCTTGGGCTGGCAAACTTTACCAATAGGAACTTAGCAAAATAAACCCTAGTACATCATACTTTAGCCACCTCCCCAAGAAATATAATTTCCTACTGGCTTGCAGCTATTTTATATATTTAATTCTTGCAGCTGAATCAAATAAAACAATCGCCTACTAGTTATTCATCCCACTAAAACTTATAAATGATTAAAACTGGGTTCCCTTAAACAAGGCCATGTTTTGTGTTAGCCATGGCTTGAATGAATAATTTGCAGTTCAAAATAGTTACTCAAACCTTTCATTAGAGTAGTTCTTCTAATTCAACTAGACTATTGGTTTGTCAAAATGTAAGGACCTACATGCTCTTTTGGTACTTCTTGCAATATTTATAAAGAGGAAATATTTCAAGTATTAGCATTCTAATTTCTTTTAACTTCCAATGTGCAGATTGTTAATGTAAAAAAGGCACCATTAATTTTAAGATTGAAGTATTATGTTTAACCAGATGGAATTTCTTTTAATCTTCAGGAGAAACAGATATTATATACTTAAATGTTCTAGACTTGGTATATACACCTTGTTAGCCTTATTTAAAAATTGTGGGGAAGTCTTCATTGCAATATTCAGAGAAGATAGTTGTAGCAAATGATTTAAACCCCCCTTCACTTAAACACATTCTACCCATAAACAGGTTAAAGGTGTTGCCTTCCTACGCTGTAGCCCAGATAGGTGACACATAAATATCATAGATAGAGATATTTTCTCCAGCTTTCCCTTGATTATAGCATATAGAAAGATGGGGAGAAAGTTCTGTTTGGAGAACCTTGGGTCATCTCAAGATGGGAGTGAGAAAAAGTAGGTACCATGAGTCCCTCAAGTCCCATTTTTGGTAAATATCATGCTGTCCTGAGTCAAAACAGAAAGGGGCGGGGAAGAGAAGGAGATTGACAGAACAAATGATTGAAATAAGCAGCTGCAGAAAATGAATGGAGCAGGCTAGAAAGAAGAGCTGGAGTCTTGGAGAAAGGCAAAACTTGATGAAAAGTGGAGGGGAATACTTCAGATTTACAGAAGGTAAGAGTTAAATTGCTTTCAGGAACATGTAAAGATATAGTTTTGTAACATTTCTAATTCAGGTCTTCTTAAAATAAGGAGTTTTTCTAAGTTTCCAAACTTTTTTTTAAAGAAAGCATTAAAAACATTTAAACTCATCATTTAGATAGATGGACAAAAGTAGGATAATGTCTGATAGTTGTGAGTTATAGCAATCCTGCATGGTAATCCAGAATTATGCCTATGGCAGGAACATATGATAATGCTGCAGTAGTCCAGGATTTTTCAGAATTCACCTCTGCATGGTTCATTGACATAATTGATATTTAATATATCATAGCAAATAAATTGAATTCAGCAAGTTCAATGAAGTTTTAATATTGAGTGATCTTGCAGATTATCTGAAAAATGATGTTTTATAGCTGTATGGGTCAATTAGGAAGAATACTGGGAGATATAGTGTATTGAACAACCATCTTCTAAGCCACAGTTTCTGAATCTCAGCAATGTCAGGATTCCGGCAGTTACTCCAATTAAGTTATGAACCTCGAGCCACACTCCCAAAACTAAAAAAGATTTATTAGAAGTTAACATTCCGGCATTAGCCTGGGCGTAGCCAGCTCTAAGATATGTAATTCACTGTCACCCTTGATCCTGCTTTCCCCCCCCCCCCACCCCTCTGGGTGTATCATCCAACGGAACACATCCATAGCCAATAGTCATCAATCATGCTCTCCAGTTAGATTTTTGTGCCGCAGAAGCTTCAGTCATCTAATCAGTCTCTGAAGAAAATATGAATGGAATGTACTTTCAATTCCACACTGCTGCCTGCTCTTTGAAACTCTCCCCTTCTTTCTGTTGACAACTATAAAATATGTATACAAAATGTTTTATGAGTTGACACTTAAGCTGTATGATCTTCAATTCCCAAAATTTCCCAGGCAAAATGCTCCACATATATTAAAGTTGAATAATACTGCTTTAAGCTAAGCAGTAGTAGAGTTTTAGAAATCCAGGAGAAATTTCTGCCATGGAACAGAATATTCTCAGCAAAAAGGAGATAAATGGTTGTTTTCATTTTTGTACTTCAAACTGTGGGAAAGAGGATATTGAACTAGAACAGTAGAACAACCATCTATCACCTTTGCCCTTCTTATATATAGAATTACAATTCCACATTTCCATATTAGCGTGGTCAGGCAACATTAGAGTCATTCTCCAGCATATCTGGGGGATACAAAGTTGTTAAAAACAAATGAGTTGGAGTTCTGGTCTAAACCAAATTTTAGTCAAAGGTTAGCCCTTTTTGATATGCTCCCAGTTGACCTTTGAGTGATAGTTGGGACTACATTTAAAATATGTAGATGGTGCCAAAACCCTAAAAAAAGAGATGAAGTTAGGGCAAAAACTATATTGAAATCCAAAGCACATTTTCCTATAACTGAAACAACTGAACAAATTGCTCTGCATATAGTTAATCAATTCCATTTTCCATTATATTATTGATTATACAACTTTTGGTGGTATGACCTTGGGGAGCTAGGTGGGCATGGCTGGAGTGGGCATGTTCAGTTTGACATCACTTGTGTTGGGGGCACTTGTGGTAGCCCAGATGGGGCTGGGGAAATTCATTGTCTCCTTTTCCTTCCTTTCCCTTCCCTTTTCATTCTCCTTTCTTCCTTCCCCGTTCCTTCTTTTTTCCATCCTTGGTCTCTTCCTATCTTTTCTTCCTTTTCTCTTTCCTTTTCTGCTTTCCTGTCCCTTCTTGGATGCTCAAACGCAAAAGGAGAAACATTTCTAGTTTTGTTTTGACCTAACCCTCTGCCAGTGAAAATGGAGCCTGGGGTCCCCACACATGGCTCCCTTGCTTCATTTTCACTGGCAGAGGGCTGCAGGAGGCTGCAGGAGGCTGCTGTGGCCAAAAAACGGAGCCTGGAAGAGCTGTGCATGCTCCCCCAAAGCTCCAATTTTACTGGCAGAGCCACCACGGGCTGGTCCTTTGCTTCTTTCCAGGGTGGCCCCAGGGGCCAGATCTAAGTCTTGAATTTGACAAGATTCTGTAGACCATCAGGCTATACACCCCTGGTGTAATTCTTCTAATCACTTCTTATGTTGTCACCTACTTGTAAAACTGCAGACTCATGAGGGAGATGAATTCATATTGGGGCTCATGTGCTTGCAAGGTTTTGCTTTGCTTTTTGCTTTTTCAGGCTAGCTATTCTATTCTCTCTTTGTCATGAGAGGAGCTGTTTTTTGGAAAATAGAGTAGAAATGTAGTACTTTGTTTCCAGATTGTTAATCATACAATGAGTGCCAAAGAGCCAGCAGCTTCCTTTTAATTACTTGGTTGGATTCTTGCTTTATCTTGAAAGCACCATCTTGAGTATTCAGACATGGCAATGAGGTTGATGAAGATTTCAGTCTCCAAATGGTTTGATTAGTTCTGTTGATTTTTTTTATAGCTGCTCATTATCTCAATCTACCGATGGAACCATAAAGAACATTTAATCTTTTTCCCCAAAGTATTTTTTGAAAGATTGGTAATATGAATTTGAGATAGAAAATATATCTGAACTGTGCAAATTATAGATTCTCAAATGTTGAGCAATTCAGCTGGTTGCTTCAATCCCATTTAGTGTTGCTTATATTTTTGTTGCTCTTGACTGTATACATCTTGTTGAGAATTTTTGCAGCATTTCCCATGCTATCTTTCATTCAAATCGAAAGAACTGTCTGAGAACTTGTGGCACATACATCAGATTCAATATACTGTGATTCACTTAGATTGTACAGCTATTTTGCCATTCTTCTCTTGGACCAGTAGGAAATCAAGATATTCCAAATCTGGCTGCTCAGCCAGTGTGCCTTACTCCATGTGTTTCTGCTTATACAGCTTTAATGTAAGTACCATGACTGGTGATTTCTTCTACTAAAATTCCAGATCTGTCCAACTTTGTTCTATGTGGGAAAATCCACCTGAATTATCTGGTTATTGTAGGTATTGGAAAGTTTTTTCTTCTTTTCTTATTGCCAACATCATTGACTGATTGAACAGTTTATTTATTTTTAAAATGTTTGAACTGGCCTCCCTCAAAAACAAACATTATTTTTATTCCTCCTTGAAACTATTGGTCAACCAGTCAACTATTCAACCTATCAACCAACAGATGCTTTGAAATCTCTTGATTGCCATCTAGTGATCATCCAGAACTGTGCAATCAAGATGAAGCTGGTGGATGTGTGCTGTTAAGAGCTAGAATCTGCTTCAGATTCATCTAAACTATGAATCCCTACAGCCAACCCCTGGTTTTGAAGTAACTGCCACTGGGAGTGAATTTTCTGTCAAGCAGACTGCCAAGTTCCTTTCAATTACACTTTCAATTATGGCATACATGACCTGCTCAGTTTTCTGGCTTTTACTTTCAGAGTTGATCACTGGACTAGTGAATCAATCAAGCCATTTTTAACAAAAGCAATTGCAGAATTGGATCTGCTTTACCGGCAGGAAAAGAACTAAAAGCTGGATGAAGAGATCAGAAAGCAGAGTAAAAGTATCACAGGCATGTGGCTAAACAGCTAGAACCAAAAGATTGCTGGCATTGAACATTGCTGGCATGGAACAGGCCAACTCCTCAATCCACTTCAGTTTACCATATATTCCTAAACACAGCATTTATATCGGTATTAGGAGGGGAAAACCCAACACTTAAAATTACAGCATCTTAAACTGTCCACAGGACATCTCAGCCTGAGGGAGAATGTTGAATAAGAGGTGGAACCACACAAACGTGCTTGTGAAATGGTTAGTAGGCCATTTTTGTGCTAGGCAAAAGAGATGATTTAGCTTAGAAAGGAATAGATAATTCTAGGTAAGAATAATTTATATAAAACAACTGATTTTAAGAGTTAGATTTTTGTGTAAAACTTCCAGTCTGCAAGTATTACACAAATCTGTATTCATATAGCATCTACCCTGTAATAATGCTATAGTATTGTTCTTAAGCACATGCCATTCTTACATACAATCACATCTAACCCCCCTCCCTGCCCGGAAAAACTCCAGGCTTGCCCAAGACACTAGCGAAAGTTATCAGAGGTCTGCTCTAGACACAGAAAAAACACTGTCAGGACCAATGTCTTCCTTTGCTTTATTAATTGATTTCATCACTTGGAAACCTGACATTTATAGAAAAAAATGTTGATGGGCAGAGTCAGACACAAAGGGAATTTGGATACTAGAGAAAATAGTTATTTCTTCTGTACTTTGCTCTAATTACCAGAAAATTTCAATATACCTTGGGTATCTCTTGTAGTTTCTTGCTGTCTGCATGCTTGCCCTTGTTTTTAGCAGCTGGTTGGTACATTCACAAAGCTGCTTCTGCTTTTGAGAGAGGGAGAGAGAGAGGGGAAGAGAGAGAGGGAAAGGAGAGGGAGAGGGAGAGGGAGGGAGGGGGAAAGAGGGGGAGAGAGAGAGAGAGAGAGAAAACCAGCCACTTGTTTGCCTTTTGTTAAATGGGAAATTCAAACTGAGGAAATATATTGTATATTTTGCTGCTTCTTGTGGAAGTGAGCAAGTATTTACCACAGCTAGTCCTCAAGTTACAACCATAATTGAACCCAACATTTGTTGTTAGTGACGGATTTGTTAAGTGAGTTTTATCCATTTTACAATCTTTCTTGCCACAGTTGTTAAGTGAATTATTGCAGTTAAGTTAGTGACATAGTTGTTAAGCGAACCAAGCTTGCCCATTGATTATGCTTGTCAGAAGGTCACAAAAAGGGAATCACATGACCATGAGACACTGCAACCATCACAACTAAGAGTTGCCAAGCTTCTCAATTTTGATCACGTGACTGTGGGGATGGTGAATGGTCATAAATGTGAAAAACAGTCATAAGTCACTTTTTTCAGAACTATTGTAACTCTGAACGGTCACTAAACAAACTGATGTAAGTCAAGGACTATCTGTACTACATCTTCATCCTTGGCAGTATAGTATACACTATATTTCTGCAAATTTCCAGATATATTCATCCTCCAAAAATGGCACTGAACTCTGTTCCAGGGTTTAAACCATGCAGGTGCTCTGTGGGGCCAAATGTAGACTAAACATCTATCTCAGAGATCTCCAAACTTGGCAACTTTAAGACTTGTGGACTTCAACTGCCAGAATTCTCTAGCCAGCTATGCTTGTTGAAATGCACAAATCTTAAAATTGCCAAATTCGGGGACCCCTGATTTATCTTGCTTTGATTTTTTCTTCCATTATATTTTTTCTTTATCTCTTTATCCAGGAGAGGATTCAACTGGTGTTACTACTGGTTCAGTGATTACATTTTGTTCGTGCATACGTGCTTCAGGCGCATGTGTGCCAGATGCGTACTGCGCACACATGTGATACACCTTAAGCTGTGCCACCTGGACAGCTGATGAGTGCTGCGCATGGGTGCACAGTATTTGAAAAGGCACTTTTTTCCTGCTTTTTCAACCTCAGCAGGTTGAAAAAGGAAATAAAGGACAGGTAAGGAAATAAAGGACAGGTAAGGGACAGGTGGGCGGGTGGGCCAAATAGCAGCAGACACAGAACCGGTTCAGTCTCTGCTTCTCTTCAGAGCTACAGGTTCTATAGAGCTGGGCAGAACTGGTAGCATTCCACCCCTGTCTTTATCCATCTTTTCGACATGCAAGGAAGGACCCAAAGGTGCATTTTCAAGAGGTAATTGGACTTCCTGGCTTTTCTTTGAAGATGTTTCATCCAAGAAGCTTCTTCAGCTCTGACTGGATAGTGGGGAATGGAAGAATTTATACTCCTTGCAGACAGCTGCTCGTTTGCATTCTTTTAGAGAGTCTTTAAGGTCACCTGAATGTTTATCTGTGTTATCTGGGTCACTTGAGTAGTGCAAATGGATACGGAGCCTTCTTGGAACTATTGAAATGACTGTGTGATAGATTGGAAAGGAAGGACTTTTACAAGGAAGGACTTTTTTTTTAAAAAAAAATAAGGCTGAAGATTACATGAAATGAAAACAAGAATTACATGTGCCATTAACTGTTAATCTTTAAAGGTTTACAATTCAGTGTCCAGTTAGAAACTGGATATTTTGGTTATCCCTGGTGAAACTGTATACTTCAATGAATTTCTTCACTCATTGTGAAATATAATCTTCTAGTTATATTAATATTTAATTGAATACATTATTTGCTCAACCCATACAGTATTTTCTGTGCCCAACAGGATCATTGCAAATGATTTGTTTCTTTGGAGTAAGTAGTTTGGCCAGCAATATCTATGGTAGGTTTTTGCATAGAATAGAAATGTGTTAATATAAGCCCCTGGTTTGAAACTAGATAGAGTATAATGTAATGGATTAAATGCCCATTTAAAATAATAGAATATAATTCCCCAGCAGAAAACAGTATTGGCTGCCTCTGTATATTATGCAAGCCATAATGTGGAATTTGCAGGTTTTGACTTAACATGATGTGTGAATCTAGCCATGGAGTGAGGTTTATACAGCAGGCAATAGTTCAAACAACCCTGTCTTAGGCAGCAGTGGGATTGAAATAATTTAACAACCGGTTCTCTGCCCTATTGATTTCTTCCAATAACCAATTCACCAAACTGCTCAGAAAGTTAACAACCGGTTCCCCCGAAGCAGTGCGAACTGGCTGAATCCTGCCACTGGTCTTAGGGCAATGTGGGAATCCGATTTCTCAAATTATACTCAGCCAGTTACCAATTACATGGCGGTTTAGTGTGACTTGCTTTTGATCTGCAACAGTAAAACTGACTTTTATAACAAAATGTTGCAATATATGTGATCATTTATATTTTAAGAATTTATTTATTTTATTTATTTATTTATTAATTACATTTATATACCGCCCTTCTCCCAAGGGACTCAGGGCGGTGAACAGCTCGTCTAAAAACCCCACAAATACAAAAGTTAAAAAGTAATTAAATATTAGAATTAGCTGCAGACTAAAATTAAGAAACCCCCCCCCACCCTTAAAACCCAATTTAAAATTAAAAATGGAGATCAAATTTAAAATCATTATCTCAGCCCAGGCCGGCCTGCTCAAAGAGCCAGGTCTTTAACGCGCGCCTGAAGGCCCTCAGGTCCGTGCCGGTACGAAGTTCCGGTGGCAGAGTATTCCAGAGGGCGGGGGCACCCACAGAGAAGGCCCTACCCCCTGGCGCCGCCAGACGACACATAGCGGCCGACGGCACCCGGAGCAGACCCTCCCTGTGGGAACGCACCGGCCTGTTGGAGAACGTTGGTAGAATGCGGTCCTGAAGGTAACCTGGTCCCATGCCATGGGTCGCCCTAAAGGTCAAAACTAGAACCTTAAAGCGAACCCGGAGAGCCATCGGCAACCAATGCAGCTCGCGCAGGAGAGGCGTCACATGGGCGCTACGCGACGCCCCCATAATCACCCTCGCGGCTGCATTTTGCACCAACTGGAGTCTCCGGATGCTCCCCGCAGGGAGCCCCATGTAGAGGGCATTACAATAGTCCAGGCGAGAGGTGACAAGGGCCTGAGTGACCGTGCGCAAGGCGTCCCGATCCAGGAAGGGCCGCAACCGGTAGATCCGACGGATCTGATGAAACGCCCCCCTGGAGACGGCCGCGATGTGATGTTCGAGCGACAGCCGTACATCCAGGAGGACTCCCAGATTGCGAGCCCTCTCTGTGGGGGGCAGAACTTCCCCCCCAATAGCCAGCGAAGGTGTCAGCTGGCTATATCGGGGCGCCGGAAACCACAGCCACTCGGTCTTGGATGGGTTGAGCCGAAGCCTGTTCCCGCCCATCCAGTCCCGCACGGCCTCCAGGCACCTAGACATAGTCCCCACAGCATCGTTGGGGTGGTCCGGAGTGGAGATATACAGCTGGGTGTCATCTGCATACAGATGACACCTCACTCCAAGACCACGGATGATCTCGCCCAGCGGCTTCATGTAAATGTTGAACAGGAGGGGAGAAAGGACCGACCCCTGAGGCACCCCACAAACCAGGGGCCTAGAGGTGGACCTCTCCCCCCCCGCCAACACGAATTGCGAACGGTCAGAGAGGAAGGAGGAGAACCATCGGAAGACGGTTCCACCAATCCCCAACCCCTCCAACCGTCGCAATAGGATACTATGGTCGATAGTATCGAAAGCCGCCGAGAGATCTAATAGGACCAGGACAGAGGAAAACCCTCTGTCACGAGCCCTCCAGAGATCATCAACCAACGCGACCAATGCCGTCTCAGTGCTATGTCCAGGCCTGAAGCCCGATTGGAACGGATCGAGGTAAGTTGCTTCCTCCAGGTACTGGGGGAGCTGACGTGCCACCACACTCTCAACAACCTTCGCCACGAAGGGAAGGTTGGAGACTGGACGATAGTTGTTTAAAATAGCTGGGTCCAGGGAAGGCTTCTTGAGGAGGGGGCGCACCACCGCCGCCTTCAAGGCGGTAGGGAGCACCCCCTCTCTCAAAGAAGCGTTGACAATCCCCTGGAGCCAGCCTCGTGTCGTCTCCCTGGCGGCCGAAACCAACCAGGAAGGACACGGGTCCAATAAACAGGTGGTGGCATTCAGACCCCCCAGCAACCTGTCCACACCCTCAGCGGTCACAGGATCGAACTCCCCCCAGATAACACTCTCAAGACCTGCCCCGGACACCTCCCCCGGGACCACCCAATTGGAGTCGAGCCCTTCCCGAATCTGAGCGATTTTATCATGCAGAAATCGGGAAAACTCCTCTGCTCTACCCTGCAAGAGGTCATCCCGCGCTCTCGGTTCAAGTAGAGAGCGGGTCACTCTAAACAGGGCGGCAGGCCGATTTTCAGCTGATGCAATAAGGGCGGAGAAATACGAAGATTTCGCCGCCCCTATCGCCACAAGGTAAGTCTTAATATGAGATCTCACCTGTGTTCGGTCAGACTCAGAACGGCTCGCCCTCCAAATGCCCTCAAGACGTCTTTTTCGGCACTTCATCTCCCGTAGCTCCTCCGTATACCACGGAGCCAAATGGGATCTGTGCCGAGTCAGAGGTCGCATAGGCACAACTCGCTCTAGGGCCCCGGCGGCCGACCCCTCCCAGGTGGCCACCAGGTCTCCAGGCGAGCTGAGAGCCAGAGATTCAGGAAATGGCCCAAGCTCCCTCTGGAACCGATCCGGATCCATTAGGCGCCTGGGGCGGAACCATCTAAGTGGCTCCGCCTCCCTGCGGTGGGGGGTAGCGGAACAGAAATCCAGCCTCAGGAGGGAATGATCTGTCCATGACAAGGGTGTAATAACTAAATCCCCCCAATTACAGTCATTCAACCACTGCCCAGAGACAAAAATCAGGTCCAGCATGTGACCTCCCATGTGAGTGGGGGCAGAAACTAACTGGGTCAGGTCCATGGCCGCCATGGAAGCCAAGAACTCCCGGACCAACCCCGAGGTTTCACCGAGCGATGGCAGGTTGAAATCCCCCATGACTAAGAGCCTTGGGGTCTCAACCGCCAGCCCGGCTATTACCTCTAGGAGTCCGGGTAGGGCCGATGAGATGTGGCAGGGAGCCAGGTACGTCAACAAAAGGCCCATCTGAACCCCTTGCCCCCACTTCACAAAAAGAGATTCACAGCCAGCCGTCTGAGGGACAGTGGCCTCCCTAGGACAAAGGACTTCCTTTATAAGCACCGCCACCCCACCACCCCTTCCCTGAGCCCTAGGCTGGTGAAATGCAAGGAAACCTGGTGGGCACATCTCAACCAGAGGGACACCTCCCTCTGGGCCCAACCAGGTTTCGGTGACACCCACCAGGTCCGCGGCCTCCTCCTGAGCCAACTCCCAGATCAGGGGAGCCTTATTAACCACGGACCTGGCATTGCACAACAGCAGCCGGGTATTCAGGGCCTGAGATTCCGGACAACCAGGACTACAGGATGGGTAAGGAGGGTCGGAGCGCGCTACCGCTTGTAAACATGTAAGAATGCAATGGAATATGTTGCCTTATAGTTCACCTGGGTCACTAATCTGATGTCAAGATTCATTCTTTGACCCTATGCCATCTGTGCTTCATTCGTCTAAATGAAAGAGCTGCTTGCTCTAAATTACCTCACATTAGGTGTGGGGGGGAGGGCTATATGTGTTTATTCATTCAATGCTATGGGAAAGGCACTCTGTGCATGGCCATTAATTTTTAAAGCATCAACATCAACTACCAAATTTGCAAAAATATCTGGCTTATGATAGAGATGGTCAGATTGAAATGTGATTGCAGATAAAAGGAGTTTAACAACCCAGCAGAATAAAACAACATACTGTATGCTTTCTCAGAACAGAGCCCACTTGGGGCAGAATGGGAGCCCTCAATGAAACCTGAACACTGGGAAAGATCGATGATGATGGCTTTCCTTTGCCAGATGAATTTTGGCAAAGCTTTTAATAATCCCTGCAACAACCTGCTCGGGAGAGGAGGGGGCTGCTGAATCCGCTGTTTTCGAGTGCCCCCCTCCCTCCTCTGAAAGCTCCACTGCTTCAATTCAGACTAGAGATCAATACGATGGGGATGGCTTTTCCCCAACCGAGGCTCCCGGTTGGCAAAAGGCCTATATAACCAGCAGAGAGCAGCTAACGCTTTCCCACTCTGGCTTCCAGCATTAGCAGGCAGGGCAAAGCCGAACAGGGGGCTCCGCAGCAAGCGACTTCGTCCCTACGGACAAGTCTTCCTGGGGCTGGAGTTGACCAGTGAAGGCGTTGCGTTTCTTGGAGCAGATGAGTGGAAGGGTCGCAGCCAGACCGGAGGCGGGGTCTCGAGAAGCCCTGGCTGCTGCAGCTGCCACGGCTTAGTGCTTAGTTTACTACGCCCCCAGCGTAGAGACCCTTCGGTGACTTGTTCCCTGGGAGGTGTCGGTGTCGGCGCCGCTTTTGCTGCCGCTGCTGCTGCTGCTGGCTGCCTTCTGCTATTCTTGAGGCTTGGCGAGACGTTCCCTGAGCCGGTCGCTGCTATGCTCCCTTCCCAGGGCCGAGTTCCCATCCCGCTGCTGCTGCTGGTCGTTTGGTTGCTGTGGGCGCAGAGCTGCTTCTCCCAGCGCCTTTTGAGTGGTGAGTAAAGGGAAGGCGCAGTTTAGGAGAAAAGTTCATCCGTGGATTCAGCTGCTCCCAGGACGTCCCGTTTTAATCTCTAGGGCTGTTCTTTATTCTCCTCTGCTTGTTTTCTGTTGCAGCTGACCGAGAGCTGTTAGCTGTTCATTCCTTTGAACAATGATTAAAAGTTTCGAAAGAGAAAATTCTCCGGAACTTCTCCTAATCCCAAATTCACTGTAATTATTTATAAGGTAGATGCATTCTGAGGATATCTAGAAGTAATCTGTGTCTAGTTTTGTACACCTCAGGAGATAAGCAGTACCCGTTCAACACAGAGTTTCGATGACATTATGTGAGAGAATTAAACGCTTAGATTTAGACGTGAACACTGCTGAGATGCTGCATCTCAGTCTTCTAATTTTTACAAGCATGTTTGCCTTTCCACTCCATGTCCTCCTATACTACCGATACTTACTTTAATATATTTTTGCTTTATCTGGCTTTTTCTGCAAATAATGGTATTCCATTAAATAATCACAATATGTTACCCTCTCAGAGAAAATAATCAAAATTATATAACAGTTATGATAGAATGACTCTTTTTAATAATACAGCTAATAGTAATTTTGGTACAATGAAAATGTATTTTCCAAATTTTTGGCTTATGTTCCAAGTAATTATTCTAATCTGTGGTTAGTCTTTTTGTTCCCACAGCATCCACCAAACTTTAATTTCAATTAATGTCAAGAAATGTATTCCCTTCCTCCACCAAGGCTGTATAATATATTCTGCAATCATTTCCCCATCCTACCATACTCTGCCCACAGGGCACAAAAGAGTAAATTGTATGAAGCATCCTTGGATACATCTAAGGTTTCAAATATGATTACAGCCTCTGATTGATAGTGTGGTTGAGAAAGCTCAGGTTTTGAGAACAGCTGTCAATTAGGGTCAGTGTCTCATTAAACAGAGTATAAGCCTTTCTTTTTCCATTATGAATACCTAAAGTCAAACAATTGAGCAAATTAAGATGTTTTTCTATCCTGAAATATTCTCATATGTCCAAACCATATAATCTTTGAAACAGATTGTATCACTATCATTAGTTGTCTTACAACTATTTGCTACATATTAATAGTTACTTGTATGAAAATGGTTTGCTAAAATAGAAAATGGGCAACCAATTTCAAGTTAGTCATTTTAGAATATATCTTTAGAAGATAATAGCACTGGAGGGTGGGTTGCCTTACCTAAATATCTATTTCTTTGTAAACTAATGTCTAACAACATCATAGACTGTGTATTTATTTATAAAAAAATATGTCCTTATTTTCTAAGGATATATGTTAAACCGTTTAAAAAAAAAAACTTTTCCCCCACAAACTCACATTACACATTTGACTTACAATTTCTTTGTTATGGGATAGAGTTCAATCTACTGTCTCCATTAAGGCTATAACTGGCCAACTCGGAATACAGAATTGTTACAAAATAGAGCAGGCATTTTTCTAATACCTATAAAGTAGAATATTTGTAGTTCAGGGTTGAAATGAAGAGTCCTGATGATGTTACCTAGTTTGGCTAATGAATCATTTGCAAGAAAAGAACCAAGTTGAGAGAGCATCAAGGGCCTTACATTTTTCTGAGACATTACATAATGGATTTTCTCATCCATGTCATGCCACTGCAAATAATTATAATGGAGAAGCTCTTGGGAGGGCCAAGAATTCACAGTAGAGACACTGATCTTGATGTGCTGCATTCAACTTGAAAAAAAGTTCAAATTGAGTTATAGTGTATGTAAAGTTGCAGAATACATAAAATAAATAATCTGTGTCCCTCCAATTGTCTCTTGTTGTCCTGGAAGATTGGGTTGGGACAAATTCAATATTGGGAAAGGCCATGAGTATTCAATTCATGACATATAGAAACTAATGACATACAAAAGACTAAGTTAGATAGGACAAATATGATTAATTATGTGGAAGTACTTTGTGTCATAGAAGCAACATGCTCCAGTCTATCAAGGCCTTTTGATGTGGATTTTATGACAAAACATGACAATTTTAAACATGATAATGGCACCAACCAGCAGGAATAGATATCAAAATCTAATATCCAAAGGAGACACATTTTACTTTTCTATGGATACTTGTTAGAAGGGAGGTAGTTCTTATACATGAAGGTAAATTAGACAACCCTTTTAACAACTGGTCCCATATATGAGAACCAGCTGACCTATTAAAGGGCTTCCAATTCTTAACATATTCTAGATCAGGTGTGTCAAACTCAGGTCATCATGATGCGAGCATCACACGGCAGCATCACATAACGTATCGGGACTTTTTTCCCCTTTGCTAAACCAGGCGTGGGGTGGCCAGCGCGTGATGCATCTGGCTGGCAGGCAGGGAGTTTGAAAGCCCTGCTCTATATAGTGCTGTGTATTTTACCTTATTGTTTCCTCATCTTCCCTTACTGAAGATATATAATGAAAGATGTTTACCTTTAATAAGTACACATGTGATTCCCTTGACTACAGAATATCATAGCATACCTTTATATAGTAAATTTTCAATTGTAAATGTTTTGTATTAGTTAGATCCCAATGAAAGGCCTGGCTATCCAGATGATGAATGAAGACTGCCTGGTTCTTCTGGCAAATGGAATGATCATTATTAACTAGTGTTGCCAAATATTCCCCATTAGCTATGAGGATGCGGCAGCAAATATTATCCAATATGGCTGAACCATTTTAGACCTACAATTTTTAATCTTCCTGTGTATCACTTTGTTATTCATGAATTATGATAGCTCTGTGTATCTTATTGCATAAATGGATACCACAATTGAGAAAGCTCTGGTATGGATTCTGTGTAGATAGAACGCTTTCAGAGATGGGATACTGAGCGGGATTCATTCTGATAATCTCATAGTGAAAGAGGTATGCAGATACACATATCTTTGTCAAAGGAAAGTACACCTTGAAAGATTTGTTCAGCCTTGTTAAATATGAGTACAATTCTTTTGACATCAGCCTTTATTTCACATATTGAGATATACAGATTATATTTCCTTTTTCTATACTAAGAATACCTTAGTATGTATGTATGTATGTATGTATGTGTGTATATATGTGTGTGTGTGTGTATATATATATATATATATATATATATATATATATATATATATATATATATATATATATATATATATATATATATATATTATAGAATACTTGTATTTGAACAGATGGTGAGAAGCACACTGCATGGCTTCCAGTTTTAAGCAGTATGCTTTAATAGGCCTGTGCAAATTAGATCCAATCCATTTAAAATTGTTGATTCAATTTTGAAAGATTAAGTGAATTCAAAAAGCCATTATCACATTGTCCAACTGAGGTGATTGTTAAGATGGTTAATTCATTAGGGAAAAAAGGTGGGGGCCTATGCAAATACCTATTAAGTCATCTAGTTAATCGATTTGATTTGATGATTCAATTAGAAAGTCAATTTATCTTAAAATCAATTGTCCTGCCCCCATTTTTGGATTTAGTCCTCATGAGCTTACAGGTAAAAGAAAGGTTAAAAATCTGTATACAAGAAAAACACAAGAAATAAAAAGCCTACCCTTACACATTTTAATGGATTCTCTTAGGTATGATACATCTCAGCTGACAAACCCCCTTTTCTCTTTTAACTACTTATGTGATGGAACAGTTTTGTAAGAACCAGCACTTCTAATCAACCTACTTGTTATTTACTGCTGCCTTTTAATCTTCTGAATGAGAAGAAGTGGCACTTCAATCTAGACAGAAGTGTTGATTGGCCATGATCAGGAAAGAAATCAGTGATCATGGTCAGTGGGAAGGAAATGCACTCACTTATGGAAAAAGGCTGAGGAAAATACTTTTGTCCTCAGATATCCCCCAATAGCTTAAACTTAACTTAAACTTAACCCTAAAACAGTAAAGGAATTTCCTGGTGATATTTCTGCCAGAAAAGTATTATTTTGTGGAGGATTAATAGGTAATCATAATTCATATTCAAAATCTTCTTTTGTATATGCAGTTTGTTAAGGCACCATTTGTACCTAATGTAAGGGTTTTTAAATATTCCACAGAACTAAGACACTAGACAATGGTGGCAATAGTTGATTTATTATTGTAATGATCCATTAGTCTGTATGCCTACCTGTAGTTATGCTGGCCCAATAAATATGAAAGGGAAGGAATAGATCTTATTGGAGTGCAAGAGGTACAATCATGTAGTCTTGAAATTCTGTAAAAGCATTTCAAGAGACACAAACAATAGTACTATTGGAAACTGATACATTGTCTGGACAAATGCATGGCAATATCCTTTGGGAGAATAAGATGATTTTAAGATTTGGAACAAGATATTGCTAATGTTTGCTGATATCCATCTGTAAGTCATTGCCATCAGATTTAGATGAATACTAAACTGATGTGTGGATTAGTAAACCACCAGATGAATGCCAACAAAATTCAAATAAGATGAAAGTTCATTTTGCTTTTACCTTGTGGATCCAAAGTGATCTACACCAGGGGTCGCCAACCTTTTGGACCTCAGGGGCCACCAAACTCATAATTTTAGATCTCAGAGACCACTAACTGGTTCTGTGGGTCTGGCCTAATTTGTGGGTGTGGCTTGGTGATCATGTGACTGGCTGGGCATAGCTTGTATGTAAATATTATATAAATATTGAATTTTTTATTTAAAAAAAGAGCAACTTTTACCCAAAATCAGGCAAAGCAGGCAGGCAGATTGAGCTGCTCACAGAATCACAGATTCATTCAGAAATCCATCTATCTGCCATTGGCTAGCTCAGTCTGTCACATAAAATTTGCTTGCAAGCAAACTCACAAAATTAACTCACAACACATCATGTATGTAAATATTGAATTTTTTATTTTAAAAAAGCAACTTTTATCCAAAATCAGGCAAAGCAGGCAGATTGAGTTGCTCACAGAATCATTCAGTGATCTATCTATCTACCATCGGCTAGCTCAGTCTCTCAAATTTGCTTGCCGTGAGTCTGCACTGAATTTGCTTGCAAACAAACCTTCAATCCTAAGGTTTGGCTGTGCTTAGCTAGAAAGCTCAGCCAAAATGCAACCATTTCCTGCTTCCTAGCTAATCTAAATTTCCCGGTGCAGCAGAACAGATGATGGTCAGAAAAAGGAAAAATAGCAACTTAGCAGACAAGTTTGTCGGCAAGGAGTGAATGGGCAGGGAGGGTTCCCGTGGGCCATGTGGGCTGAGCAGCCTTGTGTTTCTGCGCAGCCTGGATTAATTGCTTTGGGGGGTTGCTCTGGGGGTGAGATTTCTCTGTGGTCCACCAAAATTTTCTCATGGCCCACCAGTGGGCTGTGGCCCACCGGTTGGTGACCGCTGATCTACACAGCATTCAGATTTGTTAGATATGCTGGCTTTTGAAAGCATCTTGGAAACTCTGTTGTGCTGCTCATGGGATAAATCTAGGAACACAAGTTGTCATTTAAAAAAATGTTATTGATCTCATTAATTTTTGGCTTTATTTATGGTTTGTGATCAGGTACTTTATGTATCTTGTTTATCATAGTCTATCAAAAAATCACTGGCTGCCAATCCTTACATTTTAGGAATACTAAACAAACGCCAAGGCAAACAACATAAACTGAAATGCATTTTTTATTTATGAGACTTATTTTAAGTTAAACATTTAAAGTTATATGAAACACAAAGACAAAGAGACAGATAGCATGGGGATGAGGTCCTCTTATTCTGCCAGCCACCTCCAGTGGTGAGTGTCCCTCTGGCAAAGCAAGCCAACTGACAAATACAAGGAAGATCAACTGTTCTGGAAGATCAAAAGGGTTGGAAGAGTTCCCACCTCTGGTGATAAAATATTCCATGTGGACAGGGCCACAGTGGAAAATGTTCTTCTTGACTCTTCCCGCCAGAATTCCTTAGATGGGATTTGTAGTAGGTCTCTTCCATTGGCATGAATTGTTGGGCTAATTTCATTGGAAAGGGGTGATCCCTAAGATATCTTTGGTCTTAGCAACTACATATCACATTTTTCTCCTATCTACTGGTAGGTTGTAAATATCATTTTTCTATTAGCAATCTACTGCAAATGAATTATTCCTATTATTATTGATAGTTGTCTAATGACTTCAATACTGTTATATTAGTAATCAGAGGTAGCAGAAAAATCATGAAACGTTTCCATAAAAGGCATAGCCCCTTAAGCAAATGCTAATATTAATAGTTTGTAAATTCAGAGAGACAAAATATGCTACTTAGGGTGGTTTTCTAGTCTACTTTATACAAAAGCGTTCTGTTTGGAAGAATAATCGGGATGGAAGTCTAGATTCCTTATGCTTTAAAATAAATTAAATCTATACACATTTAAAATGAAAGAACAGATCTATAACTGTTATTCACTTTTACTAGAGAAGTGATTTATGGATACAATAGTCTACTGTGATTTTAATATATTGTTTGTCATGTCATCGTGACTTCTTAGTTTTGATGGAGTGATTTACTTCCTTATACTGTAGATTTATAAGCAGGTCAGAAGTTACTTTATAGAGGAAGAAATATACCCACAGCTAAGTCTGCAGCTGCCCTTCCTCATCTCTAATGATTTTTAGAACTTTTTTTAAAAAACACGAAGGACTTAAATGGAGGAGTTGCTATTACCTTTGTTTAGCAAACTGAATATATTTGGTTTGAAATCTGGCAAAACAGATTTTCTTTTCCTGAGCTAGCTAATTTTTGTCCTAGGCTTTTCTACGGGAACTAAAAAATGATCTGGAAAATCAATGAAATGATGCATTCCTATTTCAACTCTACTTTGCCTTAGAAGATATTAGAATACAACAGGGTGTCAAGAAAAGATTTTTCTTTTGAAAGATGGCCCTTGTGTTTGAATACATAGCAAAAGCATGTAGACTTACATACCACTCCATAGGACTTTATAGCACTCTCAGCATATTGCCCCTAACAATCTGAGTCTTCATTTTACTAACCAAAGGATGGAAAGCTGAATCAAGCCAAACTGGTCAGGATCAAACTCCTGACTGTGAGCAGAGTCTGATAAAGCCTGATAAAGGAGAATATTTGTAGCTGAGAGTTGATATGAAAGTTCTTGTTGCTCTCTGAGCTTGCTTGTTTTCTTGTAGAGCTTTCATTACCCAAACTAGGTAACATCATCACTAGCAATGATGACGTTATCTAGTTTGGGTAATGAAAAATCTGCAAGAAAACAAGCAAGCTCAGAGAGGGATAGCCTGGAATACTACATTCTAACCACTGTGTTGTCATGGCTCATATATATGTCTTAACTTTGTATATATAAATTTAACTGAACTTTGCAAGTGTGTTTATGCACATACATTTCTGTGTAATTTTTCCCCATAGGAAGAAAAATGATTGGCAGCTGTTTTCCTGGAAAAGGGAAGTGAGAGGGCACAGTAGCGAAGTCCAATGGAGGAAGACATAGTAGTATGTAGTCATAAGTCTTGCCACAGTGTCTCAGCCAGAATTTTCATATCTATGAGTACAGAAGAGGAGTAGATTAAGGGTTCAGTTTAAATGTGCACTCAATCTGTCCCATGTGGTTACTTTCCCCTCTTTCCCCTTTTTAAGTACAATCAAACAGTGAAGGCAAATTGTTTTGTATTATCAAAGACAATGGGCAATTCTATCATTTATTCAGTTCTACCTAGAAAATGAACTTCAAAAAAGATACCTTGAGTTTTCAAAATTTTCATCATGAGTTCCATAAACTAGTCCTGATCTTTATTATTAGTCCACCTTTTACCGTTCTGACCCTTTCACAACATGAAGTTTATTGTATTTTACAGGTTGTCCTGTTTTATCTCATCTGTTCTTCAGTGCTTTATGACTATTTTCCACATTGCAGTGATGTTTTGAATCATGATTCAAAGTAATACTGTTGTAAGCAGGGTATAGATTCATGAAATTATTGCTAATTATTGTTTATACCCTATGCTTATTGTTTAAAACACAATAGGTTAGAATATCTTCAGCTGGCAGAAGTGTTGGACTTTAAAAAGTTGTGATGACAGAGTCAGGAACATTTGCTGAGTGGTACATGACCCACACTGTTGTTACTATGACATCACATAGCACAAAATGATGATAATACAGTTTTCAAAAAATGCAATTACTTTAAGTAACTGCTGGGCAAGGGAGAAGAGAGTTAATCTTATTAGTCGCCACTTAACAACTAATATATTAATCAAAGCCATTTTTCCCTAAGAACTCTTGTTTGCTGTCAGTTTATTTTTGTTTTTCATTTTGTTTTTATTGGAGTTTTTTTCTGCAATGTCAATCTAGATGACTGAAGGAGGAGCGTGGAATATTCAAATCTATTCCATAATGGAACAGACATAAAATGAAGACAACTGATATTCAACAACTTTATTAAAGAATGTCATAATCCAGGGGCAGAATTTCAATAAAGCTAATAACTACACTTCTACACTATACAAGCAGAAAATAAAAGAGTTTATATCAATCTGTATCACAGGGAATTTAAAATACAGTAATAATTATCTTCGTGCCTGGTCTGGAAACTAAACAATGCAATAATGGCTCTGAATGGCTTTTAGCTTTGGGAGTTTTACTTTTCCATGAACAGCTACTATGAGGCCAGACATGTTGACACTGATATCACAGAAATTTCTAGAGAAGATAATAAGGACAGTGATATATAAGCCCCTGGAAAACAATGTGATAATTATCAGAAAGCAGCATAGTTTTATTACGAACAAATGTTGCCAGACTATCTCATTTTTTGATCAGGTAACTTCCTGAATAGATGTTGTAGCTTTAATATTATTTTGACTTCAGCCAAATATTTGACAGAGTACCCTACGGCATGCTGATTAGCTAGCTAGCTGAATGTGGGCTGGATGGCATGACAATTAAGTCGATATATAGCTGTCTTGAAGATTAGGCTCAAAGAGTGCTCTTTAATAATCCTACATCAATCAATCAACCTTTATTACGGTCAAAGAGCAGCATAAATCCTCCATCATATTGGAGAGAGATTCAGAGGGATGCCACAAGGGTAAGACCTAGGTATTTTATTCCTCAATATTTTAATTAATACTTTAGTTATGAGTTGGTGAGAGTGGCTACTATATTTGCAGATGCCATAAAACTTAATACCTTAGAAGAGTGAAATAACATTTTAAATATTCTGATTAAGAGAAATAGACTGAAACTCACAATTAAATTTAAGAATTCTTGTATCAATAGCTACTTCCAATGTAGGATTCTCTGAGGCTGCTCATATATGTTTTTCCAAAGAGAGTACTTCACGTAGTTGCAGATTCCTTAGGTCAGTATCCATTTCGGCATATATATATGTGAGGGCTAACCTTTTCGGTACCAAGAGCCCAAAGTGTGTGCATGTGTGCACATCCCAAAATGCAATGTGCATGTATTGTGCGCATGCACTCCATGTGTGCCTCATGCATACACCCCATGCATACACACATGACTCCCCTGCACTCCCTACGCATGCATACATGCATGCATGCACATTCCCCACACATGTGCTCCCACGCATGCACATATAACTTCCGCATGCGCCCCACCACCCAGGCATGCATGGCAGAGACCTGAAGACCAGTTGGCTGGCAGGAGGTGTGCATGTGCATGTGCGGGAAGCTGAGCTGGGGCGACGGCTCACATGCCCAAAGAGAGGGCTCTACATGCCACCTCTGGCATGTATGCAATAGGTTTGCCATCACAACACTATAGTGTAACATTGTGAATCCTCCAGTAGGGCTACATATGCTTAGATGACATCTTCCTTTATAATTATTAAATTATCAAAAGAGAGGCCTTACAGCTGTGCTAAATGAATGAGCTGAGCTATGCTTACAATAATTAATTAAAGATGTGATCTGTCGTCTAATGGTCTTTGGGAAGATTTTCAATTTTCAATTAAAATTGAAACATGTTTATAATAAGCCAATAAGGAATTGTTGTTTTTTTTTGGAATTCTAAGCGCTGTCTGACCAACTACTCGGTTGGATTTTATCCCCCTGTCTCTGTCCAAGATGATGGGGGGATCAGCCACCACCTTTCAGCTGATTTCATTGCATGGTGTATTACATTCACATTTTTTAAAAAAAGATTCAGTTGAAAATCAGACATTTTCCCAAGACTACATAGTAACTTTTTACTAGAATATAGTTCTCTCAGTGTATCTGTATATATGCCACATACTAATATTGTCTGGTACTGTCAAATTATAATTTGTTATTTTTCTGAGAGATAAGCTTACGTAGCTCAAATTCTTAAGGCAAAATAAGATTGGCAGTTGAATATGTTTATAAAATTATTATCATATGCAAAATGAGGTTTGCCAAACAAAGCAATGCTTGTCTGTTATGTGCTGTCTGAATCCCTTGAGAAGCTAAACAGTGTAATCTAAGTAGCATTCTCAAATCTTTGGTTAGAGTGGCATGATGTATTGAACCATAGATTAGGTAACCACATTGATTCTACAGTGTTATGTGAACCAAGTCAGTATAATTAATTTTTGGTTGTGCAAGTCTCAGCAATTAGGTAACCTCATAAATCCCATATTTGGTCTATTGTTCAGCATTCATATATAGTATATTTCATTGTCTTCCATTTAGATATTGCAGATAAAATTGATAAGTAAGATTAGGTTTTGGAAGATAAATATTTTTCAGCCTCTGTTTTCAAAATTGTACTGTTTCTGTCAACTGAAAATACCTGTTCCTTTGTGATTTCTCAAAGTATCCTCAGAGAAAATAATATACATCTACACCCAGATAGCTCAATGGATATGGAGGTTACCATAGATCTCTGCAAGATACTAGTATTGCCAGTTTGCAATGAACAGACTCTTGGCGTATTCTTGAGAGACTTCTTCACATTGGTTGCCAGCATAATTTAAAATATCAAATTATGTAAAATATAAATAACTTAATTTAAATTACATTATTTAAAGTTGAAGTTCTATATCATGGGTGTCAAACTCAAGGCCCAGGGGCCAAATCTGACCTATGGGATGCTTAGATCTGGCCAGTGGGGCCACCCTGGAAACAGCAAAGGACTAGCCCACAGTGCCTCTGCCAGCAAAAACAGAGTTTGTGAGGGCCGCAGGCAGCCCTCCTGAGCTCTGTTTTCACTGGCAGAGGGTTGCAGGAGGATATCCCAGCCAAAAACTGAGCTCGGGAGCCCATTTTCACTGGCAGAACGCTCAGGGCCACCACAGGCACCCCCGACAGTCATTCTGACTGTGCCTACACCAGCCCCCTGAGGTCAAACACAACCCTGATGTGGCCCTCAATGAAATCAAGTTTGACCTCCCTGTTCTATATGATCAAGGAATAGCAAAGACTCTAGTAGGTGAACTAATAATAAATGTATTTCACCCTTTTAATTATATATTGTCTTAAATTTATGGGTGGGAACTAATGTCAATATTTATACATTTGCCATTTATATAGAAAATAATAATACTTTCATAATTAATAATTTAGTGCACAAATGCTGGTGCAGAAAATAATATGTAGGTAGTCCTCCACTTATGACCACAATGGAGCCCAAAATTTATGTTGCAAGGTAAGAAATTTTTAAAGTAAGTTTTACCCAATTTTACTATTTTTCTTGCTGCATTTGTTAAGTGAATCACTGTGGTTGTTAAATTAATAATACAGTTGTTAAATGAATCTGGTTTCCCCATTGACTTTGATTGTCAAAGGTTGCAAAAATTGATCACATGGCCCCAGGATACCGCCATCCTCATAAATGTGACTCAGTTGCAAAGCATCTGAATTTTGATCACACGACTATAGGGATGCAGCAACAATCATAAGTGTGAAAAATGGTCATAAGCCACTTTTTTCAGTGCCATTGTAACTTTGAATGATCACTAAATGAACTATTGTAAGTCAAGGACTATCTGTGTTTTCTGTTCTTAAGAAATGTTTAAACAACTAAAAATAGTTTCACTTTCTGTCTTAAACATATTTATTTAGTGATAGAAAAAAAATGTCCCTTGTATAACCAGACCTGTGTATCTTTTGGAAATCTATGAATACTAAAATATTGCTGAGTAAGATACAAAGTAACATACAAATTTTGATCTTACATATGTGTTTTCCACTTCAAAGGTGTATTATTGCAAATGCAGAACTGTTCCTAATTATTCCATTCATAGTACATATTAAATATTTTAAACTACCCAGGATCCCTTGGGTTTTTTTTTTTTCTGGATGGGTATACATAGATTTTTTCATCAGGAACAAGTTACTTTATTGCTTTACATTAAACCTAGTACATCACCTGATTTCCATGTATAGGACTAGTGGTCACTTGCCAGAAAGACCTGCACTGTAATGTTGCACTACCTGCAACATTACAAGCTACAAATAATAATACCATTTTTAATATTTCTCCACACCAACCATCAGGTATATACATTATATTGATTCTCAAGCCACTTTTCAAAGATCTTGGGTGATACATTTATTTAAAGGCATTGTTCTTTGCTAAGAAGCTGTGAAAGTATTGACAGAGAAAATAGTGAAGTCATAAAAATAGAAAATGCTTCCAAAGCAACAGTAAGGTAAAAGAAAATGGAACACTTCCATACCGCTTCTTGTATCGACTCTAAGTGATATTGGAAGATCTATAGCCTCACCACCAATCAATGTAAAAAGTCTATATGGGAAACTTTTTTAGGTTCAGTTACATTGTCATCTAGACTCATAGTACAGTATTTTCTAGAATAAACAGGAATAACTCATTCAATATATTATTTGTCCTATGAGGGCACCTAGATAAGAGAGATAAAAGGGTCTACCAAATAACATGTTGAGAGATAAGAGGAGATTGGAGAAGAGGAAGATCTTTTTCATGGTTCTCTTGCACTTTGGAATATACTGCTGGCCTCTCCATCCTAATTGCCTTTTAAGAAAGATAAGAGATCTTAATTTTTAAATAGATATTTAATATTTCTATCTTGGAATACTTGCTTTACTTGTGCTTTACTTTTTAATGTAATTAATTAGACAGCTCTTCTATTACTGCTGAACACTTGTTCAGAATCACAAGGTATCAGTAATTAATGACTAGTTTTGTGGATTGTATTTATGAGACCCTGACATAAAATAATTTCTAAATAGAAAAATAAAAGATTACTCAGAATGTTAAACCAATAAAATGTGCTTTGCCAGCAAAAAAGTACCTAAATTGTAGATGTTTCTGTTTCTAATGATATACAGAGTACAGTTATGAAATTACGCTCCTGCAGCTGCTTTTGAAGCATCATAATATAATGTGATTCTATTTCTAATTAAGTTACACTGACAGTACAAAAGAAAACACTGCAGTAAAACATTTGTAATGCTTAATTTAATTAATCAACAGATTAACATTCCTACAAAATGGTAAGATAGGATATTGATAATCATATGATAGGTTATGGATGGACCACTCTTTGCTGTGACTCCAGGAGACCTAATTTAAATGGTAAAATAATATGCCAAAGACCATATTAGAGAAGCAGATATATTACAAACTAAATAAATTATTGCAAATGAGAACAGGAGACATGAGAAATAATTTAAGAAAAAAAATAGGCATTATCTTGTGAGCCACCCACATTTGTCTTTAAGATGGGTAGCCATACAAATATTTTCAATAAATACTGTTTTTTATCCATGCAATAATCTTTATCCTTATTCTTTCTTATTCTCTATAAACAACTGAATGGCAGGATTCTTGTGATGACTTCTGTGCTTTGTTAGTTACTTCCAATTTTAATGTGAGGAAATTACTATGCCATAGAAAATTACTATGCTATGCTACTACTATGCCATACAAAGCTTTTGTAGCACATGAAATATTATTCTGAATTGGTGCCTGTATCTCCAATTTTCTATAAACTTATATAAATGCACAAAGATTGGAAATCATTCTGAATGCAATAAAATATGAAAGTACAAATTCATAACATCTGTAATTGGTGGCAAACTCAGTTTTGCTATGTTAATCAACACCTGTAGTAGCACTGAGAAGCATTTGTATTTATTCAAGCAAAAATGAATGGAATAAAGTCTTCATTAGTTCTGATTCATCTAGAGTTTCTCAATGAAATTCTATTTTGGAGAATGTAGCCTGGGGGTCAGCAATATATTATCTGTGAATATTGAAATATTTTGTCATTTCTCCCTGAATGTTGCAGTTGTTGGTATGAGTTCAGTTGTTGTTTATTTATTTTTCTACAGAGATTGATCTGCTTATCCTCTGGAAATGCAAAAAGAAATTGTTGGTAGCTAGCATGTATTACATTATAGGTTGAGAAGGTAAATGAACAAGTTTAAAATATGTGGAATTAATTATTTTTATAGTGAATTAAACACTTTTTAAAAATTACGTTTATAAAATAGCTTCAAGGGTCATTTTCAGGTTCATTATCTTGTTACTCTTCAGTTTAATGCATTTTAATTAGCTTTTGAGTCTACATTTTAGTCTACATTTTCTTTTCATCTTAGTTGATGAAGAACAAACTAGATCCTAATTTTTAATGTCAATATCCTACTTTGATTCTGATTTCCAGGATATTTCCAAGACTAGTTACTGAAGTTCTTCCAGGGAGATTATTCCTGGAAGTCTTCTGGACTTTGCTGCCTGCTTGGATTTTCAATAGAATTGCACAACATAAATCACAGTTCTATCATCAAGTCTGATCTTCAGGTATTTTCTAGGAGGTTGTTGTGAAATGCAAAATCTTGGTCCTTCATCAGATCTTATTTCTTCACCACTCAGTCATAACCTCTGATTTTCCTCCAACTGTTGCTTCAGCATAACGGCCCCTCTTATGGCATTTGCAATTAAGGACTCCACAGTACCGTTGCTCAATAAGAAGTTAGTCTCTGCCCCTATCTAGTGAAATTATAACTTCATTGAGAGCCTATGCAAAGAAAAAAAAAATGCTTCTTTATAGAACATCTGATATTGTGTGTTGATATTGGTGTTTGATATAAATTGCAATGAAAGAAAAAAACATACAGCACAAACCAGTTACATGTGTATATTAAGCAAGAATAGATCATTTAATTTCTCTGGGCCTAATATTGATTTGGTATTAGAGACCATTGGATCTTTAAGAAACCATTGCTTTTTAATTTGCCTAATTTATTTATATCAGACTTTGATATCTATCTTAAGGTAGATAATTTTTAAGAGGTAAAAGTTGTTCCCAATTAACCAAGTACTCTAGAAATTTAGGTGAGCTAGGCTTGTGTGTGGGAACAATTTGAAAATGAGTTATAAGTCACCACTGCACATTCTGGTAGTTAGAATGTTTTCCAGTTTTGCATTTCTACTATCTCACATAATAACTTTTTAAATATTCCAAGCAAAAAACTCATTTTTCCAGGAGATATCCCTTCCTCTCTGTTGAGAGAGAAAGAAAGCTTTTTGAATGTTAAGTAATGACATGTAGTATATTCAGTAGTGGAGCAAGTATATTGAGTGGTTCAAACCTAAGATTTAAATTTGAATATTTTTGATAGACAAATTATGAAGTAAGCATAAAGTCATGTTTTCAGCTATGCTATAACCCAATCCATACTCAGATTATAACAATGAGTAAGCTGAAACATTTCGGAAAAGCCACCTCCTAGAAATAAAACACTTTTCATGTATTTTGTTTCAAGAACTTTTCCATGACTAAAGAGAAATATATATAATAGCTGTCCAACACAGATCAAAATAGGCAATACAGTACAATACAGTACGGAATAAAACTATTAACATGCCAGCAACTTACTAGCTTTTTTAGTGGATTCTAATACTTTAATTTTCATATATTCAGAAAGTAGCAAGTGGACCCATGTTTTCTTTTCTTTGCTTCCTTCATGCCATATATGTTGGGTAAAATAAAAGTGTTTCCAAATGGATATTTCCAAACGTACCAAGCAAGTACATTATGCATGCATTGTGTCTTTCCTTTTAAAATTTTAATTGTAATAATAAAGAAAGTGGGGAAAACAATATTGTCTGAACATAAATGAGTTATAATATAATAAAAGATGTGACTGAAAAGCTATGGATATGAATAAAAATTTTATTCAGTGTTATTTTGTGGGATTTTTTTTAGGCCAAAAGATATGCTATGGTGATTCAGCACATCCCTGCTACAAGATTGCCTATTTCCAGGACATGTCTCGGCGTGTGGGTTTTCAGGAGGCTCGCCAAGCTTGTGAAATGGGTGGTGGAGTACTTCTCAGTCTTGAAAGTGAAGCAGAACAGAAACTGATAGAAAATATGCTGCAGAATCTCACAAAATCAGGTGCTGGGATTTCTGATGGAGATTTCTGGATTGGTCTGTGGAGAAATGGGGAGGGACAAACCACATCCAGTGCCTGTCCTGATCTTTACAAATGGACAGATGGAAGCAGTTCCCTCTTCAGGTAATTACTCTTAATATTTTATTCCAAAACTCCTAGCAATAAAACACTAAGATATATATGAAACTAGGAGCAAAACATTCACCTCCAACTTGGGGGTTGTGTTGAGAAGTCATGTGTTTTGTCATTTTTTGCATTATCTTTATTTTATCAGACATTTGTGAGTTTCATACTGTATTTTTCTATTGCTTCCCCAAGTCAGCATGGATTTTTATCATTATCCTTGTACCATTCTTTTCCATTTAGCCTTGTTCACATATAATTCATTACTGTGTAGTGAGATGATAGATAGTATCCTACCAAGAAATGTCCTTCAAATATTGGATGTATTGGAATATAACTTTTGATCTCACTTTGTTCCTGAATCTTGGATAACGTATTTTTTTCTTCCCATATTCTGCACTATCATTCAATAATGTTTCCAAACATATTTTTACAGATTACTTTTATATTACTTATTCAGTAGTTTTTCCTTCCGTTATGTGTTTGGATGCCAACAATTTCCATTCAGGTTTTTTTGTTTTGTAAAACGTTAGTATAACTTTTGCAATAGATCTTTGCGCCAACTAATGCTTATTGGCATGGGAAAATGTAATGAAGGAGTTGTCCAAAGCCCAACTTCTTAGCTAACTTGGGAACATGGAAAAAGTGAAAAAAGAAGAAAAAACTAACAGAATAATAAATATTCAAAAGTTATAGTTTGAATTTCTTATATTTTTGCTTTATAGGAATTGGTATACTGATGAACCTTCCTGTGGAAGTGAAGCTTGTGTTGTGATGTATCATCAGCCAACTGCAAATCCAGGTTTAGGAGGGCCTTATCTTTATCAATGGAATGATGATAGATGTAACATGAAGCACAATTTTATCTGCAAATATAAATCAGGTAGGGCATAATAAACCAGGTTCTTGATGCAATCTTTACTTTTGAAGCACAGATAATTCAGCAGTGGCACTTTACTTGCAAACTAGAGTCAGAACTAAGGGAGAAATCCTTGAATAATATAGCTTACTGTTAAATAATGTTACTGCCTTTGAGTTTGTCTTTTGAATTTTTCATACTAATGACATTTAGGCTGTTAAATCATTCAGTGCAATAGCAATCTAATATATTTAATAGGTCTGATATTGAGCAATAGAAGCTCAGTTAAACTCACCTAAGTAGTCTCATAACTAGATAATGTGTTCAAAATAATAACCAAGTAAAATCAACGCCCTTCATAAAATATTTGTGTAAAAGAATGTCTTAGTTTATGATCTGTTCTATTATATATAGTTCATATATACATCCTTCACTGTTTTTACTTTTGGATATTCTGTGAAAAAAGACACATATATATCACTTGATCCTTGAAATAAGAATGGGATAAAAACAGATTTTTTAAAAAAGTTCTGGACCTTGTTTTTTCCTAAATATCATTCCATGAAATACAGTGCTCGTATTCATGTTTCAATGAGTCTTCCACAATTTAGTGCCTCTTGAGGCTTGAAAGTTGCAGCAACAGTACAATTCATTTGAAAAATGAACTGAATGAGCATTAAATTTGCTTTTCCAAATGAAAGTAGACCAGGGAAGTTAGTTCTAAAAACTGAAAAAGCTTATTGAAGTTATTTTTGTACAAAATAGTAAAAATTATATACTTTTTAAATGTTTCTTATTGATTTAGCAGAAGACATTGTAGAAAAAGAATCAGGAGGCAGAACAGATTCACATCACGGTAAGAACATTTTGGACCAAATTGCAGTTTTGAGAAATAATACCTGAATTATTTTTGAAATCAAAACAATCAGACAGATTAAAAAAACAGACTAAGTTGGAACATCTGAACTATCATTGCAATTCAGAAAAATATCCAATTGTGTTTTATAGCATATGACCACATTTAGAATATTGCAGTTTTGGTAACTTTTATTCCAGATGTGATTCCAAAGTTGCAATAAAACCTGTAGCCTGAATTTATCACCCACACTTGCTTTTAAAAATGATTAGCTGTAGAATTTTGTTCCCTTGTTTAAGTAAAATGACAAAAGCAGATGGAAAGACATAGAAAACAATTTTACTGTATTTCCCCCCCCCAAAACTGTTTTTTCAGAAGTTCAAGCAACAGCGCCAGCTGTGAAGCCTAACGATCCAAGCAAGACAGAAGATGATTTTCCATTGGTTGTTACTGAAACTGGTGGTAATTGATATATTTAGTTTTTAAATCACATTTCAGAATGCTATTTCAAAAGACCGATTAGATGCACTTAGCATTTTAAAGGAAAAATGATATAAATTTGGGATAGATATCCTGGGATTCAACAGAAAGTAAATTGCAGTGAGATAAGGAATTTCAAGTATAATTTTCTGGAAATACCAATTGAACATAAATGAATGCAAGAGAAATGGGCAGCAATAAAAATAAAATCCAATAATATGCTGGCAAGTGAACAAGTACTTGCATTTTTCCAATTAACATTTTTCTTAATTCAGTTTTTACAAATGCAGCTGATGAAATAAATAAATAAAAAAATAAAGTGGCTCTATTGGCCATGAAAATAAGAACATGCTGTTGTACCAAATTTGCTCTATTACATTTGTGGAAACTTTGAAATTTCAAAGCTAGCATCTTAGAAATATACCCAGTTGCTGATTAATCACATGATAACTATTATGCTTTTGTGGCATATGCTTGCATGGTGAATGTTTTGCTTTCCTAAATCCTAGTGCATCTTCAGGATCAATAAAGAAGCAAAAAGATGTTGTGGACAGGAAGGTCTTTGTACAGCTCCAACTGGTATACTAGCTATATCCTTCTGGATAAGTAGCACAGAGGATCATTCATACATTTATTATCTCAGGCTTGACTGTTACCATGTGCATGGGTCTGCCCTTAAATACTACTTGGAGCTTCAGTTGGTCCAGAATGCAATGGCAAGGGCTGCTATAAGGCATGCCTCGGTATGCTTATGTGATACCACTTCTTTGAAAGCTGTACTAGTTATCAGCAATATTGAAGATTCAAGTTGCTGATTATGACATATAAGTGTTGTTGGGATGAGGATAGCTCTAACCTAGCTCCTGTAATATGGGTGGGTTCAGGTTTTTGACCACTGCTCTTTCATAGCTATGTAAAACTCATGGGGGAGGTCATTCATGATGTGCAGCATCAACATTATACTGATATTATCAAGTTATACATTTCTACTCTGGAGATGTGCTGCAGTGACACAGTGCATGAATATAATGAAACTTTTGGAAGAAACTGGCTCTAATTTAATCCTGGCAAGATAGAGTGGCTTTAGGTTTTAAGCATTGCAGGTTTGGGTGACATCATCTTTGTCACTAGATGGAATGGCACAGAGTTGTGTACAGTTTGGGGATCTTTCTAGACTCACAGCTTCTGTTGAAGGAGGGGACCTTTGCACAGATTCGTCTTGTGTACCAGTTGTATCTATTCTGGATTTGGAGGCTTTGCTTGGGGTTGGAATTTTCATAATTCCTTCAAGTAAAGTTTGTCATATATTAGGATGCAGGATTACATGTCTGTGATGGGATTTGTCTTTCCCCAATATTCATATGACACCCACCCTGATGGCATTCCAGAAAGTCTTAAAACCCTGGCTGTTCATGCAGGCCTCAGGCTAGGGAAATTCTATTGAATATGTTTGAGAGATTTAAATCTTGCATATTAACGTATTAATGAGTAGGAAATAAGACATTTGGGAAATAAAGAATCTTTCCAAGTTTGTTAATGTATAGATCATAGCATTTAAAAAATATTATTTGTGAAGCTGAATCCAGCTTGGCTCATTTGTAACTGTATCATACATAACAATTAAAACTATAAATTGGTTTCTACACTCTCTTTAAAATGTGTTCTCTGGCTGAAATGTTCAGATTAAAAAAATATGAGTTTGAATTACATCAAAACAAATTTCATATAAACCTTGGAACTCTATTCATTAAAAAAAAATGATTCACATGCTCTAAGACAAGTGTGTCCACCAGTGGCCTCTGGGCTTTATGTGGCCTGGACAGCTGTAATGTGGCCCACAAGATTGTAAACCTTTAATATTATTATGTGATTTATACACATTATGTCAAGGTTCAGAGTAATGAACCCAACCAATCCATCAACTCTGAGACTTTCAGCTTTCTCAAGAATTCCTTTATTGAGTACATCATATCAACAAATGAAATGCAAAACCAGCTCTGGTTATTTTCCGCACTTTAATATTGTAAAAGAATAGACAGTCCCCCCCCTCCTTGTTAGAGGACACATTGTCCAGTTAGGTGTTCAGGTATTTCCTTGGTAACCCCTTTCAGTCTCTGGCCAGCACCTGTTGGGATGACCTTGGTTCTCATAAGGTAGTAAGTTGTTGATGTCTGGTCTGACATTCCAGAGCTCCCCCCTAAAGTGTATCAAGCTGAGAAACAGAGAAAATAGCTGCAACAGACCCGATCCGTTTTGAAATTGACACATTAAATATATATTTTATATGTGGGCCAAGACAATTTCTCTTCAAAATGCAGCCCAGATGAACTGAAAAGTTGGACACCTGTACTTCACACATTCAGATTTTTGACTATACTTTATGTACAGTATAACCAAAGGAGCCATGGTGGCTGAAGTGGGTAAAATGAAGCTTTGCAGGCTAACTCTGCTCACTGTCAGGAGTTTGATCCTGACTGGCAGATGGTTGATTCAGACTTCCATCCTTTTGAGGTTAGTAAAATGAGGGCCTAGATTATTGAAGGCAATATGAAGTGGTATATAAGTCTAAGTGCTATTGCTGCCCCATTGGTGAATGAATTACTAGAATAAGCAACTTTAAAATACATTTTCAACTTTCTCTTGGTTGTCTATTATAGGGGAAAATTATTTTGGCCATTAGTGCTAAGAGGCTTTGAAGAAATTTCAGGATTGAAATATTTAGTTAGATATTGTTAATCACTGTCCTTGGTTTGCATGGTATCAACATCAAGGAAATTAAAATATTTATATATGTATTATTTTAGTACACAAATCTAGTCTTTCTATATTTTAAACTGTAATAACATTCTTTTTTCTTGTAGGTCTTATTCCTAATTTAATTTATGTTGTTATACCAACCATACCACTTTTGTTGTTGATATTAGTGGCTTTTGGTACTTGCTGTTTCCAGATGCTTCATAAAAGGTAATTTAGTGTTTTAACATACATGACAATTTGTATCTGTGATTTATGTACTTTGGAATGTAAGTTTACATCAGTCACTCATATTCAAGTCCAGTCTACATAAAATAGTCATCCTGAATGACATCCATACTATTACATAGTGGATGTATTGTAAAAGAAGAATATATTTAAAAATGTAGCCACCTACTCAAAGATAAAATATGCAGCATAAATAGGAGGAAATTGTGGCCCTGTCATAGATCAAAAAGTATTGTTAAACCAATATAGATTAGTTTGTTGCTTATGTACAATTTCATTAGAAAAGTAGAATTTCAGTCTAAAGTCAAAATAAAACATATAAGCTTTGCAATATGAAACAGAATATATTCTATTATATATTCTGCTTTAAGCAAAAGCAATTATGCTCAATAGTATTTTCTGCTTTGGAAATATTCAAAAGAACCATTTTCCAAAGACAGATCAGTTCATTTTCCATCTCCTTTTAGAATATTATGGACACGGTTCATTTTGTACTGTGAAGTGAGAGCGTTGTTGCAGAAGAAAGAGTTAAACAACGTTCCAATGTGGAACTTTCTATCCACTTGTTTTCATAATATTTAATTTTACTTTAATCTTTACTTTATTGTAGTATTTCCCAATTTTCTTGGCAATGCAGATCTGTCAAATATACTGTAAGTGGCTGTGTCCTAAAATAAAAAAAAAATCAAGACCACCTACTCAGTCCAAAAAACTCACAAGATGTCTTGTTAGAGCTTTCTTGCACAATCTTCTGGAGTATTTATGTAATCAATTTGCTAACTGTCTCCCCAAACATCAATGATGGTTGGGAAGATTGCATGTAAATAACTATATTGTAATTATGACATTCGGTTTCCAACAAGATAACAGGCTTACTCTCTGCCACTGAACATGCAATCCTGACATGCAGTCAGGAACATGGGTAAGAATCACAGGAGGAGTAATGAAATGTTTCAAGAGGAAGGTGTTGAAACAAACTTGAAATTTTAGTAGAAATTCCATATATAAAATATTTATATTTTTGAGCACCAGGGAAAAAATATTTGTTTTATATCCTCCAGAATATGCAGCAAAGAATTTTTTCTTGCTTCCCAAGTGTTATATGTTAGTGAGGAATTATGGAAGTTTAATCTAATATTTAGCAAATGTAGGTTAGCAATACTTGAATAAATATTTAGTTATAAAGAGGAAAATGATATCGGACATTCAGATATTAACCCATCATATTAGGAACCAAGCATTTGCTTTATGGCAAATCATTCTGCTTAGAGGCTTTCCCTTTCTTTCTTCTAGGGAAGCAAGGAGAAACTGCTTCAATGATTCATCTCCATTATCATCTGAATCCTTTACAGAACATTTAGATTCTAACTTGGTACATTGCTCAGTTTCTAAGGTCATCTTTTGATTCTGTTTTGAAGGCAGAATGTCAGTGCCTAAGCTACCCAATATTCTTCTAAAAATTAAATATGTTGATTACTTTGAGATTTGAAAATCTTGAAATTATGAAACTCTATAAACTTAAGGAAAGTTAGCAGTGTTCCTGCTGAACAATAGTTTGGGGAATATGTTCTTGCCACATTTGTTCAGAGGAAATCCTTTAAAATCAGCAGCAACATTAATAGCTTATTTGGCTTCCATCCATGCTGCTGTAATATTTAAAACAACCATTTTAAATGCCTTTTCAGAAAAAAAATGGGAAGCAAATCAAATAAATTATCATCCCCACCATCATCATCCAAAATGCAGCCTATCAAAAATGTTGTCACTGAGTTGCAATTGTTAATGTGAAAGAAGTAAACATTTTAAATATACAAAGAATAATAAAATGTTACTTTCTATTCTGCCTTCCTTTGACGAACATAGTCCATGGCACATCACTCAAAATACAGCCCTCGCTGTCAAAAAGCTTGCAATTTTTGTTCAGAGGTTGATATTAAAAGAGTAATTTCATTCAATATGAACTGCTAGATTGATATCGCCTTGTCTTTACAGCAGTGTTTCCCAACCTGGGCAATCATAAGCAGATGTGTACACCTCCACTTCCAGAATTTCCCAGCCAGCCTTAGTAGAATTTCACATTCCTGGAAATTCTCCAAGTTGGGAAACACTGTCTTATGCCAATAGAATTTGAAGCCACTGGATAAGTGTTAAGTGTTCACCTAGCCAGGTGCTTGTTTCACTGGAAGGATTTCCACTTTTATATAATCATTAGCCTTTTCCTCAGATTTTCTCGGTTTTGTTGCTGTTTTCTTCTTGCTAATACTTTGCTTTGTGCTTTAATTGCGTTAATGCAGAAGTTATTTATAAAAACTTGGTTGGCACTAAGTCATTGGTAAGCCAATTGTTACAGGCCTTGATGTTAAACATTGCACAGGATTTATAGCCTACTCAACTTCCTTCCTAAGTCTAAGATCAGTGTTCAGCTGTATGTATATAATGCTTTTGAACCATGATATATGAAGCAATATGCCTAATACAAATATTCAGGTAATTTTTACAATTTATTCTTTACCACCCTCCTTTATTGCAGAGTTCCTAGTTGAATATGTGAAATTATGTGAACCAAATGTATAGCCATGGATTTGTATTTTTAATTTTCCAGTAAAGGAAGAACAAAAACCAGTCCTGATCAGTCAACGCTGTGGATTTCTAAGAACCCAAGAAAGGACAGTAACCTAGAAGTATAGAAAACTGGCTGAAATGAAAGCAGGAATGATATTTTCCAGGATTTCTTAGATTGTCTTGTTAAATATTAATTTGGAATGGCTTGAAATTGCAACAGATCAACAGAATGAAGTGGAACTCCCCTTTGAGGCTATTGCTTGGATCATTTTTTATACATGGTTTTTGGTTTTTAATCCCATAGCAAACATAGCTGTCTAAAAAGAAAAGAAAATATTATTTTGCTAAGGAAAGTAACTTGGCTACAGATACTAATGAGATGGACAGAACATTTTAAATTTATTCCATGTTTCAATTATAAATATTTCTAATTTAACCTTTAACATATATTTCCATTATTAATTCCATATATATTGTATTATTTCTTGCTAATGGATGGACTGTAATTCCAGCTAATATGAATTTACAGTATATTAAGATAATTTATCTTTGCATAAAAAAATCTACACTAGAATATGAGTTATTGTAATCTCATATATGTAAAACCGTTTTATCAGTGTTACTCATTTGAGTGATGAGATTTTTTTTTTAAGGCACAGAAAATGATGCACAGTACTTGATTATTCTTTGCTACCATCTATTTTTGATAATGCTTGTCCAATGTTAGCACAAATTATTCTACTCAGGTCATATTAATTAGTACAAAAATAGTAGAATTAGTACATTCAATTCCCTGAAAACAAGCTGAAAGAGAAAGTAGCTTTTTCCTATGTATGCTTTACTGTTGGAACAAGCAATGGCAGAAATGTATGGTTGACAACTTATTCCATACTGGTATCTTGTTATGTTCTGGATTTTTTGTTGTTAATTTTGTTTTTAAATTGTGGGAAAGAGAAGTCACCCTGATGTCACTTAGAAATGCTATCTCTTAATCACTTAAAATCATGAAACATAAAGACTGTCACAGAGTTTCCTTCCTTCCTTCCTCCCTCCCTCCCGCGTTCCTAATCCCTGAGTGACAGAAGTCAACCACTTCTATATAGCATCACTTTATGCATACTTGGATATATAAAAAAATTGTGTACAGTTTTTTTAAAAAATAGATTCAAAATAAGAACACAATGAAAGTAGAGTTGAAAGGCTAGAATATCCTTCTTGCAATATTTCCTTTGACCCAAATAACAGTTTACAAATATTTCCTGTAGATAACTAAGAATCTTCTTATTCTTTTGGAAATTTTGTTCCTATTTGCAAAAATCCAGATTTGAAGACCAAGAAAAATATTTGTGAGAATGCCTCAGAACTGCTCAGATCTGCAAAATAGATCCTCAGTATGGCATTGTTTATATGACAGTGATAAGTATGAAAAGGTTGCTAGAGAATATATATATAAAAGTATATATATGCTTTATGTGTTTGTAAATAATTGCACACAATTGTGTATTCAGAATCTGTAAACAACTGCACAGAAATACAAGTGCATTCAGATTTGCTAAAGATGCCATTTTCAACTTTCCATCATACAGAAGTTTTATCAATTTGATCTAATATGCCTCTTATGCGTATAGAGTTATTGAAATATATTTCTTATCCTAATGATTGTGTTATAAAAAGACTTGCAGGAAATACCATGGCTGTAGGATAGACTTGGATGTAAACAAGTATTCCTTTGCCTCCCTTCTTCCCTCAAAAAATAAAAGACAATAGCAATATTGCTTCCATATTGCTGCCAAGAAAATAACATACAGATATCTATGAAACCATCAAAAGTTGAGTTTGATGTTATTGTGCTAGTCATTTTCAAAAAAATGATGCTGTCTCTTGGCCAACATAGAAACATGTATTAACAGCAAAGTACTTGTCCTTTAGATGCAATGGAACTGAGACTGAAATATACATATTGGATCCATTTTCAAACCTCTGTTACAAAATTCTATGATTTGCATGTGCGTGTGTGCGCGCGCATACACACACACATACACACACACACACACATGAAAATTCTTCTGTTGAAATCCTAAATCCTAAGCTACATGTAGAATAGTTTTGGCCTAATCAAATAATAATTTTATTACTATTGTATTAGTGACTATGGTTTTGATAGTGTTTTATTTACAAGATGATTTTTTTCTCATTACAGTGAGAAGTTTAGCTCTCCTTTCTGAATTTGTAACATTTCTTATCTAAATTTAGATTAATGCTATTTTATTTAAAATACAAGAATGTCTTGAATACATTCTGACAGTATGATTTAAAATGAATGAAATATATGCATATGTGATTTCACAGTAAGTATAAAAGCATATTCCATTGGTTTCAATAGAAAGCTGGTCTTTATAGCTATGAGTTATTTTTCAAAGATTTCCATCTTATAGTAAATGCAGTAATTGTTTGGTTATTCTGTCATGCATTGCAAGAAAATCATCCAAAATTAATTAAATTGAGAATAGAAAGTTACCTACTTGATTTGAATGATTAGATCCATAGTATTCTCTAGTTCATTTGACTAGGCATGAGAGTTTCATGAGTTCTGCTAATCAGAACTGTATCTTGATTTTTTTCATAAACTATACATACACTTTGCATTGTCTACTTTCCTAATAAGCTGAGTTAATAGGAAATGATTGGGGAGGTATAGACATATATACTGAAATATCATTACTGTTTGAAAAAACAGTCATTTGAACATCTCTTACACAAGAAAAAATATTTTCATTATTAAAATGTATGGACAGCAGTAGATTGTATAAGATGGTCAACTGCTCTTCTCAGTAAGTTTAAAGGCACAGTTTTACTGAGGGTTGTACTTTCAACAAATCAGTATGTTATCTTCTTTCTTATTCAAGCATTAAGAGAGTAGCTGGAAGAAAAATATTGCATCTTCTGGGTAAGTGTCAGTAAAACTTCAGGTACTTCTTCAGATCACTTCTAATACAAACTTGGACAGAAGTTGAATTATTAACTTTTGCCTGATTCCACGAACTTTATTGCATCAATACTATAATCACTTTCAATCCTATATTCTTTCTAGGTTTTTTTTTAAATGCTAATAATTAATGGTACGTTTTATCCAGTCAACAAATTTGAAAACATTTACATAAATTCCAGGGCGATTTGGAAGTGCACACTTATAGCCAAAGGATGTTACACCAACTAGAAACCACTTTTTATTCTCTTGACACATCAGAGGTCCACCAGAATCTCCCTGAAATGACAAAGAAAAATTAAAATATTATTATTGTTGACAACCCTATTACTATGAACTTAACTGTTTAATAAGATGACTCAGTTTTGTATAATATTTTGCAAGCTTCTCTGTAAGTCATAAGTTTAAATGAAACATACTGGACCTGTGTAAAAGTTATGTCATGATACTTATATAAGTATTGAAGAAAGAAATGCCTTTCATAAGGGTCCTTTACCCAATCTGTTAATCATGGGTAGGAAATGATTCAGTGAGATAAATTCACTGAGGGGAATTTATCTATCACCCTGAACTTGCTTATCTTGGCATTGAGGCAACCTTTAACTATATTTTGTTGCTGTCTAAGTGATGTCTATTACTTATGCCTATATGGACCTGGCCATGCTGTTTCTTTGCTCTTATGTCAACTCAGTGCAATTTATGTATTTTTATGTAAGAACCATGGTGGTGTAGAATACAATACTGCAGGCTACTTCTGCTGACTGCCGGCTGCCAGCAGTTTGGCAGTTTGAGTCTCACCAGCTCAAGGTTGACTCAGCCTTCCATCCTTTTGAAGTCAGTAAAATAAGGACCCAGATTGTTGGGGGAAATATGCTGACTCTGTAAATTGCTTAGAGAGGGCTGTAAAGCACTGTGAAGAGGTATATAAGTCTAACTGCTATTGCTATTTGTTAATTGCTTGCAGGAAGGGTGGCATGGGCCATTCTCTTTAGTCACTTTTACTGCTCTTTCTAGCTTTTGGGGGGAGAAGAACACATCCATAGAAGCCTTAATCCCCTGGTGCTTTTTAATATTTTATAATGCTAATAACAGGGATTATATGAATGATTTATTTTTCTGATAATTTCTGAAGCACTAATTATAGCTGGTCAAGAAGAACTAGTGATATATTGGATTTCAATAGTTAAACTAGGATTTTTTGAATAGGTTCTTTGATGAACCAGTGAAATTTTGAATGAACCTTTATTCCTTCCCCACCTCTCTCCCTTGTTTTTTTCCTTTCAGCCAAAATGATTTTTAAAAAGTTATTTTTTCCTGCTACCATACTTGGAGATATCCCAAATGGAAAATACTTAAGCCTAAGGAGGTGAGGTGAAAGGAATCAAAGTAACAGGACTCATGTAAAAAGTCTACCAGTAAAAACTACATGACCTCAACAATGCACCCCCCCCAGGAAAGTAAAGTGATGGCTTCCTTTCCAAACATGCAGAATGAGCAGAGGAATCTATCAATTGGTAACCAATATCCAGACAGAATACCTAGCTAGCCATCATTTTCAAGCTTGAATAATGGATTTGAATCTGGACAGAAATGTATTAAACTAGCTTCATTTTCAGCTGGTTTCAATACAGGAGAAAACAATTATGGTCGCCATAGGGAAAGCCTTTTGCTGAACATAGTGCAAAGTACACTGGCTTTGGTAACCGTACATCACTTCTAATAATTATTATTTCCTTGATGGATGGACTTCCAAATGTTCAACATACTTTCTTCAAATAATTCAAAATAACATACAGTGGTAAATGAAAGCAGAATATAATAGTAGTGATGTAATTATAAAAACATTCCTCATAACTTTACTTTTTATCTCATTGGTATCTATATAAAAAGTTTACATTATAAAAAAGAATCAAAAACTAGTGAATAATTTATTGACTACACTATGACAATGCAAACACTGTTACCATTTACCTTACAAGCATCAATTCCACCTTTATCATACCCAGCACATATCATATTTTCAGTAATATTATACTCTGGCATCAGTTCCTTGCATTTCTGATATGTTATAAGAGGGACTTCTGCTTCTTGCAATATACTTGAGATTGAATCTATTTGAAAACCAGAAATACATGCACTGTTGTAACTGATAAAATGATGCATATCACATAAGTCAAATAATTCTTGGTATTTAGTCATTCCTATACTATATGACTTACCTTCAGAGCAGGCCTATGCAAGGGCTATTAGATTTTCATTGCCAAATAGCTACATCTAATGTAAGTAATGTGGCTCTCTTACCACTTTTGTCTTCCAGTTCAAACTTCCATTTTCAAGAGATGGAAAAGATTTCGGTGCAGTTGTCCAAGCTGCACGGAAACCTGGCTGGAAGCATCAGAGCTTCTATTGATGCCCAGCCCAGCACAGTTGTAATACTGCAGTATTCAATTCAGTTCAGATGTAAACAAAATCCATAGTGGATTATAGAAGCAGATTAGTGCGAGCTCTCAGAATGGCACGGATAAGAAGCTCTTACAGTTTTCTACCTTTCAACTTGCTGTAGCAACTGCTCCTCCCTCACCTATTTTTGCTTGATATTAGTTCTAGAAAAGTGCTTGATTAGGTGGTGTGACATTCTATCCCTGACTTATAGGGTTGACCTTTGAATTTATAATTACAGAGAATCATAATCCTATTAATACAATAAGTTAGAAGGGAGAAGTAAATATCTGTTCTCACTTCTGCTTTTTTAATAGAAAACTTACGGATTTCAATGTTTCTGACGTAAGTACACTCCAGCTGGAAGAATAGAATAGCTGATAGTTGTGGCATCTTTGAAGTAAAATAGATTGATTATGGCATAGATATACATTGTTTATAATTTTTATTCTCTGCACCCATGTGTGCACAACATGGAGCACAACATTTTGTGCATCACTGTATTCCTTTAATGAGGTAGGCTCTATTCCATTACCATTTATGCCATAATCTAGTCTTGAAAGCACTGCATGATGCTTGTTCTTCCCTTATTTATTAGTACTTTTAAATATTATTCTGCAAAAGACATTTATTGTGCATGGTCAGCTTGATGGCTTGGGACCTAGGTGACGTGTATTTTTCATATTATGCTGTAATTTGAGTTCATTGATCCCAATTTAGAAAAGTTTCTGTGCTTTGCAGCTGCAAAATAAATATATTGCGTTATTAACTCCAAGGAATATGCTATTGGGAAGATCTATGCATAACTGAAAAACAACTATTTTAAGGCATTGCACTACTTAGCAAAGTAATTTTAGCTGTTTAGCTGCATTCTTTGACAGTTTTTTTTGTGCTAAATTTAAAGCCACTTGGGGGTACCAAGGATTGTCTTTCTATATGTTTCTATGTTTCCTGCAAACTACTTGCATAATTTGAGGCCATGTTCCATGTTCCTTGGCTATGTGTGCTATAAGTTTCAATTCTGAATAATGAATAAGAACTTCTCAGTGGTGGTTTCCATTGTTTAAAATGTATTTCTAGTCTAAATCTGATTTATTGTCAATAATATGTATTCTTTATGTAATTCACTTAATATCTGTTTATTCAAGATGCCTTTATTAAAATAAAAAATGAATTTTCTATGGTAATATCTGTTTTAATCTTATTTATCTTTATTTTCTGTTTAATCATAAACTGCTTTTGTGCAGGAATCTTTACCTCTTTATGATTGATTTATCATTTAATTATATGAGAGGCCAACAATTTTAGTAATTTTCTTTTTGTATTTTTAATGTAAAATCAAAGTTTGTTTTGAAAAAAAAAACCTACTTATATACATTTTCCCAATCATTACTTTGGATGGAAAATTAATACAAAGCTTCAATGGATCTGTTTCATAAAATGTACTCTAATATTATGATAGTTGATACATCTGATAGAGAAATGTTTTTATACTTTAAATCAGGGGTCGCCAATCTTTTGGACCTCAGGGACCACCAAACTCATAATTTTAAATCCCGTGGACCACTAATATGAATTTTGACTGATGGTGGCTTTCTGATGTTTTCCCAATATCTCTGCAGAAAGCAGCAGACATCCTGGGGAAATCCCAAAAAAAGTCTGCAGGAAAATTCCCCACTCCCTTTTTCCATCGATCAATCATTCTTTGAGATCGCAGGATACAGTCTCCAGCTCCATTCTCAGGGAAGAGAGAGAGAGAGAGAGAGAGAGAGAGAGAGAGAGAAACTTTTGGCTTCATGCAAGGAAAGCAGCAGAAGCAGCAGAAGTCTTTCTCTTCTCCAAATTCCACCAGAAATGAGTCTTTGCTGGCACAGCCTCTTGGAGCAGGATGCCTTGCAGGGTCCCAAAGATTCATTTCTGGCAGAGTTTGGGGGAGTTTGCTTTCCTTGTGTGCAGTCAAAAGCCGAAGAAGAAAGAAGCGGAAAGAAGCAGCCTGGTGGGCAGGCCAGGTGAGTGGGGTGAATGGGGCAAGTTCCCCCCCCCCCTCTGCTCTTTCTCCCCTCCCCCCACTACCTCATGTTCGTCGCAATGCAAGCAACGCAAGCCTTGTGTTCCCGTGGGCCATGTGGGTGGCGTGGCCTTATGTTCCTGCACAGCCTGGATTAATAGCTTTGAGGGGGGTGCTTTGGGGATGACATTTCTCTGCGGACCACCAAAATTTTCTCACAGACCACCAGTGATCCTGGCCCACTGGTTGGCGACCACTGCTCTAAGTTATAGTAAAATATAATAAAATGAAGTTATAAGTTATCAGGAAAATATAATAAAATGAAGAAAGAGATTTAATATTACAATGACGTACCTTCCTGTGTGGTTCTTCCCCAGCCAGCAATAGAGCATTTAGTGCCTGGCAAAAATTGTTTATTTTTTTCAGGGAAGCAAATGGGCTGAATATAATCTGTGTGAAAGAAATAAACAATTATACTTGCACTCTCCGGTCTTTGATGATAACATTGCACAAATTATTTTGCTGAAAAATACACCCCAAAGAAGTTTAGCAGGATTCCCAGTTTTGTGATGATGATTATTGGAAATCACATTGAAAATTTTAAAATATCTCTTAGATTTATACCCTAATCTGTTAATAATACAAAGGCAAAGCTGCAGCAGAAAATCATTTTACCTGTGTAATTTACTCTAAATTGGAGATGCATCAAAGCGATGTCACTGTCTTTTGTTCGCTTATTATAGTGAGGATTGATGATAATCTGATCAATCTCTCGGCTCACTGTTTGAGGATATGATAGATTGAGATTTGTGTGCAGGCCAAAAAATGCTTCCCACCGAGATGGTTTTAAATTCCTCCTAAGTCAAAATAACAAATGCTTAAATCATGGTTTGAAATAGCTTGTAATTTTTGTATATTTTAACATTTGAACCACATTGACACAATATGCTCAAACACAACTTTTACTGATTTCAGTATTACTGACAGTCAGGGATAGGCTTAAATTTCCAAATGTTTTAGATGCCAATGCCACAATCTCTTTCCACAAGTCATGTATGTCAGAGATCAAACTTCCAAGGGCCCTCGAATTACTTATCCTGTCTTACATCTAGAGAGTAGGTTTTTGTAAAATTAAAATTAGAAATTAGTTTTGATCAGTTCTCACAAAAATGGATGAGGAGCCTATTTATTCTTTTAAATGTGTGACTGTCCAATGCCAGTAGTAGCAATATTCTATTCTATTTTCTCTTCCATCTATCATCTGTCACTAGAACAATATATTTAAGACAATAAATACTGATAATATAGATATAACGTGCGTTATTATATTAAAATAGATGTATACTGACTCAATATTATTAATATTGAACTTTATACATTTCACACATTCCTTTTAATAAATGTTAAAATAGGCAAAACTCAAATTATATGTGGAATTGCTTAGACAAGCTACCAGCATTATTAAGTCAAACACTCCATTGAGTGAAGCTTCATTGTCAAAGATTTTATTGTCACTTCCATCTATATTACTTATCAGCAATATGGAAGTCTATGATTTGTTTTAATGTCTCAGTGTAGCCTATAGCTCTTAAATTCCTTAAGGATCACTTCTCCATCTGTTAATTAGATCAGAACAATTTCTCAAATCAGCCAATGTTGCTTAAATGATACTACTTGCCGTGAAATCAATATATTTACCACATTTAATAAAGGACTCACATTTTTACACAAAATCTATGTTTGTAATACACTGTAGAATTGAACAAAATATAGATTAAATTAAATTAAATATAGCTTAATTTCTAGGCCTAGCCATCACAAATTTGAATATTATTTCCAGGTTTATTGCTTCATGTCCATGTATATTACTGTGTTGAATCACATTGCATCCTTAGGGAGATAATGTTGCACAATATGATGAATAAGTATAAGATGAATAAGATGAACTGTTTGATTATGAAAAATGTGTCTTGTTATTGAGGAATGATATGCCAGCAGTGATGTAGCTGAGACAGTGCAGAAATCTAATACATATGCTACAAGATAGCTCTGAAGAGAGAAAAGCTAATGGCCTTTATTAGGAGAAGGAGCAGCTCAGATTATGATAGAGAATCATACAAGTATAATAGAATATGCTAGCACAAGCCCGAGTACCATTGTTGCTAATAACAAATATTGCAAATTCTTATAAAAAAATGAACATTTATTATTCATGTTTACTTAGGTAAGTTTCATATGGATGGCTAGGCTGCATTTCCTATAAGACATTCTTTAATCTCAAATCTGGCAACACTTCAGAGAAATACAATTAATTGTATATAAAATGGATCACTTAGGCTAATATAGCCTTTATAATGCAGCTAGCTGCATTAAATTCCTGATTTGCTTATAACTATATTGTAACTAATAAGATGTAAGGTTGAAAGTAATTGAGGAATTACCACCCTTGGATTCCATTTTTAGTAATGAAATGCTTTGAATATATTAGTTATATTACGAGAAAAAGTTCACATTTTAATATGCTATAAGAGAGCTTCTGCAGTGGATAATGTGAATAGTGCTGAGCCAGGAAAAATTTCCATATATATAAATATTCAGAGGTCGATTTTTTTTTCTGGATGCAGAACCAGTTAATAAATTCTGACCACCAAGATTTTCCTGTTTGCTTTTTCTATAAACCAAATATTTACAAGAAACTGCTGCTTCTTCTGATATAAGAGTGTTCATTACATTCGTCTCAGACATTTCCCATAGTTTATTGTCTCCTATGACACATATTAGATAAATGAAGATAAATTCCATGAAACTCTTCTAATGTTCTTATTAATTTTAAATATTCTATCAATCTAACACGTTCACATGTACCAGAATTGATATAAGACAATCACATAGAGTTGTTGCTGTGAAGAAAATAGAAATAAGAGGAATTATTAGGTATGTTCACCACCTAGGGTTACCTATAAAGTAATAAAGGCAGGGTAAAAATCTAATTAATATAATAATATATGATTGCTTTTATCAGAATCCAAGTCTGATAATTAGATTCAAGTAAATAAGCCATTGGCTCAATGTGAGCTAGATTATTTAAGGAAAGGACTGGTGCAAATGCTCCATTTCATGTAGTGATACATAGTTTGCAAAAATCAATACTATCAGATAGCAGCAAAGAGATATATAATACTGCAATTCTTTCCTGTTTTTTTCATAGTACTTCATATTTTTGCAGATATGATAGTAATGGGTTTTATTGAATAAGAATCACTCATTGTACTGGTTCTTTTCTTAAGCACTGTTTTAAGATAAAATCTTTTTTATGAAAGATTTTTTTTATTCATTTTGTATTTTATTTTGGGAAAATATATATTACATTTATTAATAATAATAGTAGGTGTTCAAGTGAACTCTATGCTGAATCGATTGATTTAAGAAGTTTAAATATAATTCCTGTGCATCCCTGTCACTGATCTTCTCTTTAATATGAGATATGTATCTTGTCCCTACTTTATCTTTTAAGTCTTCTTGAAAGGTCAGGTAAATACTGACATCCAATTTTTTTTTTAAAGAAGAATACATAAAGATATGGAATGTAAGAACTGTTGAATTCTGGAAATAAAGTTACCCATATACACAATGTGCAGCTGAGATTAGCCATTCATGGTTGATAAGAGAAGCTCCACAGGTTGGATTGTAATTGAAATACAGTGAGACTATCCAAGGCCAAGCACCTTCTTGAGCATCGGAACCACCAACAATTCTTGGTTTAGATTTCTGGGTAATCATTCTTTTCCCACAAGCTATGGGTAGGAAAAACAAAAAGTGAAAAGTTTGCATTCTGAGAAATAATATGCTAATTTCACCTACTCTTAATAGAGTTCTGAACATTTTCTTGAATATAGGTAGTCCTTGACTTACGACAGTTTGTTTAGTGACTTTTGAAGTTACAGTGGCACTAAAAAAGTGACTTATGACCTTTTTCACACTTATGACTGCTGCAGAATCCCTGTGGTCATGTGATCAAAATTTGGACAATTGACAACAACTTGGCAACTGATTCATATTTATTATGATTGAAGTGTCCCAAGGCCATGTGATCACCTTTTGCAAGCTTCTGACAAGCAAAGTCAATGGGAAAACCAAATTCAGTTAACAACCATTTTATTAACTTAACAACTTCAGTGATTCACTTAACAACTGTGGCAAGAAAGGTTGTAATATGGAGCAAAATTCATTTAACAAATATTTCACTTAGCAATATAAATTTTGGGCTCAATTGTCATAGGTTGAGGACTATCTCTATATAAAACTTTTTCTTAGGTCGATATAGAAATATATAGAGATCTTAAACATATTTAAGTCCATGTACACACATATCTAGATAGATATAATGCTCGAAGTAACATTTTAATTAAATATTTATTACAGTTAATCCTTAATGTTGAAGTCTTCTCAAAACACAACAGTATCATCTAATTTTTGGAATTATTTTAAGATGATATATTTACTTTACTATGTATTATTTCTGTGAAAACTATTGCTGAGTAAATAATATTTTTGTTATAAATTGTTTCTGTTATTGCAATTCCTATTCACTAATGAAAAAGGTATTGTTTAGAAATTCAAGGTATTAGAAGAAGTTTAAATTATCATGGGAAGGTGAAAAATCAGTAAATTTTTGAGGGAATTTATGATATCCTGACTTTCATTGTACAGGGGAAACTCAAAAAATTAGAATATCGTGCAAAAGTTCATTTATTTCAGTAATGCAACTTAAAAGGTGAAACTAATATATGAGATAGATTCATTACATGCAAAGCAAGATAGCTCAAGCCATGATTTGCCATAATTGTGATGATTATGGCTTACAGCTCATGAAAACCCCAAATCCACAATCTCAGAAAATTGGAATATTACATGCAATCAATAAAACAAGGATTGTACATAGAACAATATCGGACCTCTGAAAAATATAAGCATGCAGATGTACTCAGTACTTGGTTTAGGCACTTTTGCAGCAATTACTGCCTCAATATGGCGTGGCATGGAAGCTATCAGCCTGTGGCACTGCTGAGGGGTTATGGAAGACCAGGATTCTTCAATAGCGGCCTTCCGCTCTTCTACATTGTTCGGTCTCATGTCTCTCATCTTTCTCTTGGCAATGCCCCATAAATTCTCTATGGGGTTCAGGTCAGGCAAGTTTTCAAGCACAGTAATCCCACGGTCATTGAACCAAGTTTTGGTGCTTTTGGCAGTGTGGGCAGGTGCCAAGTCCTGCTGGAAAATGAAGTCAGCATCCCCATAAAGCTCGTCTGCGGAAGGAAGCATGAAGTGCTCCAAAATCTCTTGGTAGATGGTTGCGTTGACCCTGGACTTAATGAAACACAGTGGATCAACACCAGCAGATGACATGGCTCCCCAAGTAAACACAGACTGTGGAAACTTCACACTGGACTTCAAGCATCTTGCAGTGTGTGCCTCTCCATTCTTCCTCCAGACTGTGGGTCCTTGATTTCCAAATGAGATGCAAAAGGTGCTCTCATCAGAAAAGAGGACTTTGGACCACTGAGCAATAGACCAGTTCTTTTTTTCTTTAGCCCAGGTAAGACACTTCTGATGTTGTTTGTTGTTCAGGAGCAGCTTGACAAGAGGAATATGACATTTGAAGCCCATGTCCAGGATCCGTCTGTATGTGGTGGCTCTTGATGCACTGACTCCAGCCTCAGTCCACTTTTGAATGGACTTTTCCTGACAATCCTCTCCAGGCTGTGGTCATGCCTGCTGCTTGTGCACCTTTTTCTTCCACACTTTTCCCTCCACATAATTTTAATGTGCTTTGATACAGCACTTTTGGAACATCCAAAAAGTGGATGTAATTTTTGCAATTACCTTTTGAGGCTTTCCCTCCTTATGGAGGGTGCCGATAATGGTTTTCTGCACAATTGTCAGACGGTCAGCAATCTTTCCCAAGATTGTGCTTCCTACTGAACCAGACTGAGAGACCATTTAAAGGCTCAGGAACCCTTTGCAGGTGTTATGTCTTAATTAGATGATTAGAGTGGGACATTTTGAGCCTAGAATATTGAACCTTTTCACAATATTCTAATTTTCTGAGATTGTGGATTTGGGTTTTCATGAGCTGTAAGCCATAATCATCTCAACTATGACAAATCACAACTTGAACTATCTTGTTTTGCATATAATGAGTCTATCTCATATATTAGGCTCATCTTCAGCATTACTGAAATAAATGAACTTTTGCACAATATTCTAATTTTTCGAGTTTCAACTGTATAATCCACACTGAAGCAATGTTTGTCCTCCCTTGTTTTACATAGTTCAATAACTTCAAATTTAAACCATTCTTATGAAACAATAAAATAAAAAGCTTTGTTAGATAAACAATATCAATATACTTTCTCAAATGATTTAACTATTTAAGTATCAAAGAAATATTAATCCAATTCTAAATTTCATTCTAAAAATGAAATAAACAGTAGTTGTGAAGTTTTAGCAAAAACAACAAAAGATTGCAGCAAACTGTATAATGTATATTTTGCACTATTAAATAGATCTATCTGGATTTTTGTCTAATTGAGAAATGGCATTATAACAACAACATGAAAACGTACAACAAATTTATTCCTTTCTTCCTCTCACCTTCCTTCCTGACGCTAAATGCTACCTGTATTTTTTATCAAGTTAATACATTTAGAAATACATAAAGTGATGGGGCAAAATAGTGCAACAATACTATATTCTTAAAAATATAAATACATGAATAAATTCTGAAGGATCCTAAAAATGACATGAAAAATATTTTTTTCAGTAGGAAAAAAGGCAACAACATAAACAGAAAATTTAATGTATTGGGAAAAAACATAAACAGTTATCCTTTTATGTTGAATTTTTGATTTTTTGTAAACTTACATTTACCACTGCATTGCAAATGAATCACCAAATTATCCAAACACTTTACCCTAGAAAGAGAACATATTTAATACAAATCAGGTAATAAAGTCCAGACACAAAGAATGTATGTGTGTGTGTGTATTGTCTTTTATATATAGATGTATGTATGTGTATGTATGTATGTATGTATGTATATATATGTATGTATGTATGTATGTATGTATGTATGATATATATATATATATATATTCCATTTATCAATGGAAATTGTAAAGCTCTGTAAATACTCTAAAACATCATTTGACTTCTCTATGATGATAAATGATTATGTTTTTAAAAAGCCAATCATTTCCAGTATAGTTATCCATAGTAATTAATTCTAAAAAAGGATAAATTTTAGCTCTGATCATTATCTATCACTTTACACATTTGTTACTATATTTTTAAACAGCTTGATTGAAAACAATACTACTTTTTCATATATAATATTCTCCATAAAAGTTTTAGAAACTGACCAAACAAAACACAACGTTGGGTGTAAAGAGAGGTAAAAATTAAAAGACACAGTGGCCAGACTGAACCAACTGATCTTTTACAATCACTTAAAGCTTTGAAATGTATTAGAATCTTTCATCAGTCAAGATGATTAAAGTCCAAGAGAGAAAGAAAAAGAGAGGGAGGGGGATTAAGCAGCGTTTGAGCTAACTTCACATGTACTAGCTGGACTTAGAACATGGTTAGCTATAGCAAACAATTATGTCAAAATGCTAACATATGCATAATTTTGTTATGACAACTGACATACTTTTAAGCCAGCCCAGGGTCCTGGCATCCTATTAAATTTCCCACCCGTGTACAGATCAGGCACTACACTTTTTAGTTTCTGGTCCCAGTCAAAATCAGTCACCTACTGTCACCAAGACACCAGAGATTAACCCCAATTAGATATTAAGTTCATTGATTTTTAACATGTAAAGTTTTAATTCCAGGATATTCTACACAACCTTCTATTACAGATACATTATTACTATGATTAAGCAATGAGCTCCTATTGCAGGACTATCAATTGTGATCTCTTATAGACAGGGGATGGAACCTCCACTTTGGAATAATCTTCCACATTTTAGGGTCACCTACCATTTTAGGGTCACTATACTATTTAGAAGCTATTGTTTTGACTGTTCCTGTGTAAATAATAGCTTTTTTCAAATATCCACCCATTTTAATGTAACATGTTTGATATTAACTATTGTTGTTTTATTACTTTTTTAAATTTGATTGTATGCAATATTTTTTAAAAACAAATAACATTCTTATAAATGTAATGATTGAAATACTTTTTCAAAATGAATGTTTGATGTATATAATGTATTATTTAATACAAATGAGGCTAGCAATAACATGTTACTTTTGTTGCAAGTAAAATATATGTCTGTTTATTTCTTTATGGTTTAAATATTAAGTTAGTACATCTCACTATCCAATCTTCAAGTATGAGGCCCTTTTAATTAACTTTTAACTGTTCAATACCAAGAAACACACCTAGCTTTTTTTTTACCGTATTGATTATAAAACTAAAATTCTAGTTTCTATTAGATTTCTGGGATGACTAAAAGAACAGAAACAAAATAAAGTTGCATATTGGGACATAAAAGCAATCTGCAACACATTTTTCGTTCAATGGCTGAGCTTATCAAAATGATTTTTCTCTATGGCAATCTGGTTCTTGATTGAACCGCCTTCTCCAATCAAGTGCTACTTTCTTTTTCAAATGTGTTCCCCCACCATTTTTCTTTCAAAAACTATATTGGAGGGAAAGTTGAAAACAAAAAAATATATATGCAAAGCTCTTTGATGAATTGAAATGTTCTAAAATATGCCCTACTACTATTGCTTTAATAACAGAAAAAATTAAAATTATATACTATATACTGTGTACCAAATGCTATATTAATACAACATAGAACATAGAACAATAGGGTTGGAAGGAACCTTGGAAGTCTTCTTCTCCAGCCTCTTGCTCAACAGAAACCTTACACCTGGCAACTCTTCATATGTCAAGATAGATAACAACACATAATTGATTTGGCTGATCTCAAAAACTAAGCAGGATCTACTCTAATAATGATTATTAGGAAATGCAAAAGTTGGTGTTTAGATGAAGAATTTGGTATGGGGTATATGAAAGCCTTTGCAGAAGAAGGAAAATGGCAAAATAGATTCTACATTGTTGCCATATCCATAGTTATCTGCACTCAAGATTTACTTAAGAGAAATTCTATTACAACAACTGATTATTAATATCAAAATATTAAGTGCCGGGGTCTTCCAACTTGACAGCTTTAAAAGCTTTAACAGCTTCAAAATAATGAGTTTAGGACAAAGTAACGGTCCCCTCACTAACATCAACTGATATGAGTCAAAATAATGAGTTTTTGTAACCACTTAATCAAGGGTCTTCAAATTTTGCAAGTTTAAGAGTTGTGGACTTCAATTCCCAGAATTCATCCTCCAGTCATGTTAGCTCAGGAATTCTGGGAGTTGAAGTCCACAAGTCTTAAACTTGCAAAATTTGAAGACCCTTGATGAAGTGGTTACAAAAACTCATTATTTTGACTCATATCAGTTGATGTTAGTGAGGGGACCATTACTTTGTCCTAAATGTTCATTTATTCTGTAAATGTTTGTTAGTTTATATGGAAATATCAATACCTTTTGACATTTTTTACTCATAAATAATAGGAGAGTCAAGGAGCAAAAGAAAAAAAAATTAGAAATCCCCACTTACCATATTTTCAATGATTTACTTATGCTTTCTTCACCATTTTAATTGTCATTTATAAAGCCTTACCTTGGTGTTAGTATGAAGTTGCTGTTAGTTGCTTTTTTAACTTCTACAAACGGACCTGCCCCAGTAAACAAGACAGGAGATGACTTGTTCCCACTTCTAAAAGGAAAAAAACTTTGCTTAAAACATATCCTTTTAATTTAATAAAAATATAGATATTTTTGTGCTGCATTATGTGTGGTTTAATAAGATAAAGAAATTTATTAGACATATTTTACAGCACATTCAGAAATGATTACTTTATGAAGAAATATGCTAAACTGAGCAATCAAAATATGCCAATACTTCTACCTATACAAGGAATCAGAAAGAGAAACTTGGCGTTTACTACAGTTTGGAACTTATTTTGGAGTTGGGCTACAAATTTTCCAAACTGATGGCCAAAATAGAGTTAGTTACTTGTTGATATTGTTTTCTCTATATCAAATTAAAAACTTGCATTTGTGAATCCACCTGTCTGATCTAGACATAGAAATATTGTAGCTAATTACATGTGATTAAGAAGTCTGCAGAATAATAAAACTGTACATGTATTCATAAATGAACATAAGCATAATCTGCAAGCTTGGTTCCAATATAACAATGTTGGTATGGTAGTAGGGGAGAAAATTATAGGGGAGAGAAGGTAAATTGTTATAACTTAGATCTTCAATTACCACTGTAATTATTCAATGCTAATATACAATGTTATAGTACTACACATAGAACTTAATGTTTTATTCTTGCATATTGAGGAAATGAAAATATAGACCAATATTCGGTGGACTTCCGGTTGGGTGCTTTGTCAGGGCGGAGCTGAGGAGTGGATCGCCGCTATGAAAGACTCCGATTTTCGGCACATTGGTGGCTCTTTGGAACGTGCCGGGTCTTGGAGAGACAGGCAAAAGAAAAGGGAAGAGTTGGAGGTCCCAGGAAGGAGCCGCGATCCTGGAGACTGGAAGAGAAACCCCACCAAAATCCCTTTAAACCAACAGCCGAAGAGGGAGATCGTGACTGCGATCGGAACCAGAGACACAGCAGCCCAGCCAACTAAGAGAAGCGAAAAGAGGGAAACAGCAGGCTGAGCACTGGAAAGGCGTAATTAAAGAAGATTTTGAGAATATCGGTGTGCACTCTACGAGAAGCTCCAATCGGAGTGGTATGCTGAAGTGGCAGAATCATTGTTAGGAGTGCTGGCTGAAATAACTGAGAAGTTTTATGCTGATTAATGGTAATCTGAAACCTGGAGTGATGAAGGGTGAGATAATATCTGTTTTGTGGCCAGAGTATTGAACTATAGATTACTATTGTCTTTTCATGTGAGATTAGAGGAAAGAAAGAAAGAAAGAAAAAGAATTGATAGTGATTAAGTGGTATAGGGAAATATAAGAACAGCTAAGAGTGCAAAAACTGGGAGAGACTTGTTGATATATTGAAAAACCGGAAGTAAAGACTGGAAAAAGAAACTTTAATTTGATAAATATCAATAAACAGTTTGGTAAGAGAATAAAGAAGATTTATGTAAGATCTATAACTGGGACCGTGATTGTATGGGAGTAAAAGAATAAAAGAACAAGAAGAAAAACTACAAACGGAAAGAAGGAAGAGAGTCTTGAAAGTGACTGTGCAATTTGAAATGAGGACATTGTGAACTGGATCCTGTTTGAACACAGAAAACTAATAAAGGAAGCTTGGATTTGATTTAAAAATACTGGCTAAATACAAATCTATTTAAATATTTTTGATAGAAAGTTAACCTGATAGATTTGATTTATATATAGAGTTCTTTGATTAATTTTATAATTGTTGGAGGTGATTTTATAAATGCATGAATTAAATGGTTAAAGAATAATGATATAATATAATGATATAATAATATTATTATTACTCTTGTATTTATACTATTTATATATTTCCTTTTTCTATTGACTATTTATATTAATTAACTTCTCTTTAAAATATTTTATAAGAAATTTAAGGGGGAGAGGGAAAAAAAAGAGAAAAAGGAACTGTTAATGGTATATTTAAATAAGTGTGTATTTGATTAATAGAAAATCTTAGTATTACTTAGCAAAAATATATTTTAGAAAAAATAGGAACAAAGACTGACTGAACTTTTAGAACAGAACTTTAGTAATTAAAAACACAATATATGTATTAATTCTATCACTGGATTGAGGAGAGGAAAATAGTACTCTACTAGGAATAGTGGATGGTAGATTGGAGAGAACTGATACAGAAGGTTAAAATGGCGATAATATCCTCTACAACTGTAAAAATTGGAAAGAAAATAACTACAACGATGTCTTCACCTGCAGGGCAAAGATCCATAGATGAAATGTTACTAGCAGAAAAAGCTAGCTCAGCTCAAACCCTGCAGACAGTACAAACAACACTTAATAGGATGCAGGAAATGATGGAAAAAACTCATGAATTAATGGCAAAGAATCACGAAGACATAAAAACAGATGAAAACAGAAATAGGAGGTGTAAAAAATGAAATACAAAATTTGAATACTAAGATTGGAAAGATGCAGGAAGTAGTATTAAAAAATGAACAGAAATTAAAATTAGTAGAGACAAGAATGGAAATGGTGGAGAAGAGACTAGAGGATTCAGAACAAAATTGGAAAGTCCTTTATTGTGAGCTTCGGGATTCAATGGTAACCATGGAACTAGAGAAGGCATCTTTTTATCTTAGATTTCAAAATGTGATGGAGGATAGAAAGGAAGATCTCCGTGCAATCATGACAAACCTCATAGTGGTAGCTCTACAGAAATCCAAATCAGAAATTGAAACTGACATAGATGAAGTCTATAGAGTATACACTCATTACGCAAAGAGACACAGATTACCATGAGAGGTCCACATCAGATTCGCGAGGAAGATAACACGAGACCTGCTTTACAGTAAGACCAGAGACGAACCCCTTATATATAAAGACCATGAAGTGGTCACTCTAAAACAAATATCCAGGAGAATTAGAGAACAGAGAAGGGCCTACCAATTTCTATCAACACAACTTATCAGAAACAGTATTCCGTTCAAGTGGCTTACTCCTGAGGGGCTGTTAGTCTCGTGGCAGGATAAAAAATATAAAATAGATACAGTTGAAAAGGCACAGGAATTCCGTGAACAATATTTAGGACTAGAAGAAGAACAAGAAAGTAGAGACAATTTAACTATGAGAAATCAAGAAGAACAACTCTCCACTGAAAAAGAATCCGATACACAATCCGAACCTCAAAACTCTAGAGAAGAAGATGATAGACCAAGAAGAAGAGAACCCAGAACTAGGAACGAAATAAGAAATGCATCCCACACTCAGTGATATTGATAAGGAAATCACTTTATTTTCAGTTAATATTAACAGCTTAAATTCATCATCCAAAAGAAAACAGATATTTGAAAAACTTAAAAAACAAAATGCTGATATAATTTGTATCCAAGAAGTACACATCCCAGACACTCAAACAGATCTCTTAAAAAATGTAAATCTAGGCAAAATGTATTCAGCATTTGCAAACACACAAAAAAGAGGCATTGTAGTATATGTAAAAGATTGGCTTCAACATAAACAAATATATAAGGATCAAGAAGGGAGAATGCTTTTTATAGAAATAATTTTAAACCAGAAAAAGGTACTGCTAGCCACAATATATGCCCCGAATATAAATCAAAAAGACTTTTATAATAAACTTCATCAGAAGATAATAGAGTTCCAATATGCCAATGTATGCATTGTAGGGGACTACAACGCAGTTCCAGATAAAGATTATAAAGTGTAAAAAAAAAAAAAAAAGGAAAGGAGAACACTACCCAGGTCCTTTAATAACATGACAAGAGAACTTAATTTGAAGGACGTGTGGAGAGAACTAAATCCAAATAAAAAGCAATATACTTTCTTTTCGAACCCTCACAATTCCTGGTCTAGAATAGATCAGATATGGATGGACCCTGGGCTAATGGAAAATATTGAAAGGATTGAAATCTTGCCAAATTTATGGGCTGACCATAACCCGATTCAAATTAAATGGAGAGAGAAAATCTGGAAGATGGACATTTAATAGCACTATACTAAGAGATAAAGATTATATAGAAATGATTAAGAAAGAATTGAATATATTTTTTGAAATAAATAAAAGAGAACACACCTCTTTACAGAATCTTTGGGATACGACCAAAGCTTATGTCAGAAGCTTAACTATTGCTTATAATATCAAAAAGAACAAGGAAAAAAGGCAGCAACAAAACAGATGGAGGGAAAATTTGAAAGATTTGGAAACAAGTAGACAACAAGACCCGACTAATTTAAATATTAAAAAAGAGATAGATTAGGTAAAGTATAAGATAAACTTGGACGTACAGGAAGATTTGGCTTGAAAAATTAAGTTAGCAAAACAAAACTATTTTGAAAATGCAAACAAACCAGGGAGGTGGTTAGCCCATAAAATAAAAAAAGAACAAGAAAAGAGAATGATAGTAGCTCTCCAAGATCAGGAAGGGAACTTATACACGCAGACTCAAAAAAAGAAAGAAATTGTTAAAGACTTTTTTACGAAATTATATGACCAGGAAGAAGTATTAGAAGAATCTATTAATATTTGAATGAGAAGAATCTGCCTGAAATCACCGATGAAGAGAAATAAAATTTGAACACTAAAATATCTATAGAAGAAATTAGGAATGCAATTAGATCACAAAAAATAAATAAGACCCCGGGACCAGATGGAATTCCTTCAGAATTTTACAAGGAATTTCAAGAAATAATAGAGGAAATGCTGGTAGATTTGTATAATGAAGCCTTAGAAAATGCCATTATTCCTAAAACATGGCAGGAAGCATATATCACTCTTATCCATAAAGAACAATCAGATCCACAAAAAATCCAAAATTATAGACCAATATCACTATTAAATGTAGACTATAAAATAATGGCTACAATACTAGCGGAAAGATTAAAGAGAGCATTAAGTAGAATAATTCACACTGGCCAGAATGGCTTCCTTCCTCATAGACAAATAAAAACAAATACAAGAACTATTTTGGATATACTAGAATACTATGAAATGCATTCAACTAAGACAATGGCATTAATATTTCTAGATACCCAAAAAGCATTTGATAATCTGAATTGGAAATTCCTCATTAAACAATTGGTTGGTATGAAATTTGGTGAGAAGTTTATAGGATTTATCAAGACAATCTACAACATGCAGACTGCAAAAGTAATAATAAACGGGGAAAGTACAGACACCATAAAGATAGGTAAGGGAGTAAGACAAGGCTGCCCTTTGGCTCCCCTACTGTATATATTGGCAGAAGAAACTCTTCTAGCACAAATTAGAAAAAATCAAGAGATTAGAGGATTAAAAATTAAAAAAGAGGAATACAAATTGCAAGCATTTGCCGATGACATGGTATTTATATTAGAAGAACCTCTAGAAACAAGTCCTATATTATTAAAAGAAATAGAAGATTACGGAAAAGTAGCAGGGTTAAAAATTAACAAAGAAAAAACAAAAGTATTAGCAAAACACTGTACAAGAGTTCAGAAAGAAGAATTAGCAAACAAATTAGGTATGCAGGTGGTAAACAAAGTAAAATATTTGGGAATATTGCTAACTGCCAGATGTTCATCAATTAAAAAAGACAACTATGACAAATTAACAGCACAAATAGCTAAAGATTTAGAAAACTGGGCTAAATTACAGATATCGATATTGGGACGCATTGCAATAGTAAAAATGAATGTTTTACCAAAATTGTTGTACTTATTTCAGACAGTTTCAGTCAATTTGGAAATGAATTTTTTTGCAGAATTAAATAGTTTAATATCTAAATTCATATGGCAGAAGAAAAAACCCAGAGTGAAATATAAATCATTACAGGATGCTAGAAAAAAAGGGGGATTTGGCCTTCCAGATTTTGAATTATATTATAATGCAGCTGTAGCCAATTGGCTTAAGGACTGGGTTAAATTGGAAAACAGAAGGTTATTAGTATTAGAAGGATTTGATCTCCAAATTGACTGGCACGCGTTCATGTGGGATGGAAAATCTAAGCAACACTCATACTTTCAAAGGCACCATATAAGAAATGTACTGTTTAAGATTTGGGAAAAGATTAAAAAGAATCACTACTCAAAGGTTCCACTGTGGTTATCCACATTGGAAGCAGTTACTCACCCAAATGTACTGGACTATGAAAATATTATAAGGTATAAAGATTTACTGTATGATACTGGAGACCTCAAAAACAAACACCAAATACAAACTCAAGGAAAAGAAATAGCATGGTGGCCTTTTGTGCAAATACAAATCCACTATAAAAGAGATAGAGAACAATCTGGCTTTAATATGATTCCACAAGAATTAGATAAAATATGGTTTGGAGAGGAAAAGAAAGCAATCAGCAAATTATACAAACGCTTCTTGGATTATTTATTATTTATTTATTATTCAGACTTCTATACCACTCCCTCTCCCAAAAAGGGACTCGGGGCGGTGCACAGCCTACTAAAAACACACAGAATAAATACAATTTAAATACAATTTAAAACTAGATTAAATAAACAAATCCGGCTGCATCCCATCCAACTACAATTCAGACATTTAAAATCTGGGATTGATTAAAAATTTAAAAAGTATAAAATTTAACAATTAAAACCCAAATTAAGTTTAAAACCCATAGACCATTTACTGGGCCAGGCCGGCCTGCTTGAAAAATAGGGTCTTAACTGCGCGCCGGAAGGTCAGGATGTCCGTCATGGCCCGTATCTCCGGGGGGAGATCATTCCACAGGGAGGGGGCTCCCACAGAGAAAGCCCGCACCCTTGGGGCCGCCAGCCGACAACGATCAGGCGGCAGCACCCCAAGCAGGGCAACCCTGTGAGAGCGTACTGGGCGGCGGGAGGTTGTTGATGGCAGCAGGCGGTCCCGTAAGTACCCAAGTCCCGAGCCATGGAGCACTTTAAATACCATCAGTACCACCTTGAATCGAATCCGGAAGGCCACAGGAAGCCAGTGCAGCCTGCGGAGAAGCGGTGTTACGTGGGAGCCCCGAGGGGCACCCACAATCACCCGCGCGGCTGCATTCTGAACCAGCTGCAACCTCCGAAGACTCTTCAAGGGGAGCCCCATGTAGAGAGCATTGCAATATTCCAAGCGGGAGATAACGAGGGCGGAAGTGACTGTGCGAAGTGCGCCCAGATCCAGAAAGGGCCGCAACTGGTGAATCAGACAAAAAGCCCCCCTGGCGACGGCTGCAATATGTTCTTCCAAAGACAGCCGTACATCCAGGAGGACACCCAGATTGCGCGCCCTTTCCACGGGGGTCAAAATCTCTCCCCCCACAGCCAGCGAAGGAACAAGCCGTATCTGGGCGCAGGAAACCACAGCCACTCGGTTTTGGTTGGGTTGAGACGAAGCCTGTTACGACCCATCCAACTCCGCACGGCCTCCAGGCACCGGGTCATCACTTCGACGGCTTCGTTGGGGTGGCCCGGGGTGGAGATGTACAGCTGAGTATCATCAGCGAGCTGATGGAACTCCACCCCGAAGCCACGGATGATCTCACCCAGCGGCTTCACATAAATGTTGAACAGCAGGGACGAGAGCACCAACCCCTGGGGCACCCCACACAGTAGGGGCCTGGGGGCCGATCTCTGCCCCCCTGTCAACACAAATTGCGAACGGTCGGAGAGGAAGGAGGCGAACCACCGTAACACGGTGCCTCCCACCCCCAACCCCTCCAACCGCCGCAATAAGATACTGTGGTCGACAGTATCAAAAGCCGCTGAGAGATCTAACAGGACCAGGACAGAGGAACAACCCCTGTCCCGAGCCCTCCAGAGATCATCCACCAACGCGACCAACGCCGTCTCCGTGCTGTAGTATTGATTTAGATAAATGGGAACACATCTGGCAAACAAATTATAAATTAACTATGTCAGTCTCGTATAAAGAAAATCTATATAAGATGGTTTATCGTTGGCATCTACTTCCGGCGAGACTGGCTAAGATGTTTCCTAATCTACCACCCAATTGTTGGAAATGTAATCATGTACAAGGAACATACTTCCACATGTGGTGGACCTGCTCATATGCTCAGAAATTTTGGAAAAACATTAGAAAATGGATTTTAGATATAACAAAACAAAAATTAAAATTTGAACCCGAAATCTTTCTACTAAGCATGATAGATACAAACATGGAGAAAAAATATCAATATTTAATTTTACATATTATAACTGCAGCTAGAATAACGTATGCACAAAATTGGAAGACATCCCTCACCCCCTCAGATGACATGATAATTAAAAAAATATATGAATGTGCTGAGATGGATAGCTTAACTAAATTGCTGAAAAATAAACAAAATAGTGTATACTATGAAATATGGAATATTTGGTATGAGTGGTTAAGAAAAAGGTAATATTGGATACTTGGATAAACTATTGAAAGGATAGAAGACGTGCATTTAATTTAAAAAAATGAAGGGAAAATGTAATATCAAAAGAACGAAGGACTACTTTAACAAGGTAGATCACATCAATGATAATGATAAAGAAAAGAGAAACCTTTGCTCAAAATATGCTGTAAAATTTATATATGTATATATATGTGTGTGTGTAAATTTGTCTGTCTTAAACGTATGTCATATAAATGTTTATTAAAAAAAAGAAAAGAAAAATGAGTGTGGATAACAAAAGAAAAAAGAAAAAAAAGAAAATAAACCAATATTCTATACTGAATGTCAGAATAAATTTAATAGAAGTCATTAAAAAAATTGATGAGATATCTTGGGAACTAAATAAAGCAACTATGAAAATAGTAATGGCTAATAAAGCCATTATCTGGAAGTTATTAGCTTCCTTTTTTTCATTCTCTTATTTTCTACAGGGATTTTTTTGTTTTATTTTGGTGTACATGTTTGTTCTTAAAAATATTGCCAGCATTGTTGTTATTTTTAAAAGAGACCTTTTAAATGGGAGAAGGAAGGGAGATTTCCAAGTTTTCAAAGCTATTCTGGATTATGTGTAATAAACCTTCACTTATTTTATAAAATTTGTATTTCCAGTGAATGGCAGTTATAGATTTAATATTAAAAGACTAACAAAGAATAATTAAATGCATAATTTAATATATCTTATACTACAATAATATTAACAACAATATTCAGCATGTGCTGATAAATAGCCAAATTGTCTTCCATATCAACATTCTTTTTCCTGACTGAAGTATAATCAAATTGACATTAAGCAGACATGCCTTAGTCCTTGAATAAAGTTTCTGCTGCTGGAAATGCCACTGGGAAAGCCAGGTACATTATACAGTACATTATGCAGAACATTAGAGCTTTATATGTGCTCTTTCTTCCAAATCTCCAAGCTAGTATTATATCTGTCATATAAAGTATTACGGAATAATTAGCTCTGAAAGAAAATATAATCAAAAACTTTACTTACCCTAGTTTTAACAGATTGCAGATACTGGTTGATAATTCTTCTGTCCACTCATTAGCACAAACTGTAAACCATTGTGTCTCAATTTTGAATTGGACTAACCCATTGGAGCTGAGAGAACCATTGATCAAGTGCACTGTCATAAAAATAAATTTTAATATTAGAACACTGATTGAGGATTAGTTTTATTCATAGCAATCTGCGTATGATCAAGTTCAAATTTAACAGATGTGAAAAGATATGATTTGAACATCTTCCTGTTTTTTCTTTCCATATCCAAATCAAATACTGTAATAAAACTATATTTTTAAATGAACATTGTTTTTTAAAAATGCACTATTTTCTTAGCTCACATTGATGTGTTTAATGCTGATTGTTCAATAGTTGTTCTTGAATTACTTGGGATCCATATAAATAGTGTATTTAGCAATTGAGGACTCATGGGCCTTTGGATGATGAACACATTATATAGTACACTTAGAAATGCTTAAATAATCTGTAGGAAGAAGTCTTTATTCCTGTAGATTAGTGCTTCTCAACCACAGCAACTTTAAGATCTATGGCAGAATTCCTCCTCCAGTCATGTTAGTTCAGAAATTTTGGGAGGTGAAGTCCACAAATCTTAAACTTGCCAAGTTTGAAGACCCTTGATCTATGGACTTCAACTCCCACAATTCCTTAATTAGCATGAGGTTGAGAAGCATTGCTCTACATGTTCCTAATCTATAATTTATTGTATCTCTGCAAGTACAATGATAGATGCTATATAGGCAGAAATTGCATTAAGTAATTTGCAGATCTCCACAAAATGTTCACTGCTGATAGGACTAATAAGGAACACTTAGAAAAGCTCACATGATTAGACATATGACCATACTTTTAAATGAGGTTTATATCTTTCACTTGGCTCTGAATGTTACAAACACTACTATCCAACCATAAGTCTATTGGATCTGCATGAAAAATTTATTCCACATACTGCAATTCATAATCTGCAAAGAAAATTTTCCATAATGTTTCCAGTTTTTAACCATTGTGCTTGGTGTGCTTTAAGGAACTGTTATGAAAAGCAACAATAAAGTTTTCTCCCTTTTCACAAACACAGTGGGAGACAAAATAACAAGTGAAGCAGAGGTGGTATTCAGCAGGTTCTGACCAGTTCTGGAGAACTGGTAGCAGAAATTTTGAGTAGTTTGGAGAACTGGCAAATACCACCTCTACTGGAGATTTTACAGTATCCTTCCCCTGCCACACCCGCCAAGCCACGCCCACAGAACCGGTAGTAAAAATTTTGAATTCCATCACCGATGAAGGTACTTGACAAGAAATGTCTTATGATTTTTATACTAAGAATTAAGATATATCCAGTGTGAGGCAAAGAACTATGTCTACAAATCTAAGCATCCATCCACACAAACCATTGACAGTTCTTACAGAGGATTAACTGTTACTGCTATCACCCTTTTTACCAGCTCTCAGCATCATTTTATCATTGGATCTGCGTATACAATGTTGTGCAGAGTCTTATTATTTTTAGTTTATGTAAAGCAGAGCTATGCACAGGACATTTGATTTTGTAAATAACTACCTTCACAGATGGTGCTGTGACAACAGCTGTCATTGTTGTCAAAGTAACCTGCATCTGTGTTGTGAAACAGTTGAAATGTGGCTTGTCACAGCTGTTTTATGCTCCTGTCAAACATTTTTACTGGGCTTACATTTGGTCCTAAATTTCCTTGAAAAGAAGATTAAGGATGCTTTTTTGGGATGTGTTGAGTAGAATATATATAAGTGTGCACTGGCAGAAGCACCCCTACTCTTATGTGCATAAAAAGGCCCTAAATAAAAATAAATATATTTTGGTTGCAGAGTATTTGAGTCCTCACTTACTAATATTTTCTATTTTCACTGTACAGAAAAAGAGTCCTTGGTGCTAATGATGTTACCTAGTTTGGATAAATGAAATGTCTGCAAGAAAACCATCAATCTCAGAGAGCACCAAGGACCCCACATTTCAACCCTGAGCTACAAATCACCATCTTCTTTTAATGATCCCATAATCCCTTGCAGGGTAGAGTCTGGGCAACTGAATGGAGCTGAGCGGTTACTGACAGGATGCCCTTCCTGTCACCAGTTAAGAGTTATATTCAGTAGATATATTCTCAACATGTTCAGAGAAATATCTGCTCTACCTAGAATGGATCTTATAGTCTCCTGATTGTGAGGCAAAAGCTCCACTGCACCATTCAACCCTGAGCTACAAATATTCTCCTTTATTAGAAAAGGAGAGGCACACAAGCAGGTAAAAGAAAACAATATACAGATTTTCCTTTTTTTAGTGAGATGGTTGGGTAGCCTCTTTTCTAAAATATTAGCCCCCCCCCTCCCCAAAAGGGATCTGTGACTCCTCAAAAATCTTTCCTGCCCACTTTAGAATAGCAGCTTTCCATCATGTGGTTGCTATAATGTGTAGGTTTTTCTTTTTTTCTTTTACATTCCAATTCTTTTATTCAAAACTTTACCATTCATTCAGATAAAAGAACATTTCTTTCTTTCCTTCTTTTACATATAGATCCCAAGGTACGTTTGGGATTTACTTTACTGTACAGCAGGCTTGTGAAGAGTGCTTATCCCTTTGAAAATAGTTATCTTCCCTGAATTTAGAATTAGAAATGGTTTTTCTTATTTATAAATATTTACCACAATCTGCTTCATCAGAATTGTCTTTACAATGCTGGAATTGATCACAAATCTGAGCCTGGGGTATACATTCTCCACTTCCACACTGATAATAATTCAGTCTGCATGAAGCTGTTAATGAAGAAGACACAGAATATTATGGCCCATGAAAATTAGCTAATAAATCAGTAGTTTTAATGTTTTTTTTAAATAACACAAGCACATTTCTCATATCTCATGTATAAGGTAAAATATTTCACATATCTTATATATTATTCCTGATGCACAATAGCCAAGTAATTTCACAAGGTGAATATTGAGAGTAAATATGAATTGCAATTAATGCAGAAACCTTTTAGAAGGGCTACTCTAAACGCCAATAATACTTGGGCCACTGATAATCTAAAGTTGACTGTCTTTGTTCTTCTTCCTTTGTAATTAATTTGTAGTGAAGAAAAGTAGCTTCCACCCCCATGCCCTTTTATCTCTGAAAAGCTACTTCCAATAAATTTTGGAATTCGAAAAACACATATATGAAGTAAAGATTGCCAGAGTCCTTAGATTGGTCTAAGCCATGATTCATTTAATTATGATCTACTGAAAAATCATAACTGTCTCAATTGCACAATGCAGTTAATAAGTAATCAAGATTATACTACAGGTGAAAATTTATCACTGACCTGGACTGCTGGTGTGTAACTTATAAATAAGATAAGAGTGAATCAAAGAGAAGACACTGGAATTGAACAATTATTTTCTCTCTGTTCTTTGTTTCCTATGCTTTTGTGAGATATGTGGTATATAGGAAACTCACCTGGCATGCCAAGATGATAACCTGTAGTAAAATTGGCTACAAATCCTTTTCTGGTTTCAGATTTGTCCGAAAAGAAGAGCACAGTCATTTGGTGAGTTGTAGAGAATATATCTGGCAATGGGGATTTTCCAGTATATACAGCTTCATAGCAAGGAAAAGTATATCTTTATTCCAAAAGTAATATAATTTTGTTACACATCAGAATGATAGAAAGTAAAATACCTAAAGGACAGAAAAAGGTCTCCTACTTTTTTCATCCATATTTAGATGGATGATCTTTGAAGCTTAATCTAGGAAAAACAAATGAACAAACCAATAGTGATTGAAACTTTAAATAGTTTGACAAATGCTAAACCTTATATGTTGTTTACTCATAGATAATATTGAATGTAGTGTAATTTAAAATATGCACTTGCTTTAATGTTTGAATTGGAAATTTTATGTGGACTGTATCCAGTCTGTATAATATATCAGAAATATTGATTTTCTATTAGAGTTCTCCCTGATAGCTTATCACAACTTCCAGGAATCTGCATATTATATGGCAAATGACACAACCATGCAACAACAGATAAGAAAATATTCACACCCAATACTGCAACTTTGTTTACTTAAATTAGATTATATCAATCAACATAAAAGTTTAATTATATGTAGGAAAGTATATCACATTTTATCTGAAATATTATTGTTATCGGACATTTTTATGAATGAAAATGATATTGTCACATTCAACTCATGGAATTTACAGATTTATGGAATTGTTAAAAACACCGTATACTGTATATCAGAGGTGTAAAACTTGATTTCACTGTGGGCTGTATCAGAGTTGTGTTTGAACTCGGATGGCTGGGGCAGGGCATGGTGAATGTGGCTGGGGTGGGCATGGTCATGGTATGTGTGACACAGGAGTCATGTCGGGGGGCACCTGTGGTGGCCAAGTGCTAAGATAGGACTCCTGAGACCCTCCCTCACTTTCATTATGCAGGTAATCCTTGAGTTATGAATGTAATAGAGCCTGCCAATTGCATTTGTAACCCAATGATTTGTTTGATTGAATCACATTAAATGGACATGATCACTCCCTACTTTCTCCAATGCATTTGTTAATCGAAGAAGCAGGTATCTCAGAGTGGGGAAGAACATATAGGACATGGAGCTGGAGCAGGCCATCCAAGGCCTCCCCAATCCACTAAGAAACCTCATGCTCCCCTGGGGTCCCCACAATGGCTTCCTCCCATCCTACCCCACCAGGTCCCCACAGACTGGGCCTGCTTTGCTGGTGTCCAGGATTCCCCTTACTCCTCCCCACCCCATTTCCCATGGATTACTTACTTTTTGAAGATCTCCAGAGCTCCATAAGAGGCTGACCGAATGGCAGAGAAGCCAAAGTGTTTTATTCAGATGATGGCAAAGCTGTAAGAATGTGAAATCTTAGGAAAAACATTTTCACCAGCTTCTGAGTTAAAAGACTTCGGCTGGGGTCATGTGGCTGCCCAAAAGGCCTGGACTGGGCCACAGCAGCTCTTGCTTCAGAAATTGAGCAAGCAGCAGCAGCTAATCAACAAGAAGCTTGCTTCCTTTGTCTTATCGGGTTGAACTGCAAGCCTCTTGTTGATTGGCTGCCATACCCCAATGCCTGAAGCTGCTCATTCAAACTAGCCAGTTAGTAGCAAGCAGGAGGCTGCTTATCACCAGCCAGACTAGGTCCAAACTAAGCCTGCAGGCCTTCATGGCAGAGAAGCTTGTCTTTTATTCAGATGGGGAAAAATTTTTTCCTTACATCACATCTTCTTACAATTTCACAGGCTTCTGAATAAAAGACTTAAGCTTCTTACCACATGGGTCACCCTCTTCTGGAGCTCTTCAAAAAGTAAGTACAGTAAAGCCGTGGGAAATGGGGTGGGGAGGGCTGAATCTGGCCCATGGAGGTTTTATTTTGGCCTGTAACAGGCTGGGGGAGGTCTCCAGAAGCCTGAACGGAGGAGCTCAGAGAGCCAGATGCAGCCCATGAAGACTCCATTTCAGCCAGAAACAGCCTGGAGAGGCCGTTTTGGTTGGCAGAGTGCTGCAGGAAGCCATCCAGGCCAAAAATGGGCTACAGGGGATGCTGCTAGCAAAGGCATCATGGGCCAGTCCTTTGCAATTTCTAGGCTAGCCCTACAGGCTGGATCAAAGCACTTTGAGTTTGATATCTCTGCTGTATAATTTTCATTGTGTACTCTTTTTAAAAGTACAGCATAATTAGAGAAATATTCTAATTTGTATAATTTTTCACATATACTGAAATATTTTATATACTTGCCTAAAAATAAAGACTCAGTTCCTCTACCGTCTCTGACTTCTACGACATCATAAATATTCTCTAAATTAAAATACTGGAAATGAAGTTGAATATTTTTTCCTTTTTCTGCATTCAAATACCATACACCTAGAATTATAAAATTTAAGATAGAAACAAAACCAAAAATACTGATTTCTCAATAGTTTCCATAAAGAAGCAGGTTACATAATTAGTTGTCATCATCATTTTTATTAAGATCAAGTTTTAATATGCTAAAAGCTTCCAGCACAACCCCAAAGTATAATGGCATTACAACAGTTTAATACATCTGTTAACAATTCTCAACATGACATAGCCTTATGAGTTATGGATTACTAACTTAGTTGTTAAAAAGGAAATTTTAGGAAAATAACCAGAATTATTTAACCATTGATGGGTGGTTGGGCAATGAGTTAGTTGAGATTCTTCTTAGCATTAGCACTTTAAAAAACATGTTCTGGGATTCCAAGTTCACCTGAGGCACAATGGCCACAAATAGCCATTGTCCTTATCACTATTATTATGTTACTATTATTATTATTTCTCACTAATGTTGTGGTTATTCAAATCAGACTTCTTTAATATATTCTGCAAATTTTAAATTAATTTTTATTATTATTAATATATTTTAAAATTTTGAGCAAATTCAGGAGAGGTTGATTAGAAATGGTGTTCTGATTATTTTTATTGTTAGGTGTGCAAGGTGATAGGCTTCTTCTTAATAGTTCTTCCATTACACAGAAGTATAAGAGTATATAACAAGTACATAGAAAGAGACAAATTTGGATTACACTAAAGACTTAATTACTCCAGCTTTGGGGGCAATTTAGAGACACCTTTCCTATCTATCTTTCCTATATGTTTCCTCTCAGATTTTCAGCCTCCTCATTCCAAGATTTTAACTCTGCTACTTGGAAATAAAAAGTATGGAATGAAATATGTGGGAATGAGAAATGGACTGAGAGGCTGGGCAGTGGTTGATGATGCTTGATAGGAAAAGGATGCAGAATGATGTGATTTTGGTAAGCAGTCGGATAATCAAGAGGCCAAGATTGATGGCAGGTGATGCATGAGAGATGACAGATTCTTTTTCTGCCCACTACTTTGGAATAGTTGTAGCTATGTTATGAGAAAAAACGGGATGATAAATTTCCCACTCTGAACCAGAAACAGTAAGTTAAGTAAATAGACTTTTTAAAAAGACTGGAAGCCTCACATAGACTTTTTTTTCCTGAAAGAAAATATTTTTCTTTATCTTTTTTAATACTGTTATTGTATGTATAATTCTAATCAACAAATTTTAAAAAGAAGAAACATTAAGTGAAGTAAGATAGTAAATCCTGGAGTAGAACACAGGAAATCTGATGAATCAAGGTTCTAGCAGCAGTAAAGCTTTATAGGAGGATGTCCAAAAGAGATTAACCAGTGGTTATTGATAGGTAGTGTTTGCATGTTAGAATGAAGTAAACAGTGGGATTCCAGTGGACTTTCATGGTATAGGGTAGGTTTGTTGCTCCTACTGAGATAAGATCAGAGGAGACTACGGCATCTAACAAAGATGTGGTCTTGTAATTGTCAAAGAAAATGGGTAATTGGTGAACTGTCTAGAAAAAAGGGGACCTACAATTTTATAAGATTCTTTCCTTTTGGTCCAATTGTTTCTTTCATGGAATATTACTGGATCATTTTGCCTCAATTTTTTTTTTTTCTTTTTAATGCCAGATTTACCATTTGTTGGTGGATAGGATGAGCTGCCTATATCATTGACTCTTAGTTACATGAGAATGGGAATCTAGCTTTGTCTAAAGTTTGTTTTTTTAGGCTCTAGCTGCTACAACAGCTACAACAAATCAGAAAATGAGACATAAAGATATTTTTCTTACATTTTTACAATAGCATGTGCTCCTTTAAAAAGTTCATAAAAAGTATAACCTTTATGTTTTTAAAAAAATGATTAAAATTTTATTGAACCTGAAGTCAAAAGCTTCTAATGAACCTCAATATGATCTTCAATAATTCTATTCATAGCCATATAGTGTGTTTCATATTTTCAAGCAAATGTCTAAAGTTTTGAAGACATGTAACTTACAAGACGCTTTATTGGGGTAGTTGTTTGGGTAGTTCATTGAAGTAAATGTAGTGTTTGGTTCCCACAAATCATATGGACCTCCACAATCAGCTAGAAGAAACAAAATAGATCAGAGATGGCAAACCATTGATTTTTGGATAGCCAAAGATCTGCATAGGTCAGTTGCTTACTGAATTAAAAAATAAGACTCAATGTTTTAACCCAAATCCTCATCCCCATATCTATCTATATACTTCTGATATCCTTATTTCAGCTTTTGAATGTTTCTAGTATAGGTGACAGGCCTTATGTATCATTTAACCTATAAGTATTTAAAAATGTATACACACATGTTTATGAGAACTTTCCTGATTTGCTGTTAAATATTTCCAAATTCAACAATATATGAATTCTGTTTGAGGAGGTAATGAATCACCAGATCGGCTTGTTGGTGTAAGATATTCTGCATATGTAGTTTATATTAAAAATATCTATACTATTACATTACATTGTAGTTATGTGAAAATTCTTTCATGTGACCAATACTGTATATAAAAGTCCCTTTTGTGAGCCTGCATCTTCTTATAGTATCCTTTTAACTTTTCTATAATTTTATTGTGACAGATCAATGATTCTTTCCCTAAAGGAAGCATACATAATACACAGATTTGGTATTTCTTGGGACTTCAGAAGAGAATTATACATATATTTCATGACATCATGCATATTCCTAATCTTATACAATTATGTATATAGAATGTTCTTTTAACTGAGAGATCGGTTATCACTGTATTCATTGTATGGCTATAAAATAATTTCGTTACAGATCTTCAATTGTTTTGCTTCCTTATGATTAAAGCTTTTCCCACAGCATTACTAATATAGGTGGATATATACTAGAATTCTAGCTTCATTTAATGTCTTCCACATTCCCATTATAACCGTAGAATAGTTTCAAATAAAATATTGCAAACTGTAAAATTATACTTTCTGATTGCAGCTCCTAGCTTTTGAAGCTTGTATTTATTTGTTCTTTGAAGGTACTATGATATGTTCTGATATGCAGCTGTTTTAGAACAGGTAATCTTCAATTTACCTATTTAGAGTTTTTGTAATTAATTAAACATTTTGCTAAGGTTAATTTTGTAACCAATGCACACAATATGCTTTATGAATTTGAAAAAGTCTCCACTAGTCCAAAAAAATTAAAACTGGGTGTTTGTTTTTTTAAAAAGTAGGGAAAGAGCTATATCATCTAATTACATGATTCTACTATTTATGTAAAATACTAAAACATTATTATTAGCATTTCAGAATTCATAGCAACATGGAAACATCAAATGACATCTTTTTAAAATATACAAGCAGAAGCTGGGTATCTGCAAAAGAAAGCTAGTATCTTAAGAGAGTTAGAATGGTTCTAGGGAAAAAATGAACCAGGGTTACAACACTAATGACCCAAGCAAATTGACTAGACTTTTTGCTGTCTATATACCAAATAGAATAGCTTATCATTATCTTAAAAATGAACTATGTTTTAAGATAACTTAAAAGTGTAATTTTACATTAAATAGCTCACTGAGCATGGCATCTTTTTATTCTTGCTCTAGCAAAATATATTAGCAGCAATTGAGATACAGATGGGCTGAAAGAAGTACTTACAGGATCTGCCATTATGCTTATAATTCTGCCATTAAATCTAATGATAATTTGATGAGTCTGGGTAGAAAAGATTTTCTGTTATAATAGAGCTTCTTGCAGCCCGTTACACTCTTTTATTAGGCAATGTTGTCTCAGCTGCAGAGCATCATGTAATAAAGAAAGATTGAGAGTTGCTTATTCATTTCTACAATGAGGTCTAGTGTAGAGAATTCAGCTTTAAAAACTCTGATGTGACAAGCCAGAAGTGGGTGGAAGAACTTCAAGTTTTAGTGCTTTCAGAGAAGGTGTTGTTTCTGTATGTCTCAGGGTAATTTGCTTATAGGTGAATGTGTATGTTATTAACATTTCAATTTTCTTTAAAAAAACTGATTAAAAATAAAGAGCGACAAAGATATAATGAACCTTGTTCTTTAGTATTAGTATTTTGTATTACAGATAACAAAATGTGATGTATCAAAGAATCAGTAGTTATAATACAGTATATATTGACTACACTGCAAAAATCTTTATTTTTGTTTGACTTTTAGTTTGTGATCCTATGCAAAGAACAGATCATGGATAATCATGCTTTTTGTTTGTTCTATAGTACTATTATTTTTACCTTCAAAAATAGCAACATAACTAGCTACTAATCTTCTAAAGGTCTACTGGTTGAGGCATCAGGCTAGAAACCAGGAACTCTAATTTCTAGTCCTTTGGGTTGCCTTGGGCCAATCACTCTTTCTCAGTTCTAAGAAACAGACAATGGCAAACAACTTCTGAAAACTCTTGCCAAGAAACTTCAGAGTCTTATCCAGGGAGGTAATTGTCACATTGCAAAAACAGAGTCTAAGAGTATGACATGCTTCAAGGCAAAGCTGCATATTCTAGCAAATTCTAGCATCATTTTTTGTACAAAGAAAGATTTCTGAGGAATTAGTTTATTTTTCTAGAAACTAGACAAGACTGAATGCATCAATCTTAGCCACAATAATGGTATATCTTACGTTATAAAAGACAATCCTTTTCAGAAAGATAGCTTGTTCAGAAAGCTGTTTCTTAGATTTATTTAACCATTTATTGTTTTTGGTTTTGCTTCTGTAAAGCAAAATTATAAACATTTTTTTAAAAAACCTTATTAACACTTCAGATTTGACCTTTGTCAGATTCATCTTTTATTTTTTCCAAGTCATTTTGTGAAGAAACACATTTTCTAATGAAGCTATTTTGTATATTTGATATGGTTGTGGTGATTATTAGTACCTTGCCCCCCCCCTCTCTCTCCATCTATCCATCCACCCACCCACCCACCCATCCATTCATCTATCTATCTATCCTACTATACTTAGATACCCAGTTTTTATGTCTAAAAGAGGCTTGGAGTCTCCTGGTTTCTAGGCCAGCACTATAACAACTGACTCTGTTGAACTTAAAAGGAATAAGTTATGAAAATATACTCAGTGAACTGAATATTTTCATTTCATTTATATGTCATTAACCTGTACAAAAAGTTAATAAAAATAAAATAGAAAGCAAATTTTTCAGACGCTTATATTACAAAATCAACACAAGTTAATTAATTTTTTGGTAAGTTAGCATTGGCAGTTAGTAGATTACCATCAATATCTATTCAGATAGTTTAGGTTGAATTCAGATGGTTTTTATTGGCTGCTTTTATTGAGACAGACTTAATATCATGGCTTTATAAAATATGAGAAGTTCGTTATTCAGTTTGATGATACATTAGATTTCCAATATTTTAATATGAGAAAATTGTTTAGCTGCAGAAAGAAGATAATAAATCTAGTTATACTCAATTTTTGCAGCATATAAATTAGGGTTACCAAAGAATAATGCAAACAAGTTGAACTTCATTAGCAGCTTCATGACCATACACGCCTGAACTTTTGTCCTTTTGTGCTTTCTAACCTTACTCTTATTTGCCAATTTACTGTGCATTTATTAGATTAGTTTAATATCGTCTCCTAAAATTAATAGCATTAGGTCCGTGCATCATCAGTTATGTATCTTTCAACATTAAGGACTGCAGTAGTCAAATCTGGAAATAAATGAATTTAATTAAGGCTCCTTAGTTCTTTGCTTAAATCATCTGCTGTGTGTCATAATATTTACATCAATGATCTACATCTACAACATAATGCAATATAGAGATTTTCGTCAATATGTGATGTTGGTTGGGTATCAGATTATTAATAGTGCCAGTGGATTCAAGGATTAAAATTTTATGAAATTGGGAATAAGTACTGTTGTATTGTGAATTGTTTTCTGGATGACTTGATTACTGTAAGAAGTTTATATGGAAAATACTATTCATGGCCTGGCATGTAAAGATAACATAAAACAGAACTGGAAGAATTTCTATAAAAACATATAACTGCTTACATATTGTCATATTTTTCATATCATGTCATATCTTATGATTCTCAACTCTTGATGAATGTATGAGAATATTTACACCAAGACAAATTCCTTGTGTGTCCAATAAAGCTATTCTATTCTATTCTATTCTATTCTATTCTATTCTATTCTATTCTATTCTATTCTATTCTACTCTATTGATGAAAAACTAGTACTGACCACCAAACTATTACTGATAGTAGTATAACATTTTGCATCTCACCCTGAATGCAAAAAAGTAGAATAAAGCAATAAATTAAAAATGTGAAATGAAGCTAAGCATTAAATCTGGGCAAAATATCAGTCAAAATTTAGAATCAAGAATACTTTGATAATCTTTAATATAAATGACAATTAGTAATATATAGTACAGATAGTCAACTGATGGCCACAATTAAGATTGAAACTTTCATCACTAAACAATGCAGTAATTGAGTAAGTAGTGCCTGATTTTACAATATTTTTTGCCACAGCCATAAATTAAAGTCACCATAAAATTAGAATCTCCATGATTGTTATGCAATTCACACAGACAGTGAAGCAAATCCAGGCTAACCATTGATTTTATTTTGAGGAAGCCCCCTGGGAAGGTCATAAATGGAGATCACGCAACTCTGTACCACTGCAACCATGGTAAATATAGACCAAATATTCCACAAGTGTGACCATGGAAGTGCTGCTACAGTTATGTGCAAGCCTTATTGTAACTTCAAATAATGTTAAATGTTAAAGTAAGTCAAGGACTACTTGTAATGCTAATGAGATTCCTGTTTGCTTACTACTTAATAAAATGAATTACTTCCTTGCTGGTTGCAGAAAATACGAAAGATTTAAACAGAACAGGACAACATAAGAATATATGAAGAACAAATACTAAATATTTTATTGTTTTTCCTTTTTACTGGAAGTCTGTTATGCAGTAATGTTGACTTCACTATAGATTGATAATATTATAATTAAGAAATAATAATGACTTACTTGGTAGCAAAGGTGTTGTAGGGACCAAAGTGGGTTCTGGATACATGCTTTCAGCACAGACTCCATTTAAAAGCCCTATATCATCAATGGCAATATCATGCCAACCTGGTCTTTTAAAGGCTTCAAAAGCAACCTATAAACAAACGTTATAGAGTGAGAAACCTGTAATGAATGAATAATTTTATTATGGCCACTGACATTAAAAATCAAAATGAAGTAAAAACAAAACAAGATAAAATGTTACAATTGGTGGTGGGTTTTATCAGTGGATAAAAAAGCTTGCCTAATTGTAGCAAAATTTAGCCACATTCAAAGAGATTGAATCATCTGATAACAACTGAACAGGTGTTTCTCACGTGTTTTACAGATGAGGAATTATAAGGCGACCTCTTGACTCCTGAAATTGGGAAAGGTACAGCAGTATACGAGCTGCAGTCTCAACAGCTTCTTGTTCATATGGCTACAAATGAAACTCATAGGGATCTTTTAATATTGGCTCACCAAAAACACTGTGGAGATAGCAGTGAAGCTTGATAAGTTAGTGTGGAATTTGGAAAAAGTCAAGTGGTATAAATATTGGCTTATAAAAAGGGGCTTGACTGCAGAGAAAAGCATTTCTTACTCTATTTTAAATTTAGTTGATAAATCCAGATACATTATTGGAAGAAAATTGAAAGAACTGTGTTCATTAATCAAATATGCATTACTGCCTATTTTATGATAGTTCATCCAGTATCTTAGACACCTTTTTATTTTCCCAAGCATTTAAAAACACACTTACAATTTATAGAAGTAATTGTTTTATTAATATTACTAATATTATCACTATTAAGTAGCTTTTGTTATTATTGTGCTATTGATGATTATGTTGTTTTGGAATGCTTTTGCTGTTGATATCATTTGATGTTTCATGTCAAAAAAGAAATGAACTGATCTGTATGCTATCTGAAACTGTTAGTGGATATATGAGAATGCAGAAACAAAGTATTAATATCTATTTCCTATTGATTGATCCTGCATATTTTTATTCAGTTGCTATTTCAACAATCAATTCAATCATGCTGTGAAGTAGATTGATTCAATTCCTTTTTAATGATGGTTACTATATTTTGTATAACTTATTTTCTAGGGAAAAAATCCATTTAAAAATGGCACATGGAAATATATTGCTCTTACCCATATTTAGTATTTTGAATTCATTTCCTAAGCACAACCATACTAAAATCTGAAATATTAAACTTATACAAATGCATAACAAGAAAGAATAATTCTTTATATTTATACCTTTAAAAGAAAGGGCATTTAGTTCAGCCCTTAATTTTTTTTAACCCAACATCTTGCATGATTAATAACATGAGGAATAGATGGTGTATTGAATATGTACATCCTACATTATTTTTATATATCTGATATGTGAATATCTCCTACTTGTCTCATTATCTGTAGGCTTGTCCAGGAACATAGATCTTGATCTTTGTATATTTGGTGATCAGTTTTTTCCCACTTCTATAAACATTTCATGCTCTTATGATAATTTATAGAATCTACTGAATATTCTGCATCAGAACAGGTTTGGGACTCTTGCCAGGTATATATATTTTAAGTACGCATGCTGGATGAGTTTTGTGAGAAAGATTGAGACATTTAAGAAGTAAACTAGACAGCTAATCATTCTATATTTTTGCAGCTGTTACAACAATGTTGAGATTCTGTTTATTTAGAATCTACATATTAAATGACAATAAAACATGTATTAAATTGGAATTAAGGATTATAAAGAGAATGGACTATTAATATTGGATTATTATTTTATAAGTGGAAATGATTGACAGCTTCATTAACCTATGGTAACTTTGTAAAATATAAATGCATATAAGTAAAATTGATAGTGTATATTATCAGAGCATTACAAATTTACTTTTATTAATGACTAAGACAACAATGATTTATATCAAGTAATATGTTCCACTGAATTCAGGAAAACATATGTTTGAGTTAAGATATTTTAGATTATACATTTCTAAATGAAATCATTGCTATCTTACAATTTATGAAATATAAATTCAGGTATAGGCAATGTTTCCTTCCCTTTCTCATTTTATTTTAATTAAAACAAATGTGTTTGGCATATTGTGAAACAGAATATCACCCTTTGTAGATATCTTAATTCTTTTATAAGTAAACTTCTCAGCATTCATAGAGAATAAAGATATTAGGTGATCAAAATTTCCTGATCTATGTGAAAAAATAAAAAAGATCAAAGAAAGAATAGGCAAAAACTATGAGCTGTCTTATCAATTTGCCAAAATGGATGTTTGCAACTGGTTCTTTGTACTCTGACTGCTATTATGTTGAAATATTTTGACATGGTTATAAAATTCTAATTATCTCTATTGGTCCAGTACATTTGCCTTTCTGATGCTAATGCAAATAGCCATAAGTTACTAATTTTAGAATTGCTTTGTAAGGAATTCTACTTCTCCTAAACACATCTAATAAAAATCCAAATTCAGATATTGTTTGGAACTCTTTTTTTCTTGCTGACAGCATTGTTACCAGAAATGTTGGGAAGATGAGATATGAGTTCTGAAAACATATGGACTAACTCAATTGTTCAGTACACAGAAGATAAAGAAAAAAAAATTCCTGTAGAGTATTTGGATGGTTTATCAGTCACATTTGGGCAATAATTTATAAACCACACATTCCCTTTAGAAGTCAAGTTTGACAAGGCAAGTATATAATCAAGTGCTAGAAGTATTAATTGGAGATCTAAAATTCCTCTATGAGATCAAAAAGCTGGGATGCAGAGGAAATCATTGAATGCACATCAAATTAATTTCAATTGTATATTTATTTCATTACTCTAGCTAATCACTCCACCTAATTCTCAATTAGTGACACAACTGCCAAAGGCAGAAAAAACATTCCAATAATAATTTTAGCTGCCCAAAATACAGCATAATATATATGCATACCATGTGATATTATCTCAGTGCTAAAATTGTGAATGTTTGTGTGTTTGTGTATGAATACTGAAAAAAGAGGAAAGATAACAGAATGAAGATAATTGTGATTACAAACGCTGTTGAACATGAATATGTTAACATACTTTAAATTTAGATGTTTCATTTAATGTTATTTGTCCATAATTCCAATTGTTTCCATAATTTCCTTCTTTCTGGAAGATGATCTTTTCATTGTTATCATCATATATAATTTTAACATTTAGATGGTACACATTAATACCATACATATGATACCTAAATGAAAAACAAATTTCATAAATTATATAATATTGTATTAAAGTGAAATCTACCCAGTGACTATCATTCTAAATTCAGAAGAACATGCTCTGTCAATAGTAGATAGAATTGGGGAAGAAATAGCTTTTATGAGTGAATTCACACAGGCAGACATGGTTTTAGTTGTAAATTGTACCCCGTCTGGGCAAATGGTAGAACACTTAATGTCCTTATTATATTTGGTCGATCCTGCTTTCCCTGACAAAACCAGGATCATCCACCATTTATTTAATTGGTTAGTTGGTCAGAGCTCTTCTTATTTCAGCTTCAGATGTCAAAAAGCCTTTTAGTCAGAAGTGTCTAATAGGGTTCCATAAACTCTATCTTCAAACAAATGAACTTTTGTTTATCTTGTCCCACAAATATTTAAGATCCTTTCATAATGTAGAACTATAGCTACTACATGAGTCTATATTCATATAATATAGAAAATATTCACACAATCAATTTAGGGATTGGTTTTCAAATACATCATTTTCTACAAGTAAACAAGTTGCACATCTTGTTTTCTAAAAGTTAACAAGCTGCAGATATGATGTACATTATTCCATCAATGGTGGGATTCAATATTTTTTTGCTATTGGTTCTTGGGCATGGCTTGGTGGGCATGACGGGAAGGATACTGTAAAATCTCCAGTCAGAGGTGATATTTGCTGGTTCTCAGAACTACTCAAAATGTCTGCTACCGGATCTCCAGAACTGGTCAGAACCTGCTGAGTACCACCTCTGGATTCCATCCATTTATTTAGGGAAGAATGCTTCTCCTTCCACAGAATCTTTCTATGGGCTTTTGGTATCGTCAATTTTAAAAACATTTTCTTCTTTCCCAAACTTTTAAAGGAAGACTATTTCTACAAATCATAATAATTTCTTATTATATAAACAAAATATTTACTATACCAGAAGCTTAGGCAGTATGCATCTGAAATAGGGTCTAGGGGTAAGCTAAATATTTGAGCTCTCAATAATCTGCTTAGACGAATTATTGGTGTTGAAATATAGTAGCCTGAAAAAAAATCAAAGTAAAATATATATAAGTGTATATGCACATAATGAGAGATATAATATGGATTTCTGATTCTTGATGAGTTAAGAAAGCATCCTGCTAATTTATACATGAACTCAGTGATGGTAATACTGCTGCTGATTTTATTTTTATCCCACCTCTTTTATATTCGGTCAGTTTATTTTTTTAAGCATACTGGTAACAGGAAGGAAATCAATTAAATAAAGAGAAAAAGAAAGTATATGCACTTATAAATACACATATACACTTAAGTAATATCTTTATAGGTATTTCTAGAGAAGTGACTATAGATAAATGCCAATTTTAATTAGCCTTTGCCAACAAGATGAAAGGTGAGACGCTTTTTTAATGTTTCTTATTTTTATTATTGTGAATTCAGTGTTGCTCTACTTTGAAATGGTTCCAAGCCTAAATATGTATTAATGTGTTTAACCAAATTTCTATCCTGAATTGTAGCTTAGTTCCGGATCTTATACAACATATGTGGTCTAGAAAAATGTGTTGAAATAGAAATAATGAGGAAAAGATCACAATTAATAATAGAATTAAAATGCTGAATGGTCAAACCATCAGAGGCCATCAGGATGTAGCCTACCAGAGCCTGGGTATTTTACAGCTGGAATCCATCAAACATCATTAAATTCAAACTCTGATTAATAAAAAATACCATGCTACAAAAGATGGATGACCATACAAATTAAATCAAATGAAATAAATAGCTATTAATTGAATAGTGAATTTCTATACTGAATTTCTGTACTGAAATTTCTGGAAAAAACATGCATTTTTCTATTTCAGTCCATAGATTCACCTGCCTAGCATGCTGCAGAAAAGAAATTATTTAAATAAATATATATTTAAAATATTTTGAGGCCCTGTGTTTTTCAATATATTATCATCACATTATAACTGTATTAGAGTAATAAGGCAAGAAAAACCTACTTGGAGCCATTTTTATAGATTGAAGCCCTGAGTTTAACGGGGTTAATCTTCCAAATGTGTGCACTGCTTTGTACCACTCAAAGGTTAGGGAACAAACAGGGTGAACTTGAAGTATTAATACATGAAGGCAGATATGATATAGTTGACTTTACTGAAATTTGGTGAGATGAAACTCATGACTGGAATGTACTGATAGAAGAATACAAACTATCCAAAAGAAACAAATCTTAAAAAAGGGGAGGGGGAGTTACATTACATATAAAAAATCATTACATTTTTGACAAATACAGAAAACCAAGGATGAAAACCTCCTAGAATCCATATGGGTCAATATAAAAGGAAAGAAAAATGATATGGCTATAGGACTATACTACATGCCATCCAACCAAGCAGAAGATTAGATGAACTCTTTTCTAATCAATTACCAAATGTATGTATAAAACATACCACAATAGTAATGGAGACTTTAACTACTCTGACATCAACTGAGAGACAAACTCAGCAGCAAGTGGGAGAGTGAACAGGTTCAATCATGTAGAGGAGGGAACTAGAAAAAATACTTGATCTAATTCTTACTAATAGGGAAGAAGTGAAGTTGCTGGAAACTTGGGTGAGAATGATCTCATACTGGAATTCAATATAACGCAAACACAAGCTATAGAATATAATACAACCCATGTCTTAAACATTATAATATCTGATTTTAACAATCTCGGAGAGATTCTAAACAAAATTTCATGGATAAAAATCCTAAAGGGGAAGATAACTCAAGAAGTACTGGAAACACTGAAAAATATGATCATAAAAGCCCAGTCCATCACAATACTACTAAGAAAGAAAAACAAGAAATCCAAGAAGAAATCAGCATGCTTACATAAAGATCTCTCTGAAAGACAACAAGGATAAGTACAAAAAATGGAATGAGGAACACATAACTAAGGCAGAATATAAGAAGATAGCCCGAATCTGCAAAGATGAAGTCAGGAAAGCAGAGACTCAACATGAACAAAGACCTGCAACTAAAATCAAAGACAATAAAAAGCTTACTTCAACACAGTGTTGGTATTCAGCCAGTTTGCACTGGATCGCGCGAACCAGTAGCAAGAATTTGGCATGGATCACTGAACCGAAGTAACTTCTGGCTGGCCACGCCCTCGATCTGGTTGCCCTCCTGCCCGATGCTCACTTACCTGCCCACCTGACATTTGCCTAAGCTATTTTTTTTCCTTTCCCGACAATCAGCTGTGCATAAATCAGCTGTGCCAGGATTCCCCTTGCTGAGGCCCATGAAGGCAAAAAATGGAGGGAGGAGCTCAGCTCCCCTCCATTTTTTGCCTTCCAGAGCCCAGAGGAGCCTGCGTGCCCCTCCCATGCTCTGTTTTTTTTCCTTCCTGAGCCTCAGAGGAGTCTCAGGGGAGCAAAAAAAACCCCCTAGAGGCTCTTCTGAGGCTAGGAAGCTCCCAAAACGGGCTTTCTGGGAAGATACTGAAAAAACCCACAAACAACAACAACAAAAAAAAAACAGATCTGTGAACAACTAGAAACAAATAAAATTATAACTGACAGCATAGGTTTGTTAAAAATAGATCATGTCAAACCAATCTTATTTTATTCTTTGAGAAAACGACTAAATTAGTAAACCAGCAAATACTGTGGACACAGTACATTTAGACTTCAGCAAGGCATTTGACAAAGTAGATTACATCCTATTTCTTGCTAAGCTAGAAAAATGTGGGATAGACAGTCTCACCACAAGATGGATTAGTAACTAGCTGACAAACTGTATTCAATGAGTAGTCCTTAATGGTACCACATCCACATGGAGGGAAGTAAGCAGTGGTTCTGTCTAAGGCTCAATACTCTTCAATATCTTCATGAATGACTTAGAAGAGGGAATAGAAGGAGAACTCATCAAATTTGCAGATGACACTAAACTGGCAGGAACAGCCTGGATCCCAAACAAAAATGTGGGATAGACAGTCTCACCACAAGATGGATTAGTAACTAGCTGACAAACTGTATTCAATGAGTAGTCCTTAATGGTACCACATCCACATGGAGGGAAGTAAGCAGTGGTTCTGTCTAAGGCTCAATACTCTTCAATATCTTCATGAATGACTTAGAAGAGGGAATAGAAGGAGAACTCATCAAATTTGCAGATGACACTAAACTGGCAGGAACAGTTCAGGATCCCAAAAGATCTTGACAGACTTGAACAATGGGCCCTATCCCGCAAAATAAAATTTAATATGGAGAAAAGCAAAGTTTTACAGAAAACTTTGTAAAGTTTTGCAGAAAAACCAAAGGTATAAGTATAGATTAGGTGAAACCTGGTTCCAAAACAGTAACTGTGAGAGGAACCTTGGAGTCTTAGTGGACAATCACTTAAACATGAGTCAGCAGTGTGACATGAGTTAGCTAAAAAAGCTAATACAATCCTTGGTTGTATAAACAAAGGCATAGAATCAAAATCATATCAAATATTAGTACTATTTTATAAAGCCTTGGTAAGACCACAGCTGGAATTCTGCATCCAGTTTTGGTCGCCACATTACAAAAAAGATGTTGAGACTTTGAAAAAATGCAAAGAAGAGCAAGTAAAATGATTAAAACATATGAAAAACAGTTGGAGGATTTGGGTGTGGCTAGTCTAGAGAAAAGAAGGATTAGGGGTGACATGATAGCAATATTCCAGTATTTGAGAGGCTGCCACAAAGAAATGGGACAATTTATTTTCCAAAGCAGCAGAGGGAAGTACAAGAAACAATGGATGGAAACTAATCAAGGAGAGAAGCAAATTGGAATTGAGGAGAAACTTCTTAACAGTGAGGACAATTAACCAATGGAACAGCTTGCTTTCAGACATTGTGGATGCTTCACCACTGGAGGTTTTAAGAAGAGACTGGACAGTCACTTGTCTGAAATGGGAGAGAATCTCCTGCTTAAGACTAGAACGGGTTGCCAACCTCTTTGACTTCAGGAACCACGAAACTCATAATTTTAAATCCCGCAGACCACTAATATGAATTTTTACTGACTGTGGCTTGCTGACATTGGTGGGAAAGTTGGTTCCATATTCCAGAGCTGCAGTAGTCACAATACTGGTCATCCCGGAGCAGTTGCTCCTCCACCTGAGTGCACAGGCCTGCCATGGACTGGAGGAGCTGCTCTGGGATCACCGAAGGGCCAGTCTTGTGACTACTGCAGGTCTGGAATATGGGACTGACTTTCCCACCAATGTCAGCAAGCCACTCCGGGATGGATTTCCCTCCCCCATCATTGGTTTCACCTTCCAGTTCCAGCTCGCGTGGCTCTACTCAAGGTAAGGTTTGTACTCGGCCGAAGACTGGGGGCCAGTGGGTGGGCAAACCATGTGGGCAGCACAGCATTGTGTTCCCATGCAGCCTGGATTAATTGCTTTGGATTAAGTGCTTTGGGTGGGGGCATTTCTCTGTGGACCACCAAAATTTTCTTGCAGATCACCAGTGGTCCCTGGCCCACTGGTTGGCAACCACTGGACTAGAAAACCTCCAAGGTCCCTTCCAGCTCTATTCTGATTCTGATTCTTTGATATGTTCAGTTTAAGCAAAAGAAAGAATATAAAATATTTCTATTATCTCCAAAATACATTAAATTGGAAATCAACAACAATAATTACATTTGCATACAATATTTCTTACCAGATAAATTGCCAAAGGTATGATCAAAATCTGGACCAGATATAGGAGGAAAAATAGTGCCATTAGCTCTCTCCCATTCATTCTTATCCTTTATATGTTGAATCCAGTAACAAAATCCATCTTCAAAAGTACAGTTGATTTTTTCATTGTCTTCAAACAAAGTTGGAGTAAAAATAATAAAATAAGCAAACACTGAAATTCTATAATGCATATCCTAAGTATACTCAGAATCAAGGGATTACAGCATCATAAAAAGAAAAAAATCCTGATTATTATCATTTTGATACTATTCACAAAATAATTTTACTTATGGTGCTTTCTCTGTGAAAAGTCCCACTTTGAAATTAGTTGAAATAACATTTTGAAAAAAGCACAATTACTTGGATATATAATAGAACACTTGTATGTATGATGAATTGTTATGTTTCCATATCCATGGCATTTAATGTAACAACTGGTACAGACAGAGTGACAGCATTTAGTAAAGGGGTATCAAATTTGACTTCATTGAGAGTTGCATCAGAGTTGTGTTTGATCGCAGGTGGGGTGGGGTGGGTGTGATCAGGGTGGGCGTGGCCAGCTTGATGTCACTCATGTCAGGGGCGCCTGTGGCGGCCTGAGTGTTTTGCCAGTGAAAATGGGCTCCTGAGCTCTGTTTTTGGCTGCGATTGCCTCCTATAACTCTCTGCCAATAAAAACAGAGCTCCATTTTAGCTGGCACTGGCACCACATGTTGGTTCTTTGCTATTTCCAGAGTGGCCTTATGGACCAGATCTAAGCACCCCACAGGCCGGATCTGGCCCCGGGGCCTTGAGTTTGACAGCCCTGATTTAGTACTATATTACAGTGAGTTGGACATCTTAAGCAATGGCTATTTCACATGAAACACCTAGCCATGCACTCTGGCCTTGTAAGCTCTGCATAGTGATATTTGCTTGTTGTTAGGCAAGGAAAAAGCAGAGAGCTTAAGCCATGAAGTATAGCAGGCATCACATAAACTGTATGCATCTACAACTGACTTTCCTGTCAGGAAGTCAAGATGATGCACTTTTATTCTTAAAGTAGCAAGCCTGTGAATCTAAGTCACATTAATAACTAGCCTAATTGCCAAATATATTACCCAACTGAAGGGAACATGATCCAAGACTCCAGACTACCATATTGGTTTTCGTATATTACCTCCAATGAGCTGAAGCATTTGATTAAGAAGAAAATTACAGAATAAGATAGCAATAAGACAGTGATGGTAGAGATCTCAATGAGTAGTTGGATGGGATAAAAAGGAATCTGTAATTTCTAAATTACACAGTTAATCGGCTGTTGCACACCGAGGAAGCTGTATGCTATAATTATATTTTTCAAACAGTAGTCATGACTCTATTTTGCTGTAGTGCTTAAATATAAATTACAGGTATACTTACCGGTTAGCTCACTTGTATTGAATGCAGTGTAGGTTGCATTAAAACCATTAAGGTTCTCATATAAATCTGTGACAAATTCTACAGTGGCTTTATCAGAAAAAATATAAACTGTTACAGGATTAGAACCTGAGATGTGAGCTAAGAACAAAAAACATAATGGAAAACAAATCAGAATGGAATAATAGTGTACAGTATCTATTCAAGTAAAAGTGATTCAATTGATTTTGTTCTATGGAAAGTTGATACAAAACTATATAAACATTAATGTTCATGTTATTTAGTAACAATTTAAATCTGAACTTTCAATAGGATTCTAGTCACAACAATCAATGCAGCTAATTTAATGAACTTAAAGTAAATAAATCTTTATATAAATATAAGTAAACTCTGTCATCTTCACACAAAAGACTGAGGCCTTATTATGTCTACTGGTTTTCCATAACTATCATTCCATGCAAGGAAAATGTTTCAGAAAGTGTGTGAGATGGATTTTGTCTATTCTCAGGACAGAGGGAGCATATTCCAAGAACAGGGCAAAACAGCCTGGTACTGGATTGCAGTCAGAGGAAGGGATTTAGGATAGTCACTCATTAGAATTTACCTAGATATATCTGTTAGGATAAGAGTGGTATAGGTTTCATCTGGCAAGATTTTGTCTAGAGAGTGTGCGCAAATAAAGAATTGAAATTTGGTTGGCTTGTTCTATGTCATTCTGTGCTGGGCCTGACAGTGTAGTAATATTTATTTTTCTAAAAACTTTTGAAATGTGTAAACAAAAAAGAAAATGTTAAATCCCTCCTCCACCCTCCAAAAACCCCTTATGCTTCAATATTTGCATTTGTCATATAGGGCTATAAAAACTGAATATGTTTTGTCTTATAGTCAGCTGAATGATTAAGTACATAAAAAGCTCAGAATAGTACAAACACATTGCAAAGCCTGAATGAACATCTGATTGATAATAATGTCTCATCAAGTCAGTGTCAACTTTTAGTAACCACACAGATCTTCTTGAGGATGATCTGTCCAAACCTGGTGCTACATGTCTTCCAATAGTGCACTTTTCTAATTAGTCCAATGATCTAGATGCTGGTTATCCTACTCCATTTTCTTCCATGTTTTCCAGCAGTATAAACTTTTCAGGAGAACTAGATTTTCATATAATGTGGCCGTAATATGATAACTTAAGCCTAGCCATTTACTCTTTGAATAAGAACTCTGGATTAATCTTCCAATATTTGTTTTCTTGACTATTCATGACCTCTTCTCAGATCTCTCCAACACCAAATATTCTTTCTATCCCACTTCTTCAAAGTCCATAAAATACCTATTTCTTGCTCTGAAAACCTGGCTCTTTGAGCAGGCCGACTTGGGCTGATTTAAATTGGGGTTTGAGAAATCAATTTTGTATTTTAATTATTGGGGTTTTAAGGTATAATTGTTAATAGCAGCCCTGAATTTAATCTGTTTTTAACTTTTGTAAATTTTATATTGTGTTTTTATTTGGCTGTACACCACTCTGAGTCCCTTGGGAGAAGGGCGGTATATAAATCTGATAAAATAAATAAATAAAATAAAATCATAGGATTCATTTATTTTTAACATTGAATTAAAAAGGCACCTTACCTCTTAATATCTTTGTTGGACCTATTCCTTCATAAATACTTAGAATATCCACAAACTCTTGTGTCTTAAAAGCAGTGAAGTTAATTTTGATAGATAGGTTCTTCTCCATACTAAAAGAAAAACATCACGAAAGATGCCATATTAATGCTTAGGAAATCAAAGCCGTATTGCAGAGTTGCGATAATGTGAAGTGAAATTTTTGTTACTACTGATTGTTTTTAGTTCTGTACCTGCAACAGAAAAGAGAAAACTCACTTTCCTGAAAAAAATCTCAGTGCACATTCTCAGCCTTATCTGAAAATGCTTCTGAAAGTCAGAGTGCTCTGCTGAATAGAGCAGGTTAGGAAGCATGTCAACTAAGAAGGAAGAACCTTTTCCCTATCCTTCTCCACCTATTCAGCCAAGTCCTTTGATTTTTTCTGGAACATTTTTAGAATGAATGGAGGAATATGTAGCACATTATCATCATCATCAATTACCTCCACCAAACAGTTTCAATTTGCTTCCTTTAGATTCAAAGGAGAAGGAAAAATTCCACAGTGGAATTGATTGGTGGTTGGTGAAAGTAGGTATTGGTGTACAATGTGATTCAGAGAGTCTTCTGTTTACTTTAAATGTCTGTGCTAGGTTTGCAAGATTTAAATTTGAGAGCAAGTATGCCATCATTAGGAGCCCAAGCAGCTGAATGATGCAGATACATGTGGTTTGAGGGCTAGACGAATAGGTTCCAAATGTGATCATAAATATTTTGATTGTGTATACTTGCCATGTTTCTTGCTTGTATCAAAATTTCTTGCTTGTATCAAAAAACCAAAAATTTGGATCAAATTTTTGTGTGGCTTTTTTTGGGTGGTGAATTGATTACCATTTTCTAAACTTTCCACCAGAATAGTATGTCACATCTAACCATTCTCCAAGGGGACAGTCTCTTTTCTTCCAGTTAATCAGTAATTTTTGTAGGTTTGCTAAGGATTCCATAAGTGTGTTCAAGGTGTTCCAATATTATCTGTGGTTATCTGATATAGAAGGCAAAACAACATATTTCCTATTTTCTTTATTTAGGCTACAAGTCTCTAAGAGAATTTGGATAAAGAAATAAAAATATTCTATAATTTTAGGACTTTATCCCAGGGACCATAGGATAGATCTCAAACTATAATAATTATTAAACATGGCAGTTGCATTATATTACAAACAGTGCTTATTTACATACTGTGTTACAGTTTCAGTTATATAAGCACAAAGATTTCAAATACTCAAGAGGCAAGTATGAAAATGAGAAACAGCAAATTGTTTTAATTTTAGTAACAGTTACAGTTCCCAAAAAACATGTAAAATATAGTTTTGATCACAATAATTTCAACATGTTTGTCACAGTCAGTCTAGAAACAACAATATGTGATCTATAATTCTTTCTGTTCATTCCTTCATAGTACTTATGTAAATGGGAAAATCTTAAAATTATATTTGACAAAAATAAACACAAGAAAACTTTGAGAAATGCAACTTAGTAAAGCTCATTTGTTAAGTTCCATAACATGTAATTTGACCACAGTAAGTCAATTTTTTTATCAGTACATTAAAACGAATAATATTACATGGTTCAGAAAGAAATATAAAATTGAATGAAGAAACAGTAATGTCACTGTAAAAACAATGCTAGTATAAACAGCAAGGATAAAAAAACCTCCTCAACTTCAGCTGAAATTCTGTTTGTTTGTTTTTTTGTTATTCCTACAGAAGCAGATGATGAAAATATTATGAGTAATGTTTGAAATATTTGTTTATATCACCATGAAGGACTGTAAAAATACAAAAAAATACAAAAAATATTCAATAAAAATATTTCCTTAATATGCACACAATCACGTGAACAGTTTCTTCACCAGATGAATTGTAATAGTTTATTTCTTTCTTACACATTTTAATATTTGGTTCCAGGAAAAAAATGCAAATTGGAGTCTCAAGGCCGTTAAAAGATAATCTGTTAAAATCTTTATGCAACCAATTAATATGGATCAGGTAGACAAGTAGTTAAAAAAAACTGCATAGCTTCAATCCTATTGTCAAATCCTATGCAGATTAATTGAGACCCCACATTGATGTTAGTATTTTGTTCTTTGGTTCCATGTTCTATATATAGTAGTAGCTTTTATATTTGGTGTTACTGCCTATGTTTCCCTGAAAATAAGACTTGATCTTATTTTTTTTTGGCTCTAAAATAAGTACCAGATCTTATTTTCACGGGATGTCTTTCCTGCTTACCCTAGGACCATCACAGCCATGCCTCCCATGCCCAAATACCTGACACAACACTGGCTGACTTCTTCTGCATCAGTGCCACTGCTCGTGGCAGGACACTACATGGTACTTCACACTGGTGCTGCCACTTATGGCAGGAGACTGCATAGCATATTGTGCTGTTGCATACATGAGCTGCGGCACAAGCATGATGTGCCATGCAGCACCTGCTGCAAGTGGAGGCACCAATGCAATGAAGCTCACACTGTCCTGCCATGAGCAGTTGCACCAGCATGATGCACAATGTGGCATCTGGCTGCGAGCAGTCGCAAGTGCCCGCAAAAGTTAGGCAGTGGCATGACAGGTGTCAGGGCATCGGACACCTGGCTGCAATAGTCCTAAGGTAAACGGGTACAAGGTGCATGGGGCAGCTTCATCCCTTTACCCACACCCTAACTTGATTTTTATACATACACCTCGCCCCATCTTGTACAATCAGATGGTGGGCAAGACTTAACCAGGGCTTATTTTTGGGTTACGGCTTATATTAGGCAGAGCTGTGAAAATCGGATTAGGGCTTGTTTCTGGGGTAGGTTGTATTTTGGAGGAAACTGTATTTTTTTCCTAGTTTTGTTATTTTTTTGCCTATAATCACTTGGAAGTAGCTTACAACTGAAATAATTAAATAAATAAGGAAATGGCTCACATGAGTTAGCTGGAAGTACTTTCAGGCAATAGTTACCAGGATAGGGATTTAAAATTATACTAGAGAATGGTTTGTTATGCTTTCAAATTAGGTAGGCATTGCAATATTAGGAAAACATAGTGTCAATTCATGAAGCATCCCTGACCTGCCTTGAGTTGCCATAGGAAAGGGGGATGGGGAATCAAACTTCACAGCTGCATCAAGGAGCTTGCATTTCAATCAAAACAAAGCACATTCCAGCCAGCACATCAAGATCATCTCTACAAAAACCCACAGTGACCAGAGGAAATGATTTCTACAATCCACAAAATTGCTTTGTTGGGGAATGTGACTGATGACAAACCTTGAGGAGAGAGGGAAGCAGGGTCAGAGCCAAAGCATGAATTAAGTGAGGTCAGAGTTGGCTCCATTTGATCTGTGCCGACATGAAGCTCCTAATAAATAACTGGATTTCTTTTGAAGCTTGCCTGAGGCTCATGATTTAATTAGGGCATCGGTTGGAACCCTGACACATAGATCTACGAGGAGCATCATGATAAATACTGGCTAGATTGCATAAATTAAACAATTAAAATATAAGGGGGAAAGATCACTTTGATTGCAGAAAGTGTTCAGTTAAGATCTAGAATGTTATAAAGTTCCTTACTTTATTATCCATCGACAAACAAGATTTGAGCTATAGGGTTCTGGATAATGAATAGAATGGAAAGATCCAGACAAGCCATCTAGAATGAATTTTCCATCACAGGGTGTAGCTGTAAATGCAGCGTGATAAAGAAATGAGGAAAATAAAACAGTTTGATTGTATTTCAAAGTATTTTGTTTTTGATTGAGTAAATATTGGTAATGGTAAAAATATGTCCACTAAAAAAATAATGTCATTGATTAGAAAACAAAATTTAATTTATGTGTATTATCTAGAGACAGATTCTGTGTGACTCAAATGAAACTCTAAGTTTAGAAAAATTATTTAAAAATAACAAAAATTATTAATCATCAAAAAATACCATTTCAAAACAATACTTCAAATTATAAAGATTGAACAAAGAGTTGAATCATTCTGAAACAACATCTTTAAAAAATACATTATACTTTTTTAAAAAAATAAAAACTTGCTTAATAAAATTATGTTCTACATAACTCTGGATTTTCAGAAAGTGGTATTGTTATTAATAGTTCAGTACATCAGTAGTACTTATATTTTGAAAGCTGAATTAATATATTGAAGAGTTGCTTAATTTTATGAAAGGTGGGCTTCTTGGGTTATTCATTACCTATATTTTATCTGAGATGTGTACTGATTTATTGAAACTATTAAAATTATACCTTTGCTGTGCCTTTAATTAATTAATTAATTTGTATTCTACCTTTATTATTATTACAAATAATTAAAGACAGCAAATATATCCAACACATCTTCTTCCTATTTTTCCACAACAATAATCCTGTGAGATGGGCTGAGCTGAGACAGAGTGCAAGAGTTGAAATCATGTTCTCCTGTTTTCTAGCCTGGTGCTTTAACCACTAAACCAAATTGGCTCTTGGCTTTATATCCCTATCATGTACAGAACTCTACCGATATTTTATTTTGTCAGTAAATTATCAGTGCAGTGTACATTATTAATACACACAATTTCTACATGATTTTACTTGCTATAGAATTGATTTTGTCATTTGGTGAATGAAAAAAAAGCAATACTGAAAAGCTACAAAATATAATGCACCATAATTTGGCAAATATCTTCTTTCTGCTCTTTGTGAATTCTCCATATAAGGTGCTCTGAGCCCTTCAAGTTTACTATTTATAGCTCTGAATATTACAAATGATAATCAAAATATTAAATTGCTTTCCTGCTATATATCTATCATCCTGCACTTTATGGACACTGTGGTATGAGAAAATGGAACTTAACATCTTGACTACATGCAATTCTTATTGGAACTTCAGTATAAGGACATTAATGTTAACTGTATATTTAGTAATTGAAGTGATCTTCTCTAAGTAATTAATGAGTTCTTGGTAGAAATTTTTGAGTAAATTTAACTTGAAAAAAACAAAGCCTGCAACTCATAGTTTGTACCAGAGGTGATATTCAGCAGGTTCTGACAGGTTCTGAAGAACTGGTAGCGGAAATTTTGAGTAGTTCAGAGAATCAGTAAATACCACCACTGACTGACCCTGCCCCCATCTGTCCTCTGTCTCCTGAGTCCCAACTGATCGGCTGGGTCTTCTTTTGTTGCCCTGCACAGGAAGCAGGTTAGTGGGGTGGGGAGGGAATGGGATTTTGTAGTAACCTTCTCCCAGGAGTGGGGAGGGAATGGAGATTTTACAGTATTCCTCCTCTGCCATGCCCACCAAACCACGCCACACCGACAGAACCAGTAGTAATAAAAATTGAATCCCACTACTGGTTTGTACATGATAAACAGACAATGAGAATAATCAGCTAAACTTAATTTCTCTGTTAGTTGGATTTTTCAGTGAGTTTCATTAGCAGATGAGTTAATGAATTTCATGAGTGGAAGATTGAAAAGAAGGATCTTTGTATCTCTCTAAAATATTTCTACAATTTGCATATATTCATTGCTGTTTCCTTATTATTATCTGCTTGATGACCAGTGAAGAAGAAACATTGTCCCTCTCTACTATTTGTTTGAATGGCTTTAAATGTCACCAATAAGATGGTTAAATAAATATTTTATAGACAACCAGAAGACAATTTTCAATATCTATAATTCTTTTGTTATACTAATATATTGGAACCTGAACTTTGAGATAATTATAAGGAAATGATATTAAAATTTTGAAAACATTATGTTCTGTAGACAAAGCTAAATATTGGATGAACATAGAGTAAAATATGAATATGACAAAGTCTCTGGTCTATGACTGTAATAAATTGAATTGAATTGAAGATGACAAAAGTGAAAAATGCATTGTATATGCATGCACTCATACAGCTACATTCTCTTTATAAAAATATTATGTCTTTCTCAGGCAACTTTTCAGATCAGAAATTGCTTATATTCTCAGAGGGTGAGTGCAACCTTTTTGTCTTTTTTGCCAGATGGGAAAATTGAATTTTCAAGGATAAGGAAAGTAAATAAAGGAAAAGTAATCAAAAAGATATTTCCATTAATAAGAAAGGAAGATCATGCACAATCCAGATTGGAAGTATCTGACTCTTTTTTATCACATGGGATTATGTAGAAGGGAATACATTGATAGTGGCTTCAAATTATGCACAAGTCTTCTGAAGGTTCAATTCAAATTGCTTTTTATAAGCATTTTCCTTCACATGGAGGAACCATAGAATCAGTTCAAAGTCTCTCAATTTCATTTAGGATTTAGCATATCCAATGCACCATTGTATTACCATAAGCATAACTGAAGGCAGTATCAAATGTACATATTGTTTAGCATAAAAGTTAAATATGTACATAATAATATAAGGCATCTTTGTAGACTATAATTATTTGTGTGTGTGTGTGTGAGAGAGAGAGAGAGAGAGGGAAGGAGGGAAGGAGGGAGAGGAGAGAGTGTCAGTCTCCTAGTGACTACCTGGACGAGTCTCTCCAGTTTTCTTGACAGTATTTAGGAAGTGGATTGCCATTGGCTGCTTCCTTGGGATAAAAGAGATTGACTAGCCCAACATTGCCAAGTGGCTTTATGGTTAAGGGAGGACTGGAACTGATGTTCTCCTGGTTTATAAACTGGCACCCTAAACACTACACAAAACTAGCTATCATACAGTATTGACAACCACAATAAATTATTTATTAATATCCTTAGAAGATAATTTTTTAAATAAACGTTTGAAGAATATATATCTGAAAAGTAAAACAAAACAAATGCCAACCCTGCTTGACTTAATTTATTTTTATATTTTAAACATTCATATTAAACATTCCTCTGGAAATCCAGAGGCTAATTACAGAAGTTTACATTCTTACCACATTTGTTTTCATCTGAGCCATCTGGGCAGTGTGGTATTCCATCACAAAATAATTCCTTTCTGATGCAGCTTTCATCATCAGCGCAAAGATCATCTGAAGGCAAACATTTACCTAACATATATTTCAAAAAGAAAATAACACAGAATACATGATTAATTTTTCTATTCCAGAATAGAAAACATTGCACCCATAGGATATAATCAAGAACCTATTCAATTATCTTACATTTAAAAGACATATTTTCAGAAATAGACAATTCAAGGGACTTCTTAAAATGTAATGAAAAATTCCATAATTCATTTGTCTAAGAAAGTTCTGTTTCACATTGACATATACTGTACTCTATGATGTGAATATGCAATGGAGATTGATGTAAGACAGCTACTCATCTGAAATAAAACATTTTATGTGCAATCTAATTATCCAATCTAAAGCCACATGATTCTCTCTGTTGTTATCTAGCACCTGACAATAAAAGCGGGCTTGCTTTCTTAGTGGCTTTTTACTGAGATTTTTGTATTGAAGATGAATTATAAATGCACTCAGTAAACTGACACAATGTTAAATAATAATGGAGGTATTACTATGATCACAATAAATGTTTAGAATTTTTAGAAATAGGTAAAATCGCTGAGCTATGCCTTTCTTTAATGAAATGTTTTCTCCTTATTCTGGAAACTTAATCCTGCTATTAAATTAAGTGAGAAAGTTTAGCCTTGATTATTTCCAATGGCAAAAATTATCAAATTTGCCAGAATAATTTTTGCTGATGTCAACAATAGAGTTATTTCTTTATTTTATTTTATTTATTTTCTATTTGTTCTTCTGAAAACTAAACAACAATGCCATCTACTGGAGAAGGAAAATGAATTCATTGGATATGTTTTCTTGTGGTTACTGATTTTCTTTCCAAGTTAGAGTGATACACATACACAAAGACACATACACACAGACATGCACACATGCACACGCGCGCACACACACACACACACACACACACACACACACACACACACACACACAAGGACGGGGGAGGGGGGGAGAGAGAGACAGAGAGAGATTCATTTAACAAACTCATGTTGAAATGTAAGTTTAAAAATGAGGCTTATTTATCTAAATATTTACCAATTGTTATACGTTCCAATTACTAAAATAGATAGAAATCAATTCACTGTTACAGAAAAAGAGTAATATTCCTGAATCCAGTATTTGAATGTGATAAATAATGAAAATTATTTATTATTAGAAATAGAAAATTATTTATTATTAGAAATAAATATATTCTAGAAGAAATACAGATTATTTTTGTTATAAAAATAGATAGGACATTAGTGTACTTTAAAAAAATTGACTATGTATGTTTGAGTTTGAAAATTAAACAAATACAGTTAGTTTACGCAGAATTTTTAATGTGTTTTATTTTTTTTATCATATGACAATCTATATATTAACTTAAATGAAATCAGAACTTGTATTTATTGTGCTTAGCCCTGGAAAGTGAAAGTTTCAATTACAAAACTAAAACTAATGAAATTTTTTTCACAAACCAGTTTTATTTTAAAAAGTTGGGGGATTCCATATACTGTACCTAAGTTTTTGTGTACTTAATAAAATCTGTATTTACTAACCTGGTGTTGTTGAAATAGTTGTACTAGTTATTCCCAATCCTGGAAAGTGAATAAAAAAACAAAAGAAAAAGTTAATTTTTTAAAAGCTGTTTTTATTAATTAATAGAATGAAAAGTTCTCCAGTGCAGTGGTACATACTATATTTACTAACCAGAAGTTTTTGAAGGAGTGCTTGTACTAAATATTTCCAAATCTGCAAAATAAAACAAACAAAATAAAGAAAAAAGGGATAATTTTCTCAAGAGGTTTTCATTAATTAATAAACAATAATATGCATTTTGATGTTGTCAAAGGACTGCTTGAAGTAGATATTCCCAAATCTGCAAAATGAACCAGACTTTTTAAAAAATCATAAAAAATCTGCTTTATGTTTCTAACTTAATTTGTATTTATTTTCACTTTATACAATAATGCAAAAAGCGAATGAATTTTGTTCTTATTAACTAAGTGTCTAGGATTGCTTTAGTAACAGAATATTCCAAAATTAGTGAAACAGAAAATAAAGCAAATGAACAGCTTCCTCCTGTGCAATTATTTCTAAATAAAATCAAAGCTCAATATAAAAATGTTTTTTTGCTTGTGATTGTAATTTTGTTCAGCTTCCTGATTTCATATTCCTTCAATATATTATATGTTATTACATCTTCATATTGTTAAACTCCTAACCTACCATTGAATTATACACAGCACTGTTTAGAATTTGATCTTCTAAGTTAAGTTGATAAAAGAAATGGAACTGTTTCTGTATCATCAACTAAAATAACTTCAGTCATGTGAGATAAACTGTACGAGAGCAATTCATATATAGCAACCAAAGACAAGTTAGGAAGAAATTTATGCCAAGTGATGGATTTTTTCCCAAGTAATTTCAGTTTGGAGTTCAAATTGTGAATATAAAGTATGTTACTTTAAATATTCCTACACAATGTAAGCTATAAAATAGATTTTTTAAAAGTGCATGGATTATAGCAATTACAAAATAAGGGAGAATATTTGTAGCTCAGCGTTGAAATGAGGAGTCCTTGATACTCTGAGCTTGCTTATTTTCTTGCAGACATTTCATTACCCAAACTAGGTAACATCACTGATTACAAAATAGAGAAAAAATTGTATATATGTTATGAACTAAATAAATCACCTCAGTGTTTCATAATTACCAAGTTCATTGGAGAAAGAAGAACAGCAGATCCTGAATCTCAAATAACATTTGGATCAAAATTTTAAGACTCAGCACTATCTTTAAAATATGAAAAAAATACTTTGTAAACCCCTTTAAAGCCGTTTTATTGAATATGAAGTATCTCCCCCACTCCCAGATTCACATGGTCATGTAGTCATGTGAGACCATATTATTAATATTTCATTCTTGCTGGAAAACTGTTTCACCTTCTAACCAATTGTGAGTTTGAAACTTTTCATCATTTTCATTTTTCACTCCATCGCTTGTTGGTATTATTTTGGTAACATTTGTATGTATGTGGTATTCAGCTTTGTGTCGGATATTTTCCCACGTCATTATAGTTGTGCTTTTAAAGTTGTAGCAGAATCTCATCTGCCATCATCAGGCTTGTGTATTGTGTTCATCTGTGAGTCAGGCTTTCACAGCCATTTCTGTTTTAAATTTGGTGCTGGCCTACTGCTGTGTTAGAATGGTTTTTTCTTCATCCTGATTGGTTGGGAGTCTTGGTCTGTGTTTATTGGTCTTGGAGTTTGCTGTGTTCTTTCTAATATCTTGTCTGTTTTGTAGCATTTTTTTTGTCTTGATTGGCTAAACACTAATTGCCAGAACCAAACGCCTGGCAGACAAGACACACATAAAGACTGAACTATGCACCCTGACTAAAGTACTGACAGCCAACGGCTTCCACAAAAGCAAAATCACAGGCCTGATCCACAAAAACACACTGAGACATAATGGAGACCTAGAAGATGGACAGCCCTATGGAACAGCTGTCTTACCCTACATAGGAGGTACTACAGACAAAATCAGTAAGATACTACACAGGCATCACATCAAGACTGCCTTCAAAACAGACAGAAAAATAGCAGCCATCCTAAGAAACCCCAAAGATAAAATTGACCTGGAAAACCAAGGCATATATGAAGTCCCTTGCGCATCATGCAATGCCACATACATCGGACAGACCTATAGAAGAATAAGTACCCGCCTGGAAAAATGCAGTAAAAAAGCTGGAACATACTTCCTCACTAGTCCAACACATGAAAGCCACAGGTCATAGCATTGACTTCAATGGCACCAAAACCCTAGCCACTATAGAAAACCCCAGCTACAGAATTATCAGAGAAGCCATAGAGATTGAAAAAAAACCTGAAAGCATGAATAGAAGAGATGACTCTACCAGACTGTCAATTATCTGGAAGCCTGCAGTCACAAACAAAAAAATCTCCACACCACAAGCCAAGCAAACATCTGGGCACAAACAGACACTCCTGATACCTCCAGCTCAAACATACCCCAACCAGGCACCCTGATGAAACCTAGCTTCCTAATAAATGATAGCCGTCCATTTACCCGAAGCTAAGCCGCACTAAAAGCCTCCATACATGTAATCTATATATATATGTGGTATTTAGGTTTCTTTGGGTATTTTCCCACATAATATTAGTGTTTTTATTATATCGACGTTTCAGCAGAATCTCATCTGCCATCTTCAGGCTTTTTAATTTTTAATTTTATGTGCCAAGCTTGGCAGTCATTTTTTGTTTGAATTTGGTGGTGGCTTTCTGTTATAGTTGAATGTTTTTTTCCTCATCTTGATTGGCTGGGAGTCTAGGTCTGTTTTTATTGGTCTTCGAGTTGCTGTGTTTTTGATTGGTTGGCAACATTGTGTTTTGTGCATTGAGGTTTCTTAGTGCAGCTTGGTTTCTTGTAAATGGCCGATAATTATTTATTAGGAAGTTAGGTTTTATTTGGGTAGCTGGCTGGGGCATGTTTGGGCTTGAGGTATTAGGGGACGTCTGTTTGTGTCCAGGTGTTTGCCTGGATTGTGGTATAGAGATTTTTTTGTTGGTGAGTGCAGGCTTCCAGATGATAGATAGTCTGGTGGAGTCATCTCTTTTGTTCATACTATTAGGTCTTTTATCAATTTCTATGGCTTCTCTGATGATTCTGTAGCTGGGGTTTTGTATAGCAGCTAGGATTTTGGTGCTATTGATGTTGATGCTGTGACCTGTGGCCTTCATATGTTGGACTAGTGTGGAAGTGTGTTCCAGCTTTTTTATTGCATTCTTGTGTTCTTCAAGGCGGGTACTTATCCTTCTGTTGGTTTGTCCTATGTATGTGGCAGGATATGATGCACAGGGTACTTCATATATGCCTTGGTTTTCTAAGTCAATTTTATCTTTGGGGTTTCTTAGGATGACAGCTATTTTTTTGTTCGTTTTGAAGGCAGTCTTCATGTGGTGCCTGCGTAGTATCTTGCTTATTTTGTCTGTTGTTCTTCTTATGTAGGGCAGGACAGCTGTTCCACAGGTTTGTTCATCTTTTGGGTCTCTATTGTGTTTTAGTATGTTTTTGTGGATCAGGTTCGTGATTTTATTTTTGTGGAAGCCATTAGATATCAGTATTTTGGTCAGGGTGCATAGTTCAATGTTTATGTGTTCTTTGTCTGCCAGGCATTTGGCTCTGGTAATTAGTGTTTGGGCTACAGAATTTATTTATGCTGGGTGGTGGTGGGATTGAGCGTTTAGGTAGCGGTTGATGTGTGTTTTCTTCTGGTATATGATGTGTCCTAGTGTGCCATCTGTTTTTTTTTTTTTTTGTAGATTAGTATATCTAGGAATGGTGGTTGTTTATTTGTTTCTATTTCCATGAAAATATATATATATCTATATAATCTACTATCTATCTATCTATCTATCTATCTATCTATCTATCTATCTATCTATCTATCTATCTATCTATCTATCTATCTATCTATCTATCTATCTATCTATCTATCTATCTATCTATCTATCTATCTATCTATCTATCTATCTATCTATCTATCTATCTATCTATCTATCTATCTATCTATCTATCTATCTATCTATCTATCTATCTATCTATCTATCTATCTATCTATCTATGCATGTGGTGATCATAAATATTTTACAATGGTTAATTCTGAAAACAATAGAAAGTGTTGTTGATATGAAGATAAATACAGTGGTAAAGATGCCAGTATCAAAGCAAGAATCAGCAGAAAATAACCAATAAAATAACACTTTCCTATATTTTTTTAAAAATGTGGATTACCTGCTATTTTTATAGTGTTCACATCAATGTTAAAAGTCTGTAAGAGTTCACTTTTATTCTCTTTGATGCCATAGATCAACGCATTCTTTATCTTTGCTTCAGACACCCACCGTACAAAGAAAAGTTTGAAGAGTACAATTACACTACCATTTCTGGACAGAGGTAAACAACAACAAAAATTAGTATACAAACATACATTAATTTTTATTGAACAACAGATGAATAACCAGAATCATGGCACTAAACTAGCATGATTCTTAATGGCTTGAATTTTCCTCCTTTTTTATAACATCATATACACCTAACTGTATAACACTGAAATTGTTTGTAACAAATTTAAAGGCTAAAAGACAACAAAAAGTGGGGTATTTTATGTGAAATCTTAAAATATTCTTTTGTTTAAAATATGCTTGCTTTCCACACACTTTGATTAACTTAGAGAGCCAGTTTGTATATAGGACCCTTCCAATTGGTGAAGCCGTGTTTTAATACTGTTCCAGAAAGCCAAAATGGTGGGAGTAGTCCAGTGGTGGGATTCAATTTTTTTTACTACTGGTTCTGTGGGCATGGCTAGGGGGCATGGCCATGTGACTGGGTGGGCGTGGTTTTGTTTTGCAACATCCCCCCACTGTGTTTTGGGCCTTCTGGGCCTCAGAGAAGCCTCCTGGGGGGCATTTTTGCTCTCAAAAGGCTTCCTTTCGGCTCAGTCAGGCAGAAAAAGGAAGATAGGAGGGACACTCAGCACTCCCCTGAAGTCTGTTTTGGGGTATTCTAAGGCTCAGAGAAGCCTCCTGGGGGGGGCTGTTTTTGCTCCCAGATGACTTCCCTTGGGCTCAGGAAGTCAGAAAACGGAGGAAAGCAGCTGCACGCAGAACTCCCCCATGCTTCATTTTGGGGCCTCCTGGGGCCCAGGAAAGCAAAAGATGGAGGGGGTGGGAGGCTGTGCTTCTCTCCATTTTTGCCTTCCTGGGCCTCAGGGAAGTTTCCTTGGTGAAGCAATAAGTAAGCGAGGGGAATTCCAGCACAGCTGATCTTAGGAACAGCTCATTGTTGCACGGGGAAAAAAAAGAAATACTTTAAGGAGTGACTGGGCGGCGAGCATCAGGCAGGTGGCCGGGGTGAGCGAGCATTGGATGGGCGGGGCAAGTAAGCAAGCAGTGACTGGACAACTGGGTTGGGGGCGTGGCCAGCCAGAAGTTACTACCATTTCTGCGACCCATGCTACCGGTTCGCCTGAACTGGTGTGAACCGGCTGAATACCACCACTGGAGTAGTCCTTGCCTTTAGTGGTAGGGTATTCCACAGGGATGGGGTCTCAGCAGAAAAGGCTCTTCTCCTAAAACCTGCCTGCTGGAATTCCTCAGCAGATGGGACCCATAGCAAGCGTCTTTGGTTGGAATGAGTGGGCCAAGCTAATCTTCAATTGGGAGATCACATAAATAGGACAATGGGTTATATCAATATAATACCTTCCAATTTTCTTAAACATATTAATTAAAAAAATACATGGAATCAGACATCTGTCTTACATAGGTAGAAATCATGTTTACAATCAGGCAATGATATTAATAAATGGACTAATTAATATTAAAAATATTGTAATTTTAACAATCTGCTTAACCTGTCTAAGACCAATGAGGAAATTATGATTATACGTTAAAAAAATAAATTTAAAATTTAGATACAGATAAATCCACAGAATCCAGAATGATGATCAGTTATTACTTGCCCTTTTTCCTTTATACATTTGTATAGATACACAGTAAGGAATAAAGGAGTACAAATTGCAAATAATTGAAGTGCAGTGGTTGAAAGTAATTAATATGATATACTTTTTAAATTTAACTTTAAAATAATTTAAATTACACTTTACAATTTAAACTTGAACTTTAATTTAAAAAAATATTAAAATTTAAAATTTATATCCATTGATAAAATGACACTAACAAAATCAATTTTCCAAAAGATATGTAGGGTTTTAACATAAGAGTAATTAACTGCTCAATACCTTACCTTTATTTTCATTGGAAATACATTTTCTGAAGTAGTTGTACCATGGAACTATAAAATAACTCTTTTTAATCACGTTGCCACTCCATAGAAATTCATGAGAGCACCAGATATATTACATATATTCTTGAAGACTGTTATGTTAACATGTTATTTGTGACCCCCACATGGTTGCACTCTCCTAGCTTATAGCTTTATCTTGACTATGTGGCATTGTTTTAAGTGAAATAAATAGTTTTGTACTTCATTTTATTGTATCTTATTACCTTTAAAAATATTATCCAGTGCAGCCAAGGAAAAAGGTCAAAGGATGCTATTTAAAATATGATTTATTGATGTTGCCAAATTACCCTGAGATAAGTCCACTTAGTCTCTGAGAGTCTAAAAAAATGTAGTAAATTTTATCTTAGTTTGTTTCTATATATGATATATGATGTGAATATCTTTTTCTTCTTCTACCCTTTAACTGGAACATTGGCATTTTCCACAAATGAGGGCTCCTTACTACCCTCTGAGCTTGGTTTTTTCTTGCAGACTATCCAAATTATCTAGCATCTTACAGTTTATCTAAGCTAGATAACATGATCTGTTGACATCATCATAATAGTTTGATTTTCTTATTGTCAGTTATTCTCTGTATCAATTTCTCTAGCAAGAATAGGACTGAGGATAGTGGTGACTATATAATTTTTTTCTAAAACAAAGAAACATTTGTTTTAGTTACAGAGCCAGTGACCTTTAGTCATTTTAAAGACCTATATCAGTATTTTGTCACTGAGGCAGCAATGACTAAGAGATGATTAATTCTTTTAAGGTCAAAGGAAAGATGTAGTATATTCAAAGACTTTTCCTTTAATTTCTTAAATGATTCATATACTGTAATGCTTTAGACAATTATTTCTATGCTATGTTTCTGACTTATCAGAATTTCAAATATGAAATAAGATTGCAACAAGAGCATTATAATACAATGCATGTTTTTTATAGAAAAATTGCAAGGAAATGTTCTTTGAATTAAAAGGATACATGTTCTGCAGACAAAAAAGCAATGAAATCAAAGTTCTACAAGTTGAGTGGGTTTGGTTTGCAATCAATTCAACAAGAACTGCTTGTTTTTGTTAAATATTGAACAGACATTCTATGGGATCACATTTCACAATTAAACCACATTTTGTTAACCCATGGTTTACTGACTAAATTACAAATAGAAAGCTTTGCACATTGTGATTTTAAGAATGCAAAGGCAAGGTGCACACAGCAAGTTAAACTAAAGCCAAACAAGCCACATTAACCAGCAGACTATGTCAGTGCTTAATTATATCCCATATTAATTGTCCCTTATATTAATCTATTAATATAAATATATTAAAAATACTTTACTCTGATGATTTACATTTGGAAAAGAACAAAATAGAGTTGCTTGTTTGTTGTTTTGTTGTTTTTAGTATAATATTAGATGTTATTGAAACCTGTCAATAAGTGTCTTTTTTGCATATAGCAGCTAATGAGCATGACAAGTGAGTGTAATTTTCTGAATTAAAATTAACTTGATTTTAGTTCTTTGCTCTGTATCAATGTTTACATACTTAATAAAGCTAAAATTGAAACGTGAACTAAACCGCACAGAATTTTATGTCAAGTGTATGCGAGTATACTCCTTTTCTATTTTATCACTTTTAAGTGCTATGTATGAAGAAAAAGATTTCATGAACCGCATAACTTGAGAAGTGAAAGATAAAAACCTCTACAAATTATATGCATAATATGATTTCTACTGTCATGTTTAAAATCATGTTTTGGTCTATGATAATTACATGGATTTAGAGCACTATCACAATAATCCATCTGTTAATTGAAAATGAGGAATATAAAACCAGGCTGAGATTGTCTAATGTTGAAAACTAAACCGACTTGAGAGTGATTATGATTTGGACAAGATTTCATCAGAAATTCCAGAATTCTGAACTAGACTACGAATTAGTTTTGGAATACTGAAATGAATATTGCTGTGGAGATGTTTGTCTGTATACAGCATATCTTCATTCTTATTCAAGTAAAAAATTTACCCTCTTATTTAACTTTTATTAATAGCTAATGCTATAGCTAATGCTGTGGAACTTGATAATGATGATCCTGGTTGGTGAAACATTAGTAAATACATACTTCCATTTTTACTAAAGCCAAACATTTGCCCTCTTCTTTAATTTATAGCATATATAAAATAACCTGACAATTAAAACTAGTGAACTTGAGAATGGTGATTCTATATTTTAATAACATTAGCAAAGGTATTCAATGTTTGTTAAAATGAATGATGAGTAATCCATCTTATTTCTTAACAGATCTGATTAGGATATGGAATAAAGAAAATGATTCCTGGAGAAATTCATCCTCCATAATTTTGTGATAGGTAAAAGGAGTGGTTATGAATTGGGATAGCCAGTTCTCTGTTATGGAGGACAGAGTTTATTAGGTTGGATGATTTGGGATCAGTCACTCTTTCTTTTGCCTCTAGAGTAGAATGTAATAAAATATATTTTTACCAAATCGTACCAGACCAGTATGGTTCTATGGGTAGTTCTCAACTTATGATCATTCATTTAATGACTGTTTGAAGTTACATCACTGCTGAACATTGACTTATGAGCAGTCCTCCCATTTATGGTCATTGCACAAAATTCATGTGATCAAAATTTAAGTGTTTGTAATTGGCATGTATTTATGATAGTTGCAGAGCCCCGCCGTCTTGTGATCACCATTTATGATCTTTTCTGACAAGCAAATTTGAAGGCAGAAACTGCATTCATTTAATGCTGGCATAATTCATTTAATGAGTTAACTACCATGGAAAAAAAGATCATAAAATCAAGTGCGTCTTAATGACCGCATCACTTAGTGATGGAAGTTCCAATCACAATTCTAGGTTAAGGATCACTTATATTATAGCTCATAATTTATTAGTATGCTTCATCCAGGAATGGTTTCCTTTGGGCTGATAAATGGAAAGCAAAGGAACATTCCCCCCACTTTTGATATCTCTCCTTCATTTTCATTTAATTTTATTATTACTCTTTCATTAAGACCTGAAATAAGGAAAATTTACTCCAATTTTCCTATAGAGCATAGAACAGGATCTATACTGAGCATAAGACAATCATGTATGAATTTTAAAACTGTAGCCTTAGAAACAGATGAAGAGGAATAAACATAATGCTAGTGTGAGAGATCCTATGATTTCAGTAATTTTCAAACATTTGCACGTAATGTCCATCCTAATATTATTTTTTATGAAAAATGAACTTACCTGAACTGTGTAACTTTACTTCCCTTATAATCATTTTGAAGTTCACTTGCATGTAATATATCATCTATCTAAATATACAAAGATGAACAATATAAAACATTGTAGAATATATTTTATATTTTTCTAATATAGAAAATATAAAAAGTGATATCTAAAAAAATCCCCTGAACTCCTCTTCCTATAAAGGCAAGAAATATTCAGTTTTTTTTCTCTTACACACACACATACACACACACACACACACACACATTCTCTTACACACACACACACACACACACATATATATACATTTATTTATTTATATATTTATTTATTTATATACATATAAAAGAAAGTTGATCCAACAGACAGATAGACAAACTTTGGTTAATTCAGCAGTTACATCTTTCTGCTCACAAATAATGACCATGAAGGAAAAGGATACACACATACATATGCATACACTAATTGATTTATATCAATTGACTGTCAGGGGCAAATAATCAGGATCATTCTTGCACATAGGCTTGAATAAATCTTCTATGTTGAAACTTTTTTCAGGGTTTGTGCAAGAATCAATCAAAGGTCAGCGCTAAATTGGCAATAAATAATAAATCAACAGAATTCAACGGGACTAGATTTGGATCTCTTGTGGCAATGTAAAGGACTCTAAACTTATGACATGTTTAACTTGGACAAGTTCTCATGTTCTGAGTTCCACAACCAATGTCACCTAACTGGCCCTTATAGCTCCCATCGTGACTCTGTTTAAAAATGTTTGAAAACCTGATTATCCCTTCAGGCCTTGAATTATGGTGGGTGGCAAATCTCTTATAGGAATATTCTTTGGTTAGCTCACATGGTTTTCTACTCTAGACAGATATGGCTCTTTTCTATGTTTTATTTGTTCTTAGCATTGTAATATTTTATATTATATATAATTTTTGAATTTGCTTGCTTTCTAAACTTCTCTGTCTATACTGTAGTTCTATGTAACTATTTAACATGCACTGAACACTATTTAACATTGAACAGCAAAAAGGTTTTTTAAAAATCAAAATATAAAAACAGTAATATAAAAATAAAATACATACTTGACCATACTTGTCAGCAACATTATATATTTACATTTAAAGTGGGCTTGTATGTCAATCTAATTCAATATCTATGTGAATATTTAGATAGTTAAAACTTTTTAAAAAGATGTTATGTTTGGGTCTATGAGTGTGACATTGGAGGCAGATAATAGAGAAATCACTACAACAGGGAATGATGAACACAGAACATGCCATCTCTTATGGACTTATACATTCACATGTATAACCACTGCATGGTGGCATAATGATTAGAATACAGTATTGCAGGCCAATTCTGCTGGCCATCAGTAGTTTGATTGTTATCGGCTCAAGGTTGACTCAGCTTCCATCCTTCTGAGGTCAGTAAAATGGAAACCTAGATTGGTGGGGGCAATATGCTGACTCTGTAAACCTCTTAGAGAGGGCTGTAAAGCATATATAAGTTTAAGTGCTATTGCTTTTATATTCTTCTCACTTGCACATTCATTCACATATATTGATAGGGCATTGACTTATTTAATCAAAAAAGGGAATGTGGAAATACAGAAATAATTCAGTAAAAATAAGTTTATCTTTACCATTTGCTGAACATCAAAGGCAAGAACTTTGAAGTCTACTGATGATTTATTTTGCAAAGCAGGGGTGAACAATGCTCCTGATTTTATTGTAAATATTCCCTTTGCTTCATGGTCTTTTGGTCCTGATTTCAAAAAAAGTATAGTGAGATAGCAAATTGTTTCTCTCATTCTGTAATTATTTTAGACTTTTTTTTGCATTTTTTCTATCTATGAATGAATGGATTCATGCAAGTAGAGATGGAATACATATTTAATTGAATATATTGTCATTATAAACAGTTTTCATTCTATTTCTAGCACTGAAGCAGAGGAGATATTCAGCAGGTTCTGACCAGTTCTGGAGAACCAGTACCAGAAATTTTGAGTAGTTCAGAGAACCAGCAAATACTACCTAACTGGCCCCGCCCCCATCTATTTTCTGCCTCCTGAGTCCCAGCTGATCAGCTGGGTCTTCTTTTGTTGCCCTGCACAGGAGAATGTAAAGCAGGTTAGTGGGGTGGGGAGGGAATGGGATTTTACAGTATCCTTCCTCTGCCATGTTTACCAAGCCACACCCACCAAGCCATGCCATGCCCACCAAGCTACACTCACAGAACCGGTAGTAAAATTGTTTGAATCCCATCACTGCACTGAAGTAATGCAAGTGTACTTTTCCAAACTTGGATAGAAATCAAAAGGTGGAAGATGTAAGAATTAGATGCAGTGAAAGGGTGAGAAAACCTGAGTCAAGGAAAGTTTATTGAATTAATAAACGATCATTGGAACAACTGTAAAAAAATTCATTAAAAAAATAGAGAACATAGGAGCCTAGCTGGCCTAAAATGAAATGGCTACACAGATTAATGATCAACTACAGGAGGCGAGGAACTTTGGCAAATATTGTAGTTAATCAGACAGATTCTTGCTAGATCAGAAACCCTATGCTTAAAAAGGTTTAAGACAACTTAGAACACAAAACAATTCAAATCATGGGACCTAATGGAGAGTGACATCGTATTTTTCAGTACTCAGGAAACAATGGATGGTCCATTCCAACAACAGGATAAGCAGAAACTCCAAGACTATTCTTAGTTCAGACAGAACACAAACAACTGAACTATTCTGTACTAATGATGCTACAGTTGAAGACCAGGATGTGGTTGTAGGAGAATATGTATTTTTTAAAAAGCCAAGACTGATGTTTAGAAGTTCATGAGGTTGATACAAATTGAGAACGTTTAGATTCATGTTTCTGGAAAATAGTGTTGTATTATCTTTTACAGATCTAAATATATGGTCAACCAACCCTATTCACATACTGTGAATTATATTAGTGCTTTATTGTAAGATAAAATGACTTCTTTATATTAGCCTCCTTTATAATACAGTGCTGATAGGTATATGATGTAAACTGAGTTATTAATTTAGATTTCATCAATCTTGCTGTATTGTTTTATTTACTTTAATGAATTACATAGACCAGGGGTCCCCAAACTTGGCAATGTTAAGACTTATGGACTTCAACTCCCAGAATTCTCGGAGTTGAAGTCCAAAAGTCTTAAAGTTGCCAAGTTTGGAAACTTCTGACATAGATCATCTTGGACCTAAGAAGAGGCTTAGAGTTGTTTTTAATTCATACTAATAAAACCATAGAAAACTGATATAATGCATATAAAATAGATGTAGGTGGCTTTAGTCATGTAAATCAATAATTTCAAGTTGGATTAATATTGCTGAAATACTAGTGAGAGAGCAATAATAGGCAGACAGAGGTATGATGTTAGGAAACTAATACTTTCAGAGTATTATAAGAATGAAAGATTAACACTTCTCTTGGGCATGAAACAGTTTTCTTATAAGTAGACTCTTGCAGTTTACCATTGATTGGTATACAGATACAACATTACAAAAATTGATAATTAGAACATGTTTTTAAAGTTTGTTTAAAATAAATTAAATATAACACTAACTTCTGAAATATATAGTTAATAAATATATTATATTATAAATATATCATGCTATTACAAACTTCCAGGATAGAATGTCTGCTTTTAATATGTAATTTTTTTTCAAGGAGTCATTACAGTATCAAACAAAATGAGCAATTAAATACTGTATATATCAACAGCAATTTAAGACTGTTCAGTTTTAATATAGAACTAATTGCAAAGTTTGTAGTTTCTTACCTTGTTCAGTTGTCTTGTTGAATACCCATAGAAATGTTAATAAAACAGTACAAATACATAGGAAGATTATAAATAAAACAGTGAGCAAAAGTTCATAGTTGTTAAAAGGGATGTTTGTCTTCTTGAATCCCACTTTTTTATTCATTTTGATCTGGGAACTGAAATTGCTGCCAGTTCCCTGTAACTTTGAGAATAGTTATAATTTGAGCATGGGTATAGGTAGTTAAGATGATTCTAGTTAATTATTTATTTTTATATACTGCTGGACTCAATGATTCCAGAGGTTTACATCATAAGACATGAAAAAACAAAAGGCTTTAATCATAATGCATTTAATAATTTCATTTCTAGGTTCTGTCATATAGTAGACTTTACACCCAAAGAAAAAGTACTAATGATAGTAATATCCAGAAGGTAATATTTTTCAAGATAACATATGTACATATTCAAAAGGCAGGGCTGTAAATGTTAACCTTCAACTTTGCATTATTTTTTGATGTGCTAGTAGCGAAATTGCAATGAAATTGCACATGATACTTCCAGTTGCTTGGCTTATAGTTACTTCCAAGTCCTGGAAATTATGGATCAATTTACCTTTGTACTTGGCAAGAGATAAATCAAAATGTAAAGCAGTAATGGGAAATCTGCTGGACAAGAAACACACCTAACATATTTTCGGAGCCTATGAGATGCAAAGTGGCTAGTGGACCTTCATATATGAGGACCAAGAAATTTTAAGGAGAATTTATTATAAACTTGGATTTTTTTTTAGAAGCTTTCAGTTTTTACAAATTATGATTGAAGTTCTAATGTATGCAAAAGTAGAACTGGGGATCACCTGTTTCCATGGAGTGAAAAGCTGTCTTTTTATATAGCTGGAAAAAAGGCATTTAAACATAAAAAATGTACATATAAGAGAGAACAGTGAAGATGAATATGCTATTCTAGTTCAATACTTTGTTTTTTCATAGTCCTACCAAATAGTACCTTAAGACAATTCCCTTAGCTGGCAAACTCTGGACGTTCATTGTGACTGACTGTTCCTTCTAAAGAGAACTATAGTAGATACAGTATATGATATAACTTATTCTGATCACTAAAATCTCCTACTGGTTTCATTTCATAGCAGAAATGGTATCTCAACAACAATATTAAAGATATATTTATATGCCACTTTCCATATGTAGCATAAGGAATTGATGCCACATTCAAAAACATACTTGGGGAAACATCTCATTTTATTCCACAAGGTGTAGAATAAATAGTTTGCAACACAGAGTCTTTTTACACTCCTATAGTTCCACATGTAGAGTCATCAGTTGACTGAAGAGATAAACACAGAATGCCTCCTGCCTCACATATTTTCCTACATTTTAGGGAAAACAGCAGATATGGTGACAGAGGTTAGAACTAACACACAATTCCATTTTGAAAAGGCTATAATAATATTACCAGTAAACTACCCATCAACCTTAATAGGGCAGCACTATAACATATGAAATAAACAGCATGCAGTTCTGTAAAGTATAAATAAATCATGGGGAAGGTTGTTAGTATTTATCTTTCTTACATCAATCTATAGGGGCACCTGAAAATCCAAAGTTATCTCACTGTATTAAATTGTCAATATTTTGCATTCTATTTTCTGCAGATAGATATAGAAATACTTTGCTACCTACTTACAAATGTCATACTTTACCATTACAGGGAATATTTGTATAATTCAAAATAATTCAGGGTAACATAATATTTAAAAATAAATTCAAATTGCTTTCAGAATTACTAAGTCAAATGTGTCAATCCTCTTTCATAAATGGAGAATGCCTCTTATATTTTAAAATACAAGGTAGAACTGACAAATTCCTATAATTGAGTATATATATATATTGGGACTTAAGAACCATATAATAAAGTTTCAGGAAACATATCCACAAGTAAGTTTTGTTTTATTGGGATAGCTAAGTATAATTTTATGGCGAGTCATTAAGTGGTTTGGTACAGCCTCAAAATAAAAGTTTTGATTTACTAGGTAGACAGCTGATATCAAGCACTGAATTTACTCTCCCAGTGATAAAATAATAATCCCTCTTCCACTAGGGCTTGCATTTTACTGATCTCATATTTATGTCAAGTATATGCTATTTTTTTAAGGATTTTTGATTTATTTTTAAAGCATCCTGGAATGCAAAGATGCTTTTTCCAAAAGCAACTGGACTTTCTTGTCTTTTTTTCTTTTAAAAGTGTTTTGATCCTCATTCAAGGAACTTCTTCAGTTCTGAATTCAGTTAGACGGCTATGGCACCACCATGATCTGAATGAAAAGGAATCTTTCTGGAAATTACAGAATGCAGTTTTGAACTACAGTGATACCTCAGTACTCATCCTTAATTGATTTAAGAAGGCACAACAATTGCAAAAAGGATAAGTACCAAACAAACTATATAACTTATCACTTGATTCTTTGTTTTGTCCAGGAAGAAATTCCTATCTGTCTCTTCCTATGCTAACAACCTTCCCAGCATGGTCAACTTCCTGTCCGCACTCTGCAGCTGACCCCTGTTTCTTTTGCAGCATTGAGTACCAAATTCTATGAGTTTTGAAGTAGTCAAGCACCAAGGCACCACTGTACAGGTTTTATTCCAGTGATTTCTGATCAGTAGCTTCTGTAGCAAATTGCAATTATGCAGAAATGATCCTTTGTTTGTGATAATGTAATAACACAGATGCTTCAGTTCAACTTGTGTTTGAATACCTGATAGAAGTGTACAAATGGCAGTATTATATCATGGTCATCATTTATGCCCTTTACTTCCTCATAGCTGCCCAGGATTCTAATATTCTATAATGATCAAATTAATAGGCTATTAACCTTTATATTGGTTATGGAAAATCTCACTTTAACTTACTTTTCTTTAAATATTGTGTTTTTATTTAACATTATCTAATGTTTTCTCTAAGTATTAGTCAGGCCAGGGTGCTGATTTGCTTCTTTCCAAGACACCAGTTTGATATTGATGCAGTAACCCCGGAGATCTCTATTGTAATGAAATAACTGCTATTTCAGCACTATGTGAGATATACGTTTTTGCTGTGGTGTTTTTGGCTCATTGTGTTTGTATTGCTTTAAGAAGCATTCTAGCACTAAAATCTATGAAAAAAAAGAAGGCAGAACTTGGCATTTTTCTAAGTTATTTGTGAGAAAATGACTTGGTTATGTGCACAGGATTGCCCTTCATTAGCAAGATGAAATCAGAATCAGCTTTTCTGTGGCAGCTACGTTAAATAATTGGTCCATTCTGCAATGCTGGCTATTGCAAAAGTAAGTGGATAAAGCACACTGACAGATCCGCAATAAAAATCTAGAAAAAGATGTTGCTGATGCTACATTAAGAGAAGCTGGATCATTTATATGCAGGAAACCTGAAAAAAATGTTGGCACTTGACACCAACCTAAATCAATACGATGTCCTGTTAAAATGTCAAAAGATATATTCCTATATAATGATGGGATTTTACCCCTTATTTCTTTGTTACCTAATACTCATCTGAGTTTTGAAGCCCTACTCCTTAACTATGATCATCTCTTTCAGCAAAAATATACAAACTATCTATCAGCTTTCTGCTTGAAAGAATTTCTGACACAAATTCTCCAATATGTAATATTCCCTTCCATTAACCCTCCTTTTGAGTAAGACAATTGGATCAGCTGGCAAAGCTACCTATTGCCTTGTGGTAAGGGGATTAAATTTAATAAATATAATACAATAAATAAATTAGCATTGTCAAGATAAATTGCTTTCCATCGTTTTATTTAGGAGTTTTCAAGTGCTATGTTGTGATTCTGATAATTGACCATTAAGCTTCCTATGGAGAACACATGAATTATGAGGCAGAGTGGTTTTGTTTTAATAACTTATAAAAAATAGGGCGTAAACTCAAATTAGCAACAAGATTCATGTTACAAAATAATGTGTAATTTAAAAATCAATTAAAATTCAAATAAAATTTTGGTGTATACAAGTTGTGTGATGTAAATAGTGGACCTGGAGCTTAAAGAGCCGTGGTGGTTAGAATGCAGTTTGCAGGCTAACTCTGCCCACAGCCTGGAATTTTATCTTGATGGACTCAAGGTTGATTCAGCCTTTCACCCTTCTGAGGTTGGTAAAATGAGGATCCAGATTGTTGGGGGCAATATGCTTACATTATAATTTGTCCTGAAAGAGTGGTAAAGCATTATGGGGTGGTAAATAAGTCTAAGTGGTATTGCTATTGAAATGTCATTGACATTTCAAAACTGTTAGATTTTTTCCCAATTCCTTTCCATTTTAAAGACCATAAAAGAAAAGTTTAAGAATAGTTTGTAATATAAAAGAACATATGGATGTTAAGCTTTAGACATCCATATGTCAAGGTGATAATAAACAAAAAAGGGCAAGGATGTGATTAGCAACATTGCTCACAGCAATTTGCAGATTAGTCTAATGAAGAGGTTGATCATGATAGCAGTGCTCCAATATTTGAGGGCTGCCACAGAGAGGAGGGGATCAAGCTATTTTCTAAAGCACCTGTAGGCCAGACAAGGAATAATGGATGAAAACTGATCAAGGAGAGATTCAACCTCGAAAGGAGGAGAAATTTTCTGACACTGGGAACAATCAACCAATGGAACAGCTTTCCTTCAGAAGTTGTGGGAACTTCATGACTGGAAGCTTTCAAGAAGAGATTGGACTGCCATCTGTCAGAAATGGTATAGGGTCTCCTGCTTGGACTAGATAATCTACAAGGTCCCTTCCAACTCTGCTAATCTAATCTAATCTCATCTAATATCATCTAATCTATATAATTATATTTTTTTGCATGGAGTAGAACTACAAAATAATACATTTTGACTAGTTTTCTGTAACCTTTAGCCTGTTGTGATTTCTAAATCTTAAATCAAAGCACTGAAGACTACTTTGGCACTGCTCTTTAAGATAAATGAAATACGGGTGGACATGGAGAATTAATGACTCAATTTTAATTGTGTTGAGTTAAATTGTGTTTAGAAAATGAATATTATATATTGTATAAATACACATCAGATGTGCCAAAGTCCTTTCTGCCAAAGGTAACGTTTTGTGATACCACTGGAATTGAATTAGTTTATATCTGTACTGATAATATTAGTAGCAGCAAAAGCGAGCATTTCAGGAAGAAAAAAAGGGCAGTGGTGCCACTGTGTACGTTTATGGTCAATGAGAAAAACAATGAGTTAATTATTAGTTGGTGATGGGCAAAGTCTTATACCTGTCATTAAAAAAAGATCACCTGCATATTTTAACCTATGTTTTTGTCATTATGAGTTCTGCTTTATTTGCTGTATAATTAAAACATATTTAGTGTATGTTAACAGGTATAATTATTAATAAGCTATTTATGTAACATGTTATTATGTAATTCACCTTAAGAATTTATTGGATTTAAACAGTATAATCAACTAAGTAATATTATATATATCACATATGAAATATATAAAAAAAAATCGTAAATATATTCACCCAAAGAGAACATTGATATAGCCTTTTCCCCAGAACAATGAGATTTTTACTTTTAATATATTCTATTCTTAATTTCATCCAGCTGGATATTCCTATTTATTAGTACTGTATTTATATAAAATGATGAAGTCTCCTCTCATTGCAGAATTAATGCCATGAATATTCCCTTCCTTTAGAAAACTATGAAGCTAATGAAATTTTGACATAGATACATTGTTATTTGTATCTGCTCATTTTTAGTTTTTTTTTAAATAATATATCATTTATTTGTAAGAAGTTTGATCTATTTTTAAGTGAAAGCTTTCTGATGGTATAAAGTAAATTATAAAACAATGACATCCTGTACATAAAAGGTTACAAGAATACCACAGCAGAAACAGTAATTAAAGCAGTCATAAAATTCAGCAGAGCAAGTAAAGCTAAACCCAAGGCAAATTAAATGACATGCTAAAATGCCTTGTCAAATAAAAAGTTATTCACTTCCTACTGAAACCACAACAAAGATGCTGTTGGATCAAATTCTCTGGGGTGATATGCAACAGATAGTTTGCAGAAGCAACAAAAGTTCTTGCTGCTGGTGGCTGCTCATCAAAACATCAGTTGTGGGAAAACATGGAGAAGAACTTTAGATGAAAACTGCACATCTCAGTTGCATTATTTGGTTCAAGGTAATCTTTCAGACATTATAGTCCCTTCAGGCTTTATAGATTACACTAGGTCTTTTTGAATTATGCTTGTAATTGGCAATAAGTAGTTCAGGGACAGATAAATTTCATGTAAAAAACGCTGTTATCCACAGTGAATGTAATTTATATTCTATGATAGATAGATAGATATGGACATGGATATGGATATAGATACACACATACTACCTTTTTTATATGCACAACCAACAAGGACAAAGGGAAAACAACTCTCATGAAAAAAAGAAAACAATATTATGTTCTTGATGATACAAACAGTGGTGGGACTCATCTACAGGGGGGATTAGTCTGCCTACTGAGATGAGGGTAACCGGTTGCTTTCGTGGTGTGGAGAAAATAACTTGGTCCTCAACACCAATAAGACAAAGGAACTTATAGTGGACTATAGAAGGAATAGATCAAACATCCAGCCCTTGCTTATCAATGGAGACCGAGTGGAGCAAGTGGCCAGTTTTACGTTTCTGGGTGTTACCCTAAAAGAGGACCTGACCTGGGATGCTCATATTGCAGCACTGGTCAAAAGGGCCCAGCAGAAATTATACTACCTGAGACGTCTCAGAAAATAACAACTGAATGAAAAACTGCTGGTGACCTTCTACCGCTGCACCACAGAGAGTATCTTAACTTACTGCACCTCTGTATGGTTTGCCAATTGCACAGTGGCAAATAGGAAAGCACTCCAGAGGGTTAACGTCATTGCCCAGAAGATCATTGGTTGCCCTTTCCTCTCTTTGGAAGAGCTTTATAGCTCCCGCTGCCTTAAGAAAGTTCAAAATATTGTCAAAGATCCATCTTATCCTGGGAACCCTTTTTTTGAACTATTACTATCTGCCAGACAGTACAGAATATTAAAAACAAGCACAAATAGGCTGAAAAACAGCTTCTATCCCAGGGCAATAGCTCTTTTGAATTCTGCTGTATAGCGCAATATTGGTGCGGTGTCGGGGGTTTTCAGTTCAATGTGTGGAGGGTGAAGGATGTGTGTTTGTGTTTATTTTCAGGGTCCTGATGTGCACTGAAGATGGTGTTTGATTTCGTTGTATGAGGTGCAATGACAATAAAGTAAACTAAACTTTATCCATTGATCTGTTACATTTTTTTTTACTGATGAATGGATGACAATATTACTTACAAACTGTGTTATATCCCTTGATAATTGAGAGAATAATTTTACAGAAATAATTTTTTTTGGATTCTCAAATTGCTTTGTCACATTTACTATTTTCTTCTTTGTTATATCTAGAGTCATCAGGGAAACTGTTGAAGGAATGATACCTTTTAAGAAACTCATGCGAAAAGATATTCCAGATACACTTCTATGATAGTCCAATTAACTTCTTGCTCCTAATTAGCACTTCACAATGCATAATTGACAAGAAGAATTGAAAATAAATATGAAGAAAGGACTGGCACGATGGGCCTTTTGATTATGGAAAATTCTGAGTTGTCATGCTTCTCAAATCATTGAATTGCATTTAGAAAATTATGTGAGAGAATTTCACTAAAGTTACTACATGGTGTATTTGTTTGCTCTTGCTAAAAGAAGCTAATGGTGTACTAGAAAGAGGTTTGTTTGTTTTTTTAATTTAGGGCATATGATAATTTGAAAATGTTACCAAGAAGAAAGGGCACAGTTGTTAAAGCTGCTCAAATGCATGGAATTCTTTGGGATTCTGAGCTGAGAATGGTGTTGAATTCTTTCTAGATCAGAAGTTCTATTTATTAATGAAATATTAATAAACTACCCATTTATGTACACATATCATAAATCTGAACTGAAAAACACTAAGTGGATTATTTATTATACATGCTATATTTTACATGTTATATTTTAGGGGAAAAATTATACCTACTTGACATTCTCTGATTTTATAAGACATTGCTCATCTATCTAATATGTCTAGTTATTGGACTGATAGATTCTAAAATGAATTTGATATCAGTGGAATTAGAGTATTTCATTGTACCATATGCTAGTTTGGCAAATTAAATCAACACACTGTAATTCATATTAATTCCTATTAGATCAAAACAAAATTAAATCAAAATAATTTGATCAGGACAAAAACCAAAATAAAATAATATGCAAAACAATTACAACTGTATCTAACTAAAGTACAAGGCAGACAGAAGTAGAAGATCTAAAATTTAGAGAGAATGAGTCTCTATCTGTGAAAATCAGTAAAAGCAGCAGAATCTGTAGTGGGTAAAACAAAAAAGCAAAGATAATGGTCAAGAAACTGCAGTAAAAGCTGGTGTGACATCATAATATATATGCTAGCATATTGTCAGTATCCTGACTAGTAATAAATGCCTGTGATAAAATACAGATAAAGCCTTGATGTCTTTTATCATTCTCTGCACCAGTGATGGGATTCAGCCAGTTCGCACCACTTCAGGAGAACCGGTTGTTAGCTTTCTGAGCAGTTTGGTGAACTGGTTGTTAGAAGAAATCATTAGAACAGAGAACCGGTTGTTAAATGATTTGAATCCCACCATTGCTCTACACTATATATAGCAGGATACTTCAGATGAAATAAAAATGTGCATTTCCTTTCCTTCTTCATTCAGAGCCAATAAATGTACTAAAATATTCATTATTTATTATTTATCACATTTAAAAACCACCCATCTCCCTCACAAAGAGACTCTAGGACGGTATACAAATAAAAATTAAAAACATAAAAACTGTATATTAATTTTAAATAAGTGGCAAAGACAGTTAAAATTAAATGTTAAATGATAATTGAAAGGCAAGGAAGGGGCTTCAGAACACATAAGCCCCATGGTTGCTTGCTACTTAGTGAACTCCAAGTAAAATATTGTAAATCAGGGATGTCAATCTCATGTTGTCATGGCGGCATCTTGTGACATATTGGGACTTATTTCCCCTTCACTAAACTGAGCATGGGTATGGCCTGCATGTGACATATCTGGCCCGCAGGCTGGGATTTTGACAGTCCTGTTGTAAATAAATATTTTTTGTCCACATAAAAATTGATACTTTTTATTAAAATCTATTATGGCAAATATGGCAATCCATTGAGATGCAAGCCATTTGTGATCCTGAAATTGCAGTTATTTTGTCAGATATATTTTAAGCAGAACACTCCTGCTTAATTCTAAAACACAGAAATCTGCTATTGCTAATCTGGGAAAAGATAACCTAGGAAAATAAACCACTATAAAGTATTTACTGGTCTTTTTTCTTCTCTGTTCTTCCGGATTCTTTCAGAGTTTTAAATCAAACAATATTTTACTATTTGTAAGTACTTGGATAGTTGGAAAGTTTTACTTTGTGCTTTGTCTTTATGAGGTCTAATGTTTGTGCCAGAAAACCTATTTTAAATAATATTACACTATTATCCAAACCTTGAGCAGTTTCATAGAAGTGTTTAAAATACTGTCTCTTTCAAAAGCCACAAGTTACATTGCCCTAATTATTATTGCTAATGGTTATTGCATACATGCAAGTTTCCAAAATGGCCCAGTAGATAATCTATGTAGGAAGCCTATCATGAATTCTCAGTAGATTAGCGTACAACCCACTGTGATTTGCAAACCAAGTTTATGGCTGAGGAAACACCATAAATGTGTTTTATCCAGTGCACTATGAATTGCTGAACATAAATTATGAAGTCAGGAAATATAGCCAAATGGCTCTGTCCCATTTATTTAAAAGTAGGATTTTAAGTTGGTTTGCTTCAAGGAATACTTTTCATGTTGATTTGTCTGTCTACACCAAACTTCTCTGTAATTTTATAGTTTAGAAAATTCCACTGAAGTTCACAAACATTGTCATTAGTTCAGGTTCTTCAAGTTGGTTGTTGTAGTCAAGCATAACAGTCAGGTTTTAAAGAGTGAACACTTGCTTACTTACTGCAATTCAGAACAAAAGTAATGATTAACAGTCTATATTTTTATATGTTATATAAATGAATGTAATTGGGTAGCTTCATCTGACATCTTTTAGGTATATGGGATTACAATTTCCCATATACCTAAAAGATTGTCATTACTAGCATGACCACTGGATGTGTTCTCGCATTTGGAAAGCTTAGTTGACAAGATTTCAACAATAAACTTCTGGAAGCTAAAAAAAAAAAAAAGAACAACTAATACTGCTCGGCAACAACAATAGAACAATGATTTCCCTTCATTTTTGATCTCCAGCATTGCTTCATTGTGCTTGTCCTAGTTTTATGGTTCATGTTCAAGTATAATGCGGGAAGAAAGTTATATTGCAAATGTTCAATTTAGGGTTATATTCTCTTTTGAATGCATAATTCCCATTAGTGATAATGAGAATTATATGCACGCACCTAGGGAAGAGCCATATCCCTAAGCTATTTTAATAATGAAAAAAAGAAGTAAAGATAAAAGAACTGCAGTCATGCTGTTTAAAATCTTTGCTCTTGTGGCCTACTCTTTTACTTGAATTCCTGGGTGGCCAAACCTTGCTGCATACCAATGACTATACTTTATTCCACAGCAATGTCCTTTGGGGAAAATGGAAATAATCATTTCAATTTGTTTACTGCAAAAATAAATGTCTAAATCTTTTGCAGTATACAAGCTCCTTGATTTTTTTTGCCCTTTCTTCCTCTGATTCATGTAAGATAGAAATAAGGTTTGAAACAGCTTTATTTTACTTACTTATTATTTATAATATTGCTTAGTTGAATGACCCTAGGCAATTTGTAGTATATCTGGATGAAAACATTATCAAAACCAATAGATTAAACCTTAAAATTGTATTTCTTGTTGTGTTTAGTGAATGTTTGTCTCACCAAATACCCTGAGGAAGAGGATTGCTTTTACAAACTTCCCAAAGGATAACGTGTGAGGACTAACCTGTCCTCAGGAGGCAGATGTTCCAAAAGTAGCAAGAGAAAGCCATGCTATTGGCCCAACTTTTATAATCTTTCTAACAATGGTAATGGCAGCTTCCTTTCCTGGCTGATTATGTAGGTTTTTAAGTAATCTTCAGAATCTTCAGGCGGCAAGCTTTCTTTTTCAACTTATAAACAAGGAACTGCGTTTCCTAAGTTTAGATGACTCTTCTGGATGAGGGAGAGCTCCAGAAGTTAATCTGCAAAATCTTCCATATAAATCAGCTAGGTGAGTTGTCCATAAGCTGTTTTCAAATTTAAATAGACAAAAAGTTTCACTTCTTAAACACCAGAGTATGTTCTTTACTAAGCTAAAAGAGCAATATTATTCCTTTACTAAGCTAGAAGAACAATGTTATTCCTTTTGAAGTTCTGTGCTGTTATTGGGACATCATTACTGTTGAACAACGAGTTGCTGGAGGTGAGTTAAAATAAGAAAGGGTGGAGTATGGTATAAAAAAAAAAATTATGGAGAAACATGTTTCTCAAAATTGTGGTTTTACTTCGTTAATTCTAAAAATGTGCTATATTTATCTGATATTGGTAGTTATAATTGACTATTTGGATTTGTTGTGGGAGACTGAAATCTTCCCATTTTAATAGATTCTGATTGGCCAGAATATGCCAGCTGATTTACAAAAAGCTTTTTTATTTTTAAAGAAATATTCTTTGACCACAAGAGGGCACTAAGAACAGAAGAAAGTAAAACAACATTCAAGGCATCTAAGCCAGACAGAGATTGGAAAAATTAGTTTGGAGTAATATTTAAGCAAAGCAATTAATTTTACAGATCAACTATGTTACAAAGATGTCATGAAAGGGAACAAGAAATTACTCAAGTAATTTGAGGAAAGATGAGTAAATCAGAGATGCAACCAAATGCAGAAAACCATTGAGGCTACTGCACAAGTACTTGACAATAAAAATGATTTAATTGTAATTTTGAAATATACAGTAAATCTGATATCCACAGTACTTATTACAAAGATGTTTTAACTACAAATGTCCCTGTGCAACTTAAAAGAAGAGTTGCAAGTTAGTCTACAATCCTCAAGAGAGCAAATTTGGGATCTCTACTTCAAAATTGAAATGAAAATAGACAATGTTGATATATCTGTTTTAAAGAAACAAAATCAGGTAATCCTCTAGGGTCAATGATCACAGAGAGTCTGCAGATGAAATCAAATCCAAGATCACTATCACCTGCTCATTCCAAACAGTATTAAAGGCATTGATTGAGTTGTGAAACAAAGCTTCAGGAATGACTGCAAGTACCATCTTTAACTTGGCTGGGTCCCTCAGATACCTGGAGTGAACCACTTTGATAGGTTCTTCTTCCCTGCAGTGAAGAGCTTACATAGAGAATTTAAAGGCTAATCTGAATTTTTCATCCATGAGAAGGGACTGATGAAACATCTGTCAATATCAGATCATTTCACCACAAACTGAGACAAAGAACAGAGCCCCCAGCTAGTTGGGCCGTTAACAGCTTGAATGAGGCCCATAATTAATTTGGTTGCACCCTAACCCTAAACCTAATATATCCACAAGTCCTTAGCACCATAAGTCTGTAGAATAGCATCAAGCCATAGCATCAGCCATAGCATCAAGCATAGCATCAAGCATAGCATCAAGCAGTTCAGATAGGGAAGTTGCTATACAACAGTAAATAGCACCAAACATCTTATCCTAATTTTAAAAATAGGGTATGTCTTGTGGTTATCTATGGAGCAAGCTCCTGGTAACCACAAGAATCTCAGAAGTAATAATAGCTAGTCTATGATAACTTTAAACAACCCAACGAAAGAGCCACCAAGATCACTCCCACTAACACCGACAGAGTAAGCCACTAAAATATAAATTGAGAGGAAATCTTACTTGCTATTAGTACTGATGATGTTACTTAATTTGGGTAAGGAAACATCTACAACAAAACAATCAAGCTTAGAGAGCACCAGGAGCCCTCATTTCAACCCTGAGTTACAAATATTCTCCTTTGTTGATAATAGCTAGTTTACCACAACTGTCCCAGAATTGCAGCTGATCCTACACCCGAAACTGGATGGAGACATATCCAAAAGGGAGAAAATCCTTTTGTGTTTAGCCAGTTTCTGAAATACCTACCAGATTGGTGTTCTAATCCTTGATTTAAATTAAATGTTTTAAATGGTAGATGAGATAAGCTTTATTCCCTTTATTTTCTGGCTGTAACATAAATTGGGGATGTGGAATATTTGAGAACTAAACTCTAGAATTGAGCACAGGATGCTGGAATGTAGTATTGACCACAGGTAGTGAAACTGCCTCCCCCCAAATTACCAGTGGTCTCAGCAATATTATGAAAAACTTGAGAATCACCTTTGCTAGCAACTTGGTGTTATTCAATGTTACATTTTATTTTATTATCTTTAGTACAATTCTCTTTTTTTGAACGTTGGCTATTATAAAGTAATGCACAATGACTTTTTGAAAATACAGCACATATAACTAAATATACTGAATAGCATGATCTCTTAATCAGCTTAGTGTAACTTTTATTTTATGCTATTCATTGGCTCAATAGGTTAATTAGCAGTCACTTGTTACTGCTCAATACGATCAGAAGATCAGCATTTTACAACAATATTTTTCAATGTGTTAACTCCTTCTTGCTTAAAAGTCTGTGCTGACCAATTGGCTGCCATCTTTAACTGAATCTTCAATAAATCTCTAGAGATGTGCTATGTTCCTTCTTACTTCAAATGCTCTACTATCATCCCAGTGCCAAAGAAGCCCTCCATCAGGGAACTGAATGACTACAGGCCAGTTGCTCTAACATCTCTAGTTAGGAAAACCTTTGAAAGGCTAGTGCTGTCCCACCTAAAAACCATCCCGGATCCACTGTTAAATCCCATGCAGTTTGCATACCGAGCAAATAGATTGACAGATGATGCTGTTAATATGGCTCTGCACTGCAACACCTTGAATCTCCAAATATGCAAGGATTCTCTTTGTAGACTTCTGTTCAGCATTCAATGCCATCATTCCAGACATTCTTCTAATTAAATTAAACCAGCTAGTGATACCTGAACACACTTGTAAGTGGATCATAAACTTCCTAACAGACAAGAACCAGCAGGTGAAGCTAGGCAGAATCACAGGAGTGCAGCCTCCCCCCAGGGCTGTGTGTTTTCTCCCTATATACCAATGACTGCATCTCAAAGGATCCATCTGTTGAAATGTTGAAGTTTTCAGATAATACAATAGTGATTGTTCTCATTCGAGACAATGATGAATCCGCATACAGACAGGAGGTTGTGGTGTGACCAGTACATTCTGGAACTGAACACACTCAACACTATAGAAATGGTGGTAGACTAAGAGAAACCCTCCAATACTACCATCTCTTACAATACAAGACAACACAGTATCAACAGTAGAGACCTTCAAATTTCTAGGTTCTATCATTTCACAAGACCTAAAATGGATACCTAACATCAAAAACATCATCAAAAAAGCATAACAAATGTTCTTTCTGCATCAACTTAGAAAGCTCAAACTGCCCAAGGAGCTGCTGATATGTTCTACAGAGGAATTATTGAGCCTGTCATCTGCACATCTAAAACTGTCTGGTTTGGTTTTGCAACCCAACAGGACAGACACAGACTTCAGAGTGTAATTAGGACTGCAGAAAAATCAATTACTACTAACCTGCTTCCATTGAGGACGTGTATTCTGCACAAGTCAAAAAGAGGGCTGTGAAAATTGACAGACCCCTCACATCCCAGACATAAACTGTTTCAACTCCTATCCTCAAAGCAACGCTATAGAGCAATGCACACCAGAACAACTAGACACAAGGACAGTATTTTCCTGAACGCCATCACTCTGCTAAACAAATAATTCAACTATTTACAAAATCTGCACTACTATTACTATTAATCTTCTCATCACTCCTTATCACCCATCTCCTCCCACTTGTGACTGTATGACTAACTTTGTTGCTTGTATCCTTACGATTTATATTGACTGTTTCCTAGTATGATTTGATTGCTTATTGTACTCTATGACTATTATTAAGTATGATTCTTGATGAATGTATCTTTTCTTTTATGTACACTGAGAGCATTTGCACCAAGACAAATTCCTTGTGTGTCTAATCACACTTGGCCAATAAAGAATTCTATTCTATGTTATTTTATTATCATAGAATTGTTACTTTATTACAAAGCTTCAAAGGAAATTTGGTAGAGCATATATTTATTTAAGCTATATTGGTGGGAGAGAGGTGGCGTAAGAAAGGAAAAAGAACATTTTCTGGCTAGCAGTCTAAACAAAGCATTATCACAAACAAACCTAGTTTATCTCCATGTGTCAAATGCATCATTTAGCAATCTTATAATAAAGTTTATGCAATTATCTGCCTGTCAATTATTCTGAATTTTCTTTTCTTTCATAGAATCTTTACAATAAATTCTCAATTTGTATTTTACAATGTATTAATTTAAATTCAGCTATTAATATTATAGTTTTTTAAAAATAATAAAAATTTAGTCAAGCTTTGATTTCAAAATTTGCTTTTGTTTTAGGAAACTTTTAATGTTCTGCCATATTGATAGATTTTTAAGACATTAATTCTAGATGGTAATTTCTTTGTATTTAGTACACTTTATATATAGACACTGATATATCTATCTATACATACATACATACATACATACATACATACATACATACATACACACACACACACACATATATTACTATATATATATACTAAATATATAAAAGATCTTGACCTTCTGAGTTCATCACACAGCCCTTTACCCAAGTCGTTACAACACAGGAAGCTGATAGACACACAGCCAATACCTCAGCCACACATGTTCTTAAGAAAAAGCCAGCCAATCTGCAAACATCAACTCCATCAACCAATCAAGAAATGACAACACAGTCAACCTCCCCACCAGTATATATAGGAAGACAGCAGCTCAGATCACAGTTTGTTCTCACAGCATGAAGCTGAAAGCACGAGTCTGAAGATGACGAGTGAGATCTCGTCGAAACGTTGCCAAGATGCCCTCAATCTTACATGGGAAAAGACCCGAACACACAAGACCTGCATACCTGTACCCCTGAAAATCTGTGAAAACAAATATATATAAAACTATATATATATAACCATATATATATAACTATATATATATATATATATATATATATATATATATATATATATATATATATATATATATATATATATATATATAGTTATATATATAACTATATACTTTGTATTACAACACCCTGTTAAGCCCCAATTAAGGGAGAAAGCATACTGCTTTCTTTTCTGTCTTTCGGCTCATCACCAGAGACCATACCGACAGAAAGCTATTTGTTTCACATGTAATACTTCCCTGGTTCGAATCCCAGTAAGGGTATGGCTAGCTGAAGAGAGCTAACTAGCTCGAAATAGATCTATACTAGTCTCCCTTATTTATTATTTAAAATTATCAGTTTAAAAACCTTACACATATATAACTATATATATATAACTATATAATATTTAATTTTTTTTTAACTTTTGTAAATTGTAATAAAGTTTTATGGTTGGCTGTGCACTGCCCTGAGTCCTTCGGGAGAAGGGCGGTATATAAATATAATAAATAAATAATAAATAAATAAATATATAACTCTCTCTCTCTATAACTCTCTCTCTCCATAGATAGATAGATAGATAGATAGATAGATAGATAGATAGATAGATAGATAGATACACAATATATATATATATATATATATATATACTTTATATATATATATATATATATATATATATATATATATATATATATAGATATATATATCCTGATAAGGAGAGAGCCAGTGGTGTAGAGGCAATTACAACTGCCTCACATGTAATACTTCCCTGGTTCGAATCCCAGTAAGGGTATGGCTAGCTGAAGACTCGAAATAGATCTATACTAGTCTCCCTTATTTATTATTTAAAAATTATCAGCTTAAAAACCTTACACATATATATATATATATACACACACACACACACACACATATATATACTACATAACTGTACTACACACACAGAGATAGACACACATACAGACAATGCAGTCAATGCAGAACAAAGAAAAATATAGGAGGATCTGTGACCAGTTTGTTGGAAACATTCTTAAAATATTTTTCCTGTGTGAAATCATTTTAATGTGTATTAATTTGGATGTCTTCTTTAAATTAATAAATATACATTTATTAAAAAGCATATTAAACAGATAAAATGTATGCATCATAAACTTACAGCTAAGCTATTTACTGCATGCTTTTTATTCTTGAAGTGTATGATGTTTTGATATTGGTAAACAAATATACAGTATTTTACACTATAGAAGAAAAAAATTATTGACAGATTCTATATGCTGATGGAGTAAGTTACCTTTTAAACTGCAAAGCAAAACAAATGTAGAAAAAAATGCAAAATTCTTAGAATGAATAGATAATTCACCACTGGGGTGCAGTGCTGCTCTGTATCAAAAATTTTCTTTTTCTTTTTTTCTGGATGCTTTGCTAAGAAGAAATATAAACATCTGCAAGCTTGTATTTCATCTATTTCATCTTCTATAGCATGATATGCAGTGCCAATATTTTTATTTCTTGTGCAATTCCCTGTTTAGGGAAGATTAGAATAGTGCTTGAAGTTAAAAAGAAACACATGCTTTATTTTGGAATGTGTGAGTATCTCAATTACGGTTTTCTGACTTTCTGTTTCTCAGTTCATTTTGCCTTTGCATCTACAATATATTTTTTAAAAATAAAATTAGCCTGAAGGTTTATTTAAGGATTATTTAATAAAGGAATTTCCTTTAATAGAGATAACAATAAAAATAAAGTCTCCTGCAAGTTAATTCCTGATGCTTTCATAAATTAGAAACTACTTCATAGATGTAGTAGTTTTCTTGTCAGAAATACAGACAGAAAAATACATTTTTGTTTGTCATTACTCATTACTTATTCCATACTGTCTTTTGGTCTCCCAGTCTGGTCCATAGCTCAGGTATTACTTGGAAGTTTCCAAATATTAACTAGATCTGACCCTGCTTTACTTCCAGATCTGGACAAGGTTAGTTAACCTGTGAAGAGTATAGAGTTAAGTTATAGATAAATTATAGTGTTAAATTATAGCTGCTGACCTATAATCTCTTGATTGGCACATTCTGTTCTCTAGTTGTAATATTACAGAAGACCATTATAATGCATTTTTGTTTGAACTTGAAAGAGTCATTAAACTATATGTACCATTAGTAACCCCCAAAAACAACAACAACAAAAATTATGCATAACAATAAGGAAACTTCAATTTAAAAAAGATCGCTATGGCATAAAAACAAAACTAGCTATGTAGCAAACTTTAAAAACCAATACAACACCTTATATTGACAGATAAAGGCAGAAGGCCCGAATTACCACTGCAAGCAAGAGGAAATCCTCCTATATACAAAATCCACCCACGCCTTCTACAATTTTGTAAACACCAAACTTAGAGACTCATCCCACCTCTAAAAAGACCAAATGGAAAAGACTACAACGATGAAGCCATTAAGGCCAATCTCTTCAACACATTCTTTAGTTCAATCTTTGTAAACAACAATGGTTCATGCCCCACATTTCCTAGACATACCACAACTAATTGTAATGATCTACTACATATTGACTTTACAGAAGATAATGTAGAAAAGGCACTATGTAACCTAAAACCATCCCTATCTATTGGCCCCGATGGATTATGTTCATACTTTAAAAAGCTCTCCTCTGCCATAGCGGAACCACTAAGCATTATATATGAGATATCATTCAGAACCAGCTCCTTAACCAAACCTATGGTCCTTACCTACCATCATCCCTATCTTCAAAAATGGTGACCCCTGCCTGGCTGAAAACTACATACTAATCTCACTGTGTTGTGTCACGTGCAAAGTCATGGAATCAATCATTAACCAATTCATCACCCTCCACTTAGAGTCAAATAACTTACTCTACAAAAAAACAATTTGGTTTCAGAAAAAATTGTCCTGCAATATTCAACTCCTATACTGCAAAAACATATGGACTACTCTACTTGACCAGGGTAAAGCTATAGATGCAATTTACATAGACTTCTGCAAAGCCTTTGATTCAATGGTACATTACAAGCTACTGTTAAAACTAAACTCTTACGGCATTTCTGGATCCCTTCATAAGTGGATTACTGCGTTCTTGTCAAACAGGCAACAAATAGTAAAAATGGGGAGCGCTATATCAAACCCTACTCCAGTTAACAGCAGTGCCCCCCAAGGCAGCGTTCTAGGACCCACACTCTTTATACTCTATATAAATGACTTTTGCAAACTCCTTATAAGCAACTGCACCCTCTCTGTGGATTAAGTAAAAACTATTCAACACTACTGGCAATGCTACTGTACTTCAAAGTGACCTTGATTATGTGTCTGAATGGTCAAACAATTGCAATTCCAAATCTTGACCAACAAATGTTCTGTCCTACACATTGGTAAAAGAAATCAGTACACCAAATACAAATTAGGCAAATATGACCTCGTTGATGATCCTCACTCTGTCAAGGACCTTGGAGTTCTCATATCAAATGACCTAAGTGCTAGAGCTCACTGTAACAGCATTGCCAAAAAGGCATTAAGAGTTGTAAATCTAATCTTATGAAGCTTCTCTTCCGGAAATATCGAATTGCTAACTAGAGCATACAAAACTTTTGTCAGACCAATAGTCAAATATAGCTCATCAGTCTGGAATCCGCACTGCATATCGGACATTAGTATAATTGAGTGAGTACAGAACTATTTCACTTGAAGAGTACTACACTCCTCTGCTCACAACAGAATACCCTATATCACTAGGCTTGAGATTTTGGGCTTGGACAACCTTAAACTACTCCGCCTACAGTTAGATTTAAGCATAGCATACAAAATTATTTACTACAATGTCCTACCAGTCAATGACTACTTCAGCTTCAACCACAACAGTACAAATCACACAACAGATGCAAACTCAATGTAAACCGCTTCAAACTCGATTGCAGAAAGTACGACCTTCAGCAACAGAATAGTCAATGCTTGGAATGCACTACCCTACTCTGTTGTTACATCTTCAAATCCCCACTCCTTTAACATCAAACTATTGTCCTCACCCCATTCCTAAGAGATCTGTAAGGGGCGTGCATAAGTGCACCATTGTTCCTACTGTCCCTGTCCTATTGTCCCTATTTATTCGTACCTATTTCCTGTATTCTTACTCATGTTTATACTTATACCTGTTATCTTATAAGTGATTGACAAATCAAATAAATAAAAAGTTAACCTTAACAGAAATGTAGATCCATTATCAAGGCAAAGATAACAGTGGTTTAAGCCCATAGGCAAAAATAAGACCATGAAAAGAACTCCACAATTTAACCATGAGTTACTTATTTTGACTTCTATTAGAAAATATTTCAGACAGGTAGACCATCCCCCTGCCCACTACTGAAGAAGCTTCTTGGATGAGATGCAAAATGTTTTCAAAGGAAAAAAAAACCAAGAAAGAAAGTCCACTTGACTTTTGTAAAAAAAAACATCTTTGTGCAACCATGACTCGAATGATTAAGAATATCCATAGACACCCCCGCCCACTAATTCTCAAGAAGATAAAAGAGAGAGAGTGGTATATTCAGCTTCCCAAGATTCTTTGACTATAGCCATTCTAATAAAAATAAGTTTAGGCCTATGTGATGCCTGTTTCTTTGTCTGGTTGACCTTCTAGAGTTAACAGTTGTTACCTGTAGAAACATGAAGAATGGATACATTACTTCAAAATGCCCAGATTAAATTGCATTAAAACTTCACAATTGTGGAGAATTAAGAGCTGGGCGAATAGGCGGCAATATAAATTAAATAAATAAATAATTATAATGCTTTCCAAAAATATAGATAGCTGAACATAAAAACAAGTTGTACTCCACCAAATATTCAGTATCCTGAACCATGATTTTTAAATTATTTTCTCAAGAACACAGAAACTAAAACACTTACCGTAATATTTCAAACTGGAAAACATTCACTTACTGACACTTTACCTTCTTCCTTTAAATGTATTGTGGCCAGTGATCAATTGGCACAACCAAATGAAAATAAATGGTGCACATATGATATCACACTAGAAGAAGTGAGGATTATATGAAAATATATCAGCTGTTAATGTGGTTGTAAAATAGTCTTTCTTTAATTAAAAAGAACTTGTCACTTATCATTGCCAACATATTTAGACATGCTTAATAATGGCAAATTCATCATATTGTAAGGAGAGAAAAATGGGACAGTTTAAAGCAATGTTTTCCAATCTGGACAACATTGAGATGTATGCAATTCCCAGAATCATAGCAAGACATGCTGGGTAGAGAATTGGAGGAATCTACACATCTCAGAGTAGCTCATTAGGAAACACTGGCTTAGAGGATATGATCATTTTGGTAATCATCTTAATGTGCCAGATGACCTCACAGGGCAGTTTTTCACAACTACTGAAAAGAATTTGGGTCTGGACTGATATTATTGGTGCAGATAATATTGGTGCAATATTAGTTCTTTGGACAAAAGATATTATTTATACCTTACATTCTGTACCTGGTAGATATTTCTGGAAAAGTGAAATTAGGATGGCATATATTGTAGGTACCTGTAAAAGTGACATGACAAAAAGTGACCTATGTCATCATTCATTGGAGTTACAATGATAGTGAAATTCTATGCTAGGGGCCTCAATAACAACTGAAGAAACATCTCTGGCTTAGTCAGGAGAAAAGCTCTGTAGCAGCTAGAGCTAATAAGAAATTAACAGTAATTTGTGGGGCTGGTGTTATAAAAACTATCTGCAGTTTGAGCCATGACTGATTGCATATTGATATTCTATCCAAAGATCTGATTTATACCCTTGTTAGCAACAAACAAATATACAACACTAAAGCTATATAAGGCTGTTATGTCAGATGGTTTCTTACTATTTTACCAGAGATAATTTTTAATGTGAGCGCTCATAAAATGAAATTATACATTGAGTAGTCAATATAATATCTAGAGTTCAATAGTATGTAGCTTTGGGTGCACAGGGTATGCTGTTAGGATAAAGCTTAACCTTTAGAAACACTAAGTTATGTTTCAAGAAACATCATAGTTCATACTCATCTGAAGTTAATGCAAGCAGGACTGTGATTTAAATTATTACATTTCTTTTGGCCAGCTTTATTATATAGATAACCATAACCTAATTAAAAGTAGTAATTAATAGATAACCTAAGAAGAAATCAGAAATTTTGAAACTGAGGCAATTGTTGCAAAAAGTATATGCAATATGTAGTTTGCATACACACACGGACACAAAAAAAAACACACACACACAGATATATCACAGATATGAATGCACAGAAATTCTGAATGCATGTGAAAAAAGCCATGCTAAATCTATTTTAAACAAATGACGTTAACAACGGGATAATAAAATAAAAGGAGCAATTCAAACTAAAGGTTTTAATTTTATGATGTGCTGTAATGACTTATAATTGTACCTTCATTTTTACATTATCTTTATATATTTTGCTAGTCAAATGGTGTATGAGACTTTTATAATGCTCCTCTTCTTAGGGTGGCCCATTTAATTCACAATTTACTCCCCATTCTCTGGAGGTTTTTTTCCTCATAGAATTCTTAGGACCTTTAGGAGAATTTAGTTTGAATTTTTAAATAGTTCTAGAAATTAAGTGCTTATTCTTTCACAAAGATGCTAAACTGATAAATTGTGTGTTACAGCATCATGACAAAAGTTCCACACTTTCATATTTGCATTATGATATTCCACACAAGTATGTCAGATAGGGAAATTGTGTTATGACATCACATGGATATCAATGACAAATACTTTGTTAGAATTTATGTAAAATTCTACATAATTCTAATTTTTGTAAAATTTACAAAATGTAAGCATACCAATTGTCACAATTTATAATATGTATTAAATAATATTATAATATGTTTAATTTTTATGTTCCATGAATCCAGTTGAACATGATGTATAAATATCCTACTAAATGGAAATAAACTTTTAACACCTAATGTTTGTGGTGTCCATAAACATATTTCATAGATGTCAACAAGTTGAATTTGGTTTTGGACAGGGAGAGTCCACATAATTCTTTTAAAGTAAAGTAAAAATAAAAATTTTATGTAGGTTTTTTTTCCTGCCAGCTTCATAAATAGGTTAAAGATTATGATAGAAAAGATTAAAACAATGAGTTGTGTGAAAAAGGAATATAGGAATATCTGGATAATTGGACCAAATCAAATAAATATATACTGTTAAAAAAAGTAACAGCTAAAAAAGATAGCCATTACCCTGTGAAGATTAATTTATTTACCCTACAAGTTCAGAACCATTAGGTTACCTCTACTAATTGAATCAGTGGCATTAAATGTATGTTGATGTCATTGTGCATTAAGAGTAGCTTTTAGTGCTTTACAGCTCATGTCATTTCAGAAAAACGTTTTGTCAAGAAGCTTGTTTATTCATACAAAGAGTTGGTTTGAAGTTTGAACACATGTGTGCCACTTCTGCTCCTGATATATAATTCTGAATTTGGGGAATGGAAGTAGGATTTACTGAAAGCCACAGACCAGCAGGAAGGAGGCTTAGCATTCAATTGCAGTCAAAAATAATCTTTAACTGGAATTCTGGAGAGACACTGACTGTGGCAAAAATGGCTTTAGGACACATTGACATGTTGATATTCATCAGACTGCTTCCTGGGATTCATATGCAGAGTGGTTCAGCAATATGGGGAAGACATGACTATTTACTGAAAATTTGAAACACAAGAGTAAGATTAATATAAATTTAAATAAAACAAAGAAGAAAAGAGAAAAGGTGGAAAAAAGAAAGACAAAACTAAAGATCCAAAAGAAAAAGAGTAAAAGAAAAATAGAAAAGAAAGAAAAAAGATGCAAAGAAGTTAGTTCCAATCTTCTTTACAGAAGTTATAAGTGTGGTTATAAATCAATCTCTTTCCATAAATTCAAATCATGACCCTCTACTTTCTATAGTCTATCCTATTTAATTATCAAAACCACACATCATAACTTCATGTTTTATTTCTATTTTACACAAAATGTCCAAAGAAGAGAGGTGAATAAATTTTCTCAACACTGGAATTTTGGAATTTTGGTAGAAGTAATGCTAACAAATCACTTTCAACATGCGATTTATAATGAAATACTCCAATGAAGGCTGTTATCTGAATTGAAATTGACATTTACAGTAGCTCAGAGTATTATCCATTAAAAACTACATTACTACAAGTCACAGAAAAAAAATCGTTGAAGACAGAGTAACTAATGTAGATACTATTCAGACCAAAAAGCCTCAGAATTTAGAACAGTTTAAACTGAATAAATAAATTTACAATGTTAGTAGGCACTGTCATACAATTTTTTGTGGAGTACAGGTGTAAAAATGGCCACTCTGAATGAGTATCCTGTTTAAATACTATTAGTATGAAATCAAGGAACTGTAAAAAACCCAAATCATCTAATTTCATATGAAAGTGACTGTTCCTAAAATAAAGCATAATATAATCCTTATAACACTGCTAGTTAAGTTCAGGAGTATGACATGGAAATAAGTTCCAGGTCTGGATCATCAATTCATTGGAGTTTCTTCCCAAACAGTTTATGCCATAGTTTTTTCTCTGTTGTTTATTGATCTTATTGAACCTTGGAACAAAGTATTTATTGCTAGTTAGAAAAAGTGAACTAAATATATATTTCAGGAAAGAAGTTATGAATTATTGTCCAAGAACAAAAAACCCGCATTGATATTGTCAACTAAAAAAAGTAATGAGTAAAACTTCCAGTTCAGCTGGACAACATGGTAGCCAAGACTTTTGGGCTTTCCCATTGTGAAGCCACACTGTGAAGTCACAGAGAAAATATTTTCAGCCTGAGATATCCTGCCTGGTTTATTAAATGGTAAGCAGAATCTTATCTTATACTATTTTAAATTAGGTTTTACAATTGAGGTATATTTTGAAAGTGGAATAATGTCTATTCCACATAAAAAGCAATTTGTTCAACTCTAATGCCCTCTCCTGTTGTCTTCCCCTTTTGAAGAGAATTCACTTTAATAAAATCATTTTTGTAGAGATGATAGGAAAAAAATATACACATTGGTATAATTATTGATGCTTCTGGAAAGCAAACTGCTGAGATTTTCTCTAGGTTTCTGCGGCTTGAGTTGATTAAAAAGGATGATTTTAATTCTAGATAAGAAACCTACTGTTGTTGATAATTGTAAGCTTCTCTACATGTTGGTGTTGCATATTGTAATAAATTGCTAAATGACCCAGAGGTACTAGTGCTTCTTATTCTAGGACCATATCTTCTATGAAAGGAACTAAGGACCAGTTGACAAAGAGACTTTTGATTTTATTACAGAGATAAATAAGTTCCATAATTTTGTCTATGGCAATGTTTTTGAAATTATATTGAATGTGAGTTTATTTTTTGGAATTTTTATAACACGAAGTTGTACTTTTTTCTCCTTTTCTTCTTTCTGTCTTCTCTACTGACTTTCTGTTTTGTTTTATACAGCCAATATGAAGCTTTAATATCAGCTCTGTGAAAGAATAGTGAAGTTTCTTATATAACACTTATGATGCCACACTTGCCTATAAACTAGGGTAAACAATAGCTATCTCAGATGCTCTGTTTTGTGTATCATATCAAACCCTTTATTATCACATGAAATATTAATGCTGGAAACTTTATCAGATCCATCTGTTGAAATTGGATGTCGGAATCCCAAATTGGCATGCAAATAAAACTGATAATTGAAGGGGAGGTCAGTTTACAGTTTTCTAGAAACAGTTAAGGTATTTAAGATCTGCCAACATGGAGAGGTATTGTTATATAGAAATCATACCCCCCCCCCCATGTTAACAATATTGAATGAAGCATTTCCCTGAATAATTCACATGATAGCTTTGGCTAAAAGTGATGTTTGGTAATTGGAAATTCATTTACACATTGAAAAGTCCCAAATGGGTGGAAGTGCAATCCAGGCTACTCAAAAGAAAACAAACAATCACATAAAAACTCCAACAACTTCTATGTCCTCATGCAAAGTGTTTCTTTTTATTTTTCTTATATGTATCCATTTCATGTATTCATAACTATGTTTATATTCATACCTGTTATCTTATAATTGCTTGACAAAATAAAATAAATAAAATAAAAATAAAGAAGCCATATTGCCTTTCTAGAACCATTTCAGGTAACAAACTTCCTAACTGTGTTGGAATATTGATCAAAATGTCTGGATAAGAGCAATGTGCCAATTACTCAAGCCATCACAATTGTCCGATATCTTTGGAATTATCTATGAACCAAGAATCAAGGAGGTCCCCTTAAATAATATCAATGTGAGACAGGCCAGTATGTCATTGTCTTTTTGTTCAGATGAAAATACAATCTTATAATGAGTCAACAACATCAAAAATAATTAGAAGCAGTGTTTTAAAAACGTTGTAGAATGACATGGCTACTATACAAAATAAACAGTCATGTCTTGTCTTTCTGAATAAATTTTTACTAATTGTCTTGCTGAGCAAGGAATCCAAAGCCCCAATCTGTTCCTAAAGATCCACTGAAGCAGCCTGCTTTTACTGACTTTCTGAAATATAAAAGGCTTGGGGCTGATCTAATATCCACAGTACTGCTCTTATAAGGAAAGGAGCAAAAACAGAAAAGGCTTGCCTCTATGGTCCCACTCTGATGATACTTGGAATAAGGAGTCAAAATGGGACCCTGATTATACAAGAAGAGGAACTGAAGCAATGGAATGTCATGTATGCTCTCTGTGTTAGTAATAGATTTTGCTCCATATCTTCTTACATAGAATCAGACAGCTATAGTTATCATATTGAGTATTGTCGGCATATCTCAGAGTTTAGTCATCAAAATAGCTGATTTGTGCGTTTGCAGATTATTTCAATTCTTCCTATTACAATATAGCAGGATTGTCATCCTATAACTTTGTTTTTAATGATTGAACAATTGAGAGAATGCAAGGCAAAAAAGCATTCTGAGCAAAACGTTTTGAAATGAGAAAAGTTATACAATATGCTCTCAGTATTAGGAAGAACTGGTCTGTTGTTGTTTTTGGTGGCTTTTAGTCATGCACTTCTAAACAGAGCATATTACTAATAGTGCTGAATGTGGATGTTTTTTCCTGCTGGCATGCAGTCTGCTAATGGGATTTCAGAAAAGAGCATGAACTCTCATCATATTAATATTTAACCAGGCAATAAACATGACTTGCTCAAAAGCTCAAGGCTGACAGAACTCTCAGTGGCTATGTCCTTTCTTTTCATCTGACAGTGATTTTATGCTATGTACTGTTGGCTCAAGATGATGAGGTTGTATATCCAAGTATACATTCCTTGTATGTAAGTGTGTGTATTAAATGTATGCCGAGGATATTTATAGCCGATTAAAATTAAAGATTAAAGAACTATTGTAATTGCCTTTCCTTGAGTTTTCAATATTGTAAAATGCATTCAGTTGTGTCTATACCAAGCTATTGAAAACATATACCATTTTTGCTCTTCAGCAAACTTGAGGAAGAGGAGGAGGACGGGAAATGCAAGATACAAAGCATTTTGAAAAAAGGGTATATATTGCTAAAATTTCACAGGACTGAACAGATTGTTGAAAACAATGCAAAGCTTCAAATATCTCATTAGAGGAAACATGCCAAGATTAAAAAAAGTTCACATCTTCTGTGTTTGTTTGATGTCAGTGTTGTAATGATTGGAGAAGTAATATCATTGCTGAAGCAGCCAAGCAGAGCTGTTAACTTATCTGACACTTAAATACCGTGCTTCTTAAAAGAGGCAGTTTATACCTTATTACTAAATTACTACTATTTACTAAAAAGTAAGTCTCTGATTGTCACAAGTAATATTTGTGCATATATGACTAAGCCTCTATATTACAAACCTTCTCAATATTGCATTTATTGAGGATCCAAACTTTGTCAAGGACCTTGGAATACTCATCTCAAATGATCTAAGTGCTAGAGCCCACTGTAACTACATAGCCAAAAGATATTAAGAGTTGTTAATCTAATCCTACGTAGCTTCTTCTCTGGTAATATCACATTACTAAACAGAGCATACAAAATATTTGCTAGACCTATACTTGAATACAGCTCATCAGTCTGGAACCCCTATCTCGTATCTGATATTAACATAATTGAAAAAGTCCAGAAATATTTCACAAGAAGAGTTCTCCGCTCCTCTACTCATTGCAGAATATGCTACCAGACTTGAAACACTAGACCTAGAAAACCTAGAACTACGCCGCCTCCGATCCGATCTAAATATAGTATATAAAATCATACATTGCAATGTCCTACCTGCAAATGAATACTTCAGCTTCAATCATAACAATGCAAGAGCACACAATAGATACAAACTCAAGGTTAACTGCACCAAACTTGACTGCAGAAAATACAACTTCAGCAACAGAATGGTCAATGTTTGGAATACTCTACATGACTCTGCGGTTTCTTCCCCAAACCCCAAAAACTTTAACTTTAGACTTTCTACTATTGACCTTACCCCTTTCCTAAGAGGTCTGTAGGGGGCATGCATAAGTGCACCAATCATGCCTGCCGTCCCTGTCCTATTGTTTTTTATTTTTCGTATAAGTATCTATCTCATGTATTCAAAACTATATTTATTCTTATACCTGTATCTTGTAAGCGATTGACAAATCAAATAAATACTAAATACTGAAATTTATTGACTAAAGAATTCAATGTAAGCAAATAATGCATACCACTAGTTTAGCTGCTGTTATTTTAGAAAAATGTTCAGGTTTTGCTTACTTTGCTTTATTCTATTGTTATATAAAATATTTCTCAACTAGAGAAGAAAATAAAACATAAAAATATAAAGTTTAAAACATTTTAAAATTTTCTTTGTATCTGTTTTATTTTTCCATTTTTCTTCTACCTTCTTTTTTCTTCTTTATGTTTAGTGTTATTTTTTGCATTCTTTTTTCTTTTATGTTATTTTAGCTTTATTATTTTTTACTTTTGTTTCTTAATTTTTTAAATAAAATTATATCAAATTAACTGTTTTGAATTTAATTTTTTTTAAACACTAAATGATAAATCTGTGCCATTACAGATGAAACATGACATTATTTTGCAACAAGCTGATAAAGGCCATCATGAATACTTTGCATCACATTTCAGAATATACATGCTATGAAATATATAAATGTGTATATCTATATCTATATATCTATATCTACATCTATCTATCTATCTATCTATCTATCTATCTATCTATCTATCTATCTACATCTATCTATCTATCTATCTATCTATCTATCTATCTATCTATCTATCTATCTATCTATCTAAATATGGATAATATGGATACTAATTGGTGAATTCTGCATATGCAATTATTCATGACACAATGACACAATCAAATGGCTAGTTCTTCTTGTAATATATTTCACATGTATCAAAAACTCCAAAAGATGTATTATAATACTGGCTTTTGAGTCTTCAATCTCTATTTATACTATTCTTCAATAGAGATGCTTCCAATTTTCATCTACTGAGTTTATGAAATAGCTTTATTGCAACATCCATTATTTTAAGTGTGGAAGACATGACTTAGTGATCTCATATGCTTCTTTATATTAATATCAAATCAATATTTTCTATAGTTTTTAAAAATATCCTGTGTTGGTAATTTGTGAGATTATGAGCAATGTAGGGTTTATACATAAATTGTTGTCTCATATCTGGAACATGATTTGGGACAAATTGCATCATCTTTTTCAACCATTCAGTCCTGTCTATGTATCTATATTCTCCATGTGATATTTTTGGTGATGTTGGTCTAGGACATTTTTGTTATTTTTGCAGTGCATGGGATGCATAATAGTCATTTTCAGCACCTTAGTTCAAAAGCATCCACTCTTCTCTTAAGCGCCTCTTTCAGAGTCCAAATTTTGCAGCCATAAGTACTAATTGGAAAATTATTTTGTTAATTAATCTTCATTTGGTTGAGACGCCTATATATCTTTACTCTTCCAGAAGTTATTCATGCCAGACATTACAGTTCTTCCAAGATCTCAGGGTTGCAATTGCCACGTTGGTTGATTTTAGAGCCCAGAAAGATAAATTCCTTTACTATTTTGATGGTCTCATTATCAATCTACACTTTGACCTGTGTATCCTCAATTGCAGAATGTGCAAATATGCAAATTCAGGAGATTGGTTATATATTTTACTTTCAAGCACACAATTAAGTAACAGGTCATTAGATCTCTTTCAGGCTGCAAAAGAACCATGATATTGCTTGTGGCAGAAAAAGACTATAAAATCTGTTCAGCCCAGATCAGAAGAAATATGTTAAAAATGCTTTTTTCTGGTATTTCATTCCATTAAAGCTGAATTGCACCAGTGACTTAGTGAAATGAAACCAGACTGCTGAAGAAGAATTAAAGGAAAGGATGGCATGACAGCAATACAAAATTGTAAAAAAGATTTGATAGAAAGATTTTTATCAAAGATCCAAAATTTTAAGACACTATAGGTCTCTTGAGTCAATGTGAACTATAGTTTTGTTATTTGATTTATTCTGTAGAATGATACACTTCCTAAAATCTTTATCAGTTTCTTATCAATAGCACTTATTTTAGATACATCCAATTTTCAGGAAACAGTAAAGATAGACAATAGATGATAGATAGATATAGATAGATACTCTCTGATAATTGCCTTCATTTTTTTTACTAAGAATTTTAGCAGGGAATTCTACTAGTGTTTTGCCTGTTACTCATCATTAATTGATTCTGGGAAGTGTGATGAGTACAAAAAATGATGAGCACCAAACTTTTCAATAAGGAATAATGTAGTGAGTTACAAGGCAGCCAACATTCTCAATTCTACCTTGTGCATTGAGCATCAAACAAATGAGGAGCACCAGGACAATTTTTTTGTGTGTCAGAATGAGTTGAGAACTAAATTTGATGGCACATTGGTTTTTGAACAGTTTAAGTGCCTTAATAATGAAAAAAGAGAGGTGATAATATAACAACATGTCAGAATTGACCAAGATGCTCAAAGAGATTGTGCTCAAACAGTAGTGAAACAAACCATGACATAGCTATTGTCAAAATCTCCCAAAGGTGACTGAAGATGTTTTAGAGATGATTGATGATTTTTTTACTTAGATAGACTAGCAGATTTATTATTTACTTGCATTCTCAGAAAGCTGAGAATAAGAACTATGGACAATTTTGAAAAATATATTAATGATTAAAGTAGAACAAAAGTTCTAGTCATTAAGTACCACTATAAACTACCATATTTCATACAACCTGCTAAAATTCCAAAGATAACTTTGAAAGTTGTTTTCTGCTTTGGAAATGGTTTATGAACTTCTTCTAGCTAAAAGGAGAGCCACACAGTTATATCAAAGAATAGAACAGAATACCTTTATTGTTATTACATTCCACGAATACAATGAAATTTGAAAGCTACTCCAGCACAGTGCCCCAAACATCACATCACAATCACACTACAGAGTATTTAAAAATTTAAATAATAATAATAATTAAAAACCTAGTCTAAAACCTATCTAAAACATTTAGTAAGTTAAATAGTTTAAAAATGCCACTATATACATAGGACTAAATCACAAATGCACTGTTTGATTCAAGACAATTATTACTTTGGAAAAGAAACTTTCTCACTCTATTAGTCCTCATTTTAAGACACTTACAACGTCTCCCTGATGGTAACATGGTAACAAGACTGGGAAGACAAAAAAATTAAAAGTGGTAAAATGCAGCATTCTCTCAGATCTCAGAAGCTACAAATCTCCTGAAAGAAATTTGCTGTTGGTGGAGAATTCTGGAAGTAGAGAAGAAATACAGTTAAGGTTGCCAAAGTGTTCAACTTCTTAGTTTTACTCTCTCTTTCTATCTTCCCTCTCTTAAATGAAATTTTATACTAACCATTCTAAAGGACTCTGTGCAATTACAATTTTGTGTTTGGGTGTTTTATGTATATATGTGTGTGTGTGTGTGTGTTAGGTTTTTGAGCTGATAAATAATTAAACAAGGGAGACTAGGATAGATCTATTTCGAGCTACTTAGCTCTCGTCAGCTAGTCATACCCTTACTGGCATTTGAACCAGGGAAGTATTACATGTGAGGCAGTTGTAATTGCCATTAGGCCACTGGTTCTCATCCAAATCAGCGATACAGGGGAATGAGTATATATATTTATTTATTTATTATTTATTTATTATTTACATTTATATACCGCCCTTCTCCCAAGGGACTCAGGGCGGTGTACAGCCCATCTAAAACCCACAAATATACAAAAATTAAAAAACTATAAATTAATTGGCTGATTACTGAGACTAAAAAGACACCCCCCCTTAAAACCCCAATTTAAAATTAAATATTATGGAGACCAAATTAAAACCATTATCTCAGCCCAGGCCGGCCTGCTCAAAGAGCCAGGTCTTCAACGCGCGCCTGAAGGCCCTCAGGTCCATGCCGGTACGGAGCTCCGGTGGCAGAGTATTCCAGAGGGCGGGGGCACCCACAGAGAAGATTCTACCCCTCGGCGCCGCCAGACGACACATAGCGGCCGACGGCACCCGGAGCAGACCCTCTCTGTGGGAACGCACCGGCCTGTTGGAGATCATATACTTGTGTTACAGTATATATACACACACACACACACATAAAACACCCCAATACAATATTGTAATAAAACCCTAGTTTTCTTCCTTAAAAATAGTTCTTTGGGAGAAGGCTTGGAGGGAAATTACTTAGAGGAATGGGGGATATAAATCTGAGAATGTTATGTTGAAGAATTATTTGATGTCACAATAAATGAGCTTCTAAAATGATTTATTTTAAAAGTTATTAGCTGTTCTTTATTCCAAACTGGCAGCAATAAAACATTGAAAATCTCTCTCTCTCTCTCCCTCTCCTTCCCTCCCTATCTCTGTCCTTCCCTCCTTTATGTATGTGTGTGTGTGTGTGTGTGAGAGAGAGAGAGAGAGAGAGGCAGAGAACAAGAGCAAAAGTAAGAGTGCCAGAGTCAGCATAATGTTTTCAGATTACATCACATCATCTAATTTAATTTCCATCTATAAAATAAATTTTCTTGTACAAATTTGTTAGTATCAGAAGTATTTTAAATCTTCAGAATGTCCTGTTGGTGGCACCACTGCTTCTTTATTAAAATATGTATGTATGAATGTATGTATGTATGTATGTATGTATGTATACATGCATATGTGTGTGTGTATTAAAAATAACAACACCCACTTAAATTTTATTTCATGCAATCTTTAAAAATAAATTCAGAATTGGCAAGTACAAAAAATGGTTTTCTTCCCTCCCTCCCTTTTGTTTCTGGCATTTGTAACATCCCACATTCAAAAGAATTACAAATCATTTATAAATACATACATTTTAATCACTCATGTATTGCATTTACATTAGATAAATGTAGTAATATTAAACATTATTTTCAAGAGATGAAAGACTCTTTCAAGGTGAGTTTGATTTCTGGTAATTTCTGGACATGTCTATGTAGCTTTCTTGATGACAATACAAACTGGTTTGCCATTGCCTTCTTCAATCATAGACAATTTCCACTGCAGTCTCTTAATAGAATGAAAGATACTTGCATGCATTATACAATGTCATTTAATAGTAACCATGGTAGCACAGTGGTTAGAATGCAGTATTGCAGGCTAACTCTGCTCACAGCCTTCAGAAGTCTGTAAAATGAGGAGCAAGACTGTTGGGGGACATATGCTCAAACTGTAAACCACCCAGATGTAGTATATAAGTCTACATGCTATTGCTATTATTATTGCTAACATGCAAAAAAGTATCCAATTTTCATCCCTTTTTTCTACCATTTTATTAATATTTTCTTAATATAGAAGATACATTCCATTTAATATATTAAATACATAAAAGAATGCAGAAATGAACACCTTTGACTGAGCATTTCTTTGGAATTTGAATATTCTGTCTGGATTTGTTTCACACTTTGTTGATTTGAAAAGCAGAAGAAAATGTATTACTTTGCTTAGCTGAGGATAAACATTGTTCCAGAAATTATTCTCAATAATTCATAAAATATTTCTACAGCAACACACACTCTAAACAAGAGGAAAACCTTCTACACACCAATTCCACCCACAAGTTCTACAAGTTTGTAAACAACAAACTAAAAGACTCAAGGTCCATCCCACCCCTGAAAGGACTTAATGGTAAAGACTGCAACGATGACACTATTAAAGCCAACCTCTTTAACACATTCTTTGGCTCAGTATTTGTAAACAGCAATGGATCATGTCCAGTATTTCCTAGTCGAACCACAGACAACTACTATGATCTAATACATATTGATTTTACAGAAGACAATGTTGAAAAAGCACTCTGCAATCTAAAACCATCTCTATCTATATGTGCCTACTGCTTAAAAAAACTATACACTGCCATAGCTGAACCTCTAAGCATAATCTTTGAAAAATCTTTCAGGACCAGTCCTTGCCAAAACTATAGTCACAAGCCATAGTCATCCCCATCTTCAAGACCCCAGCCTAGTTAAAAATTACAGACCAATCTCTTTATACTGTGTCACCTGTAAAGTCATGGAATCAATTATTAACCAATCCATCATCCTCCACTTAGAAACAAACAACCTACTCTCTAATAAACAATTTGGTTTCAGGAAACAACTATCATGTAATCTGCAACTCATACACTGTAAAAACATATGGACTACACAACTTGATCAGGGCAAAGCAATAGACGCAATCTACATAAACTTCTGTAAAGCCTTTGATTCAGTGGTACACGACAAATTACTCCTAAAACTAAAATCTTACGGTATCTCTGGACACCTGCATAATTGGATGGAAGCATTCCTGTCAAACAGACAACAAATGGTCAAAATTGGGAGCTTCCTATCAAATTCTGTACCTGTCAACAGTGGTGTCCCCCAAGGCAGTGTTCTAGGACCAATTCTTTTCATACTCTACATAAATGACCTTTGTGATTATATTAAGAACAACTGTGTTCTCTTCGCTGATGATGTAAAGCTAATCAACACCACAGACAATACTGCTACACTTCAAAAAGACCTTGACTATGTATCAGAATGGTCAAACAAATGGCAACTTCAAATCTCAACAAGTAAATGCTCTGCCCTACATATTGGCCAAAAAAGTCAGAAAATAAAATATAGGCTGAATAGTCAAGACTTTGTTGATGATCCAAACCCTGTCAAGGATCTTGGAGTATTCATCTCAAATGACCTAAGTGCTAGAGCCCACTGTAACTACATAGCCAAAAAGGCATTTAAGTGTTGTTAACCTAGTCCTACATAGCTTTTTCTCTGGTAATATCACACTACTAACTAGAGCATACAAAACATTTGCCAGACCAATACTCGAATATAGCTCATCAGTTGAGAAAATCCAGAAATATTTCACAAGAAGAGTTCTACACTCCTCTACCCGTTGCAGAATACCTTATGCCACCAGGCTCGAAATTCTAGACCTAGAAAATCTAGAACTACACCGTCTTTGGTCCGATCTAAGTATAGTATACAAAATCATACATTGCAATGTCCTACCAGTCAACAAATACTTCAGCTTCAACCATAACAATACAAGAGCAAACAATAGATACAAACTCAAGGTTAACCGCACCAAACTTGACTGCAGAAAATACGACTTCAGCAACAGAGTGGTCAATGTCTGGAATACTCTACCTGACTCTGTGGTTTCTTCCCCAAACCCCAAAAACTTTAACTTTAGACTTTCTACTATTGACCTCACCCCTTTCCTAAGAGATCTGTAGGGGACATGCATAAGCGCACCAAAGTGCCTACTGTCCCTGCCCTATTGTTTCTTATATTTTTCTTATATGTACTCATTTCTTATATTCATAACTATGTTTATGCTTATACCTTTAATCTTATAAGTGATTGACAAATCAAATAAATACATAAATAAATAAAAAACAAACAGAGACAACAAGATTTCAAAGTAGCTGAACTGGAAATAAGAAAAAAAGGTCAGTTAAACTAATTGTAGTTGAGTTTGTAAGGAAAGGCTCCCATCAGCAGACCTAAACAAGATGCTAACAGCTTTGGAACTGTTGTCTAAAAAATTTCTGGTCAGATAATGAAATCTTTGTTTTAATTGCATCTAATGGTAGATATCACTGCTGCTGGACTTGGCAAATGTTTATCACTAAGATATCTCAAAGGGCAGGCAATGAAAGGTTTGATTTTCCCTTCATAATCCTTGGGTTTTCTTTTTTTTTTAAAGGAGGCAAAGATTATTAGCATATTAGTGCAAATAATTCACACACATACACACATGCTAGCATAAAAACAATCAGTTTAACAAAGCATTTCAAAACAAAGATTAGAAAAGAACCAAAACTGGAACAAGTAAATTTCCATAAATAATAAAAATAATATTTCTTTTGCAATCCATTGAAACAGCATAAGAATATATACTATAAATATTGTTATTTCTAATATTCAGGCAAAATATGTGAATTTTGCATAACATTGTCTTTGATTGCTATACAAAAATGGGGAAAGTACATACAGCATTCACCAACTGGATGCCCATTTAATGAAAAATGGTTAGGTTTCAATAGGTTATTTTGCAGAAAAGTATGGTACACACATAAATTATATTCTTCTAGTGAAGTCAAATTGCAATGACTAATAAGATAGTAAAATAAATGATCACAGCTATTTGCTGCTACATCTAAATTTTAATGCAATGTATAAACCCTACAAGCAACCATGTATACTTTTGAAAGTTATAGGCAAATAACATTTCTATTCATTTTATAAAAAGATCTAGGGAATTAACAAAGTTATAAGAATGAAAATCAGCATAATATAAGGAAGGGATAATATAAACCAGTTTCAGAATTCAGGCCAGGGATAGTTATATCAAGGTCTGTCAAAGCACTGGACTTATATCTGTTAATCAATTACCTTTGCTTCATGTATAAAACATTTTTTAAAGAACTTGGTAGATAGACCAATGATGAAATCCTACATTACACACAGTTGGAAATTAAATGAGCCTAATGTACATTGTTTTTCCACAATTCATAGATGCATTTTCCCAAGAGATACCTATCTATTTATTCTGGTTTTCCTTTGTTTGAGAAAAGTAATAATGTTGAGCAGAAAAATGATTCAATCAAAAAGATATTAAATATCCCATAGTTAGGACTTTCATATAAGTACTGTTCATTTTGAAAACGTATTATGGTTCTTATATTTTATATTTATATTATATTTTAATGTAATTTTCAAGAATTTTATTTTAGAATCAATTTAAATTAATTACACACACACACACACGTACACTTCATATATATATACGAAATATATACCTATATACCTATATATATGGAAAGGTATCACGAAGGTATTCTTCAAATAGGGCAGCTTTAGATTAAGAAAATGTGCAGTTTTGGAGGTTTAAAACTCTTACTATATAACTTTTTATAACTCTTACCACAAAAATATTCAGATATTTTTCTATATGAACTTATAAAGCTACAGTGTAGCAAGTAAGAACCTATTGACTGCATGCAATGTTAATTCAAAGGGCTGTTATTTAGAAAACTGCAACCTGAAATACGTTCACTGGAGATAACAATACTGTAATCACTGTTAGCTCTTTCCCCTGACTAAGATAACCCTCCTGTGATAAAGCAATTGAACCATGCGTAACCTTATGTATTTAATTTAGTTGCCTGAATGACCTCAGACCACCACCACCAAGAAAATGGATAAGGAATGTCTCATACTTAATAAGATATTTTCCCTAAATGATATACCTTTATTCTCATGATTATTAGAATATCCGGCACCATTCCTAATAAAATAAGCATTATAAGAAAGAAAATTATGAACTACTATATCTACTTAAGTTCCCATGTCTCCAGGGAAACTAGTGCAGATTCTATAAAATAAAGTTAATGGAAATAATATATTTGGCCAAATAGAATGATATGCATTTAAGCTCCCGTGACTGTGAAAATCATCTCTCTCAAAGAATAGAACAATGATTGAAATTGAGATGCAAGAAAATTGCTTCAGAGAATAGATACTTCAAAATAAAAACATAATAATAGCTTTCAAACTGATAGCTTATTTATCTTATTCTTATAATGCAATTGCCTGCTGTGTATTGTGTAAAGAGCCAACAAAATGGCCATGATTTTTATACGCTTACTCTCAGCTGTTGATCTGGATAATCATAGATAAAAAATATGAGTCAGCAAACTGGAAGGTTTGAAGTACTTTTATTCTTCTACGCACACAGCATTCAGCAAGAACGGTCTAATTCCAATCCTGGTTAGCACCGGAGAGTGTTTGCCTTTCAGTATAATTTATTCCTTTACCCAACCCACCTAATCACTTCTAACTTCGCCCTATGCTCATTTCCCAATCACTCTTTCCTATCATACCTAGCTGGAAAGTAAAAGTAGATGGAAAATGGAAGCGATGTTTTAGTGTCCATACACTTTTTATGAAGAATCAAGAGTTGTGGCAGCTTTGGAAAGTTAGAAAAGACAACTGTAAATTTAGTGGGCTCTATAAAAACAGTGATTAAGTAAAAAGAGACAGTATTCATACAAAACCAATTCTGGAAAGTAATGCCAGACAGAAGGTATTAAAGTTGGAGCAAGATAATTGTAATTAAGTCCATCGTAAAGTCCATCATGGAACACATCCATCATGGAACATGTTTTCTAATGGAAGATGACAAATTACTTTTATGTTTACAGCAATTGAACTCAGTGCCCAAACACTAGAATGAAGATGCTGAAAGTCTCAAAGAAGTGAATTTGGGAAGGAAGAGGGAAGATGATAGGAAGCCGTTGAAGTGATGACCCAGTGCCTGGAAGCCGTGCGGAGTTGGATGGGGGTCAACAGGCTTCAGCTCAACTCGACCAAAACTGAGTGGCTATGGTTTCCTGCACCCAGATACAGTCAGCTCACTCCATCGCTGACTGGGGGGGGAATACTGCCCCCCACGGAGAGGGTGCGCAATCTGGGAGTCCTTCTGGATGTACTGCTGTCATTAGACAATCATATAACAGCCGTCGCCAGGGGGGCTTTTTATCAGGTCCGTCGGATCTACCAGTTGTGGCCCTTTCTGAATTGGGGCGCATTGCGCATGGTCACTTCTGCCCTCGTCATCTCCCACCTAGACTATTGCAATGCTCTCTACATGGGACTCCCCTTGAAGAGCATCCGGAGGCTTCAGCTGGTGCAGAGTGCAGCCGCGCGGGTGATCTTGGGGGCTTCTCGGAGCTCCCATATTACACCGCTCCTGCGCGAGCTGCATTGGCTCCCGGTGGCCTTCTGGGTGCGATTCAAGGTGTTGGTGACCATCTTTAAAATGCTCCATAGCTTGGGACCCGGGTACTTGTGGGACTGCCTACTGCCACCATCGGCCTCCTGCCGGCCAGTGCGCTCCCACAGGGTGGGCCTCCTCGGGGTGCCGCAGCCTGGACGATGTTGGCTGGCAACCCCGAGGGTGCGGGCCTTCTCTGTGGGAGCACTCTCCCTTTGGAATGAACTACCTACAGAAATGCGAGCCATTGCTGACCTGCGAGCCTTCTGATGCGCACTAAAGACCCATCTTTTCCAGCAGGCCGCCCTGGCCTAATGTTATGAGATGGGTTTTAAATTTTTAACTTTAACTTAACTTTTAAATTTTTATTGGTTTTATTGGCTTTGTGGTTTTAATTCAGCCATTTTTTTAATAACTTTTAAACTGATTTTAACTTTGTCAATTGTATGTTTTTTTACCATGGCTGTTCACCGCCCCGAGTCCCTTTTGGGGAGAGGGGGGCGGTATATAAACTCAAATAATAAATAAATAAATAAATAAGAGATAATGAAATAAATTGTCAGAACAACTACAAAAGAATATAGAAAGAGTTTATAAGAGAATGGAGGAATTCATTGTTCAACTAGAGAAAGATGCAAATTCAAAAAGAGAGAGATTCAAGGTCAAAAGTTGAAGTCTATAAAAATTAAGACATATTAGAAAAAAATGTCTAGAAATAAAGTAGAACAAGTTTTAAAACTGTTAGGATTAGTTAATGCAGTTAGACTGATACAGAGTATAAATAGCAAAGATGTGAGGAAGAGAAAAACGTGACATTTTGCAGAAGTGAATTTAATATAAAACAGATTATAAAAACCTTGTCAATTAACAATTGTAATATGTTTAAGAACATTGTTGAGACCTTATGAAATTGCCTGAAACCTTTTGATGCATGTGAGGTCAGCAATTTCTTGCTCAATTATGCTATTTTCTAAATGGTCACTGACGTCTGCCATAGAGCATCATTGGAGGTTAAAAGGCTTTGATATTACTTTGTCTTTGAGTCCTGAAATAAAATTTGTAGGTTAATATTCCATTAAAACAAACAAAACATAGTCAAGTAGACTCTTTGCATTTTCAGTTATTCATTTTTCTTTTTCTTTGTAAAAGCAAATCACACATTGCTGAATTACTGCTGATTTTAGAACATTTTTAATTGGTTAAACTAATTAGAGATGTTCACAATTCTGACAACACAGTAACTGAATCCATAGAATATTTGCAATGCAACTTATCTATACGCAATTCCTAGCACTCAATTTTTGTAACCTGAAACTAAGTGTAAAACTAAAAATGGATTGAAAAAAAAAAGACTTCAGTGGCCCAGGTTCATATCACTTGAGTGAGTGGTGGGTTGGAATGGTTTTAATGATGAAAAAGGGAGAAGTTTGTTTCTGGAAGGATCATCTCTTTCATTAAATCCTCACCCTATTCCCTCACCCCAAGAAGAAGGTGAAAAATTCAGCAACAACCTATTGGTGATCTCACAGCATCTCACACATTGGTCTTTCAGAGGTCAGAAGGCTGACTTCCTTAATGGTTGCTCTGCATTTTGGTACTGCTTATATTATCAGGTCTATCCTTCTGCTTTTTCAACAATCCATATTAATGGAGTATTTGGACTTCTCTGTCAGGATTCAAGCCTGGTCATAGGATAAAACGTACTGGTTTGCTATTGAATGATCTCCGATCAGACTGGGTCACAAGTATTACATCTGTTCTTTGATACTACCAACCTGGTATCCTTCTAGATCAGTTCTAATTGTGGTATCCTTTTGGATTAGTTCTATGGGATGGAATGGGAGTGAACAGCACAATATTTGGCTCACCCTAATTCTTCCTATGGAACGAATACTAGATGAAGTTATTGGGTGAGATAAGCCTTCGCCATTGAGAAGCATACTGACTATATCCAATGCTGTTGTTGTCCCCCAATGCTGGGGGTCTGAGAAACCACAGGCTTCAATTAAACCCTCATGGTCATGGTCACTAATTACCTAGTCACCTCCTGTTTGGATTACTGTAATGTACTCTACATGGGCTGTCCTTGAAGGGTATTCAGAAGCTGGTGCCACACTCACAATTGTGTGCCTCTAGAATGGCACATGTTACATCTCTGTTCCATTAATTTCATTAACTATCAGTTTGCTTTCTATTGTAATTCAAAGTGCTGGTTTGATCTTTAAAGCCTTACATGATGTAGCTCCAAATTATTTGACTTTTCTTATTCCTGATCACATTTATCCATTCCATCAGATCCAGGTTGAGGGTTATGTTGCAGACTAAACAGCTTAATCTGATGGTAGCAAAATAACTTGCCTTTTCTACTGTGGCTCTCACCTTCTAAAACATTATTCCACCATAAATGTGAAATTGACTTCATCTTTGTTTGCCTTTCAAAAGATTCCGAAAATGTGGTTCTTCCAGCATGAGGAATCTGGAAGATGATAACATTGTATTTAGATGAGTGTTCCCCTGTAATCTATTTCTATTATTGTATTTATTTTGTTTTATTTTTGAGGTATTTTAATAGTTGTAAACCTCTTATGGTCACATTAGTGAAATGGTGGCTAATGTTTAATAAATAAATAGTGCAGGCTTCACAGAGCAGTTAACATACTTCTTTTTCTTATCTATTCATTATAACAATATCTAAAGAAAATTGTGTTTATTCTTAGACCCTCTCACCAACTTCAGCCATTCAGTTTGTCTCTTGTTAATATCAACAATGCAGTTCTGTGCCTGATAGAATAGAATAGAATTCTTTATTGGCCAAGTGTGGTTGGCCACACAAGGAATTTGTCTTGGTGCATATGCTCTCAGTGTACATGAAAGAAAAGATACATTCGTCAAGAATCATAACGTACAATACTTAATAATAGTCATAAGGTACAGTAAGCAATCAAATCACACTAGGAAACAGTCAATATAAATCGTAAGGATACAAGTGATAACTTACAGTCATAAAGTCACAAATGGGAGGAGATGGGTGATAAAGAGTGATGAGAAGATTAATAGTAATAGTAATGCAGGCTTTGTAAATAGTTGGACAGTGTTGAGGGAATTATTTGTTTAGCAGAGTGATGGAATTCAGGAAAAAAACTGTCCTTGTGTCCAGTTGTTCTGATGTGCAGTGCCCTATAGCATCATTTTGAGGGTTGAAACAGTTTATGTCTGGGATATGAGGGATCTGTACGTATTTTCACAGCCCTCATTTTGACTCGTGCAGTATACAGGTCCTCGATTAAAAGCAGGTTGCTAGTGATTGTTTTTTCTGCAGTCCTAATTACTCTCTGAAGTCTGTGTCTTCTTGTTGGGTTGCATAACCAAACCAGACAATTATAGAGGTGCAGATGACAGACTCAGTAATTCCTCTGTAGAACTGTATCAGCAATTCCTTGGGCAGTTGGACCTTTCTGAGTTGGCTCAGAAAAAACATTCTTTGTTGTGCTTTTTTGATGACGTTTTTGATGTTAGGTGTCCATTTTAGGTCTTGTGATATGATAGAACCTAGAAATCTGAAGGTCTCTACTGTTGATACTGTGTTGTCTAGTATTATAAGAGGTAGCAATATGGGAGGGTTTCTCCTAAAGTATACCACCATTTCTACAGCTTTGAGTGTGTTCAGTTCCAGATTGTTCTGGATTATACCATGAGACAAGTTGTACAACCTCCCATCTGTATGCGGATTCATCACTGTCTTGAATGAGACCAATCACTGTTGTATCATCTACAAACTTCAGTATTTTAATAGATGAATCATTTGAGATGCAATCATTGGTATATAGGGAGAAGTGAAGAAAGCAGAGTTGTACAGATATCAGATGTGATTCTGCCTAGCTTCACCTGCTGCTTCCTGTCTGTTAGGAAGCTTATGATCTACTTACAGGTGTGTTCAGGTACTGCTAGCTGGTTTAGTTTAGTTAGAAGAATGTCTGGAATGATGGTATTGAATGTTGAACTGAAATTCACAAAGAGGACCCTTGCCTAAGTATAGAAATTCAAGGTGTTGTAGGATGTAGTGTATGATGTAGTGCAAGATGTAGTGCAGAGCCATTTGGGACTTGATTTGGGACTTGTCCACATCTATTACATGTATCTTTGTTTTCAGATTCCAAGAACCACATTTTCCTGTCCTATTTCTGTATTCCAATTACTGTGAATTTCTTGAAATGCACTTTTTTCACATCTAAGATACCCATGAGAATATGATAAAAATCTTAATGAGCCCAGGCCTACCTAGCCAGAGTTCTCTCTTACTTTATTATCAGCTGGACAGTAGTGGGATCCTACCTTGATCACTACGATTCGGTGGGTGATTGCATGTGTGCGCCCCTAATGCATGTGTGCATCCCTCTAATGCATGTGTGCATATGCCCCCTAATGTGCGCGCACCCAACAAACCAATCAGCTGGGAGGATGAAGAAACGAAAAGCTAGGAGCAACCTTCCCTTCCTCCCATTCGCTTTTCAGTCTTTTGTCCTCTCAGCTGATTGTTGGAAGCTTTGTTTGGCTTCTCTCAGCTGATCGTACACTTTTTTTTACTACCAGTTCAGCCGAATTGGGTTGAACCAGTAGCATACACCATTACAGCTGGAGCATCTAGAAAACCCATCCTTCTTTTTCATTATTGCTTCCATTTATTTAGTATTTAAGGATGGACTGGTCCAATGTCTGAAAAATGTTCAGTTAAATAACCTTAAATTGAAGTATAGTCCAACCTTTCCATTAAATCTCTTAATTTCTCCACATTTTCATTTGGCTTTGAAAACTTTAAATTCACCCATATATATGGCTACTACTGACTTCCTTTGATAAATGGTCATTCATAGGATATGCAGTTAAAATGCAGGTAAGGTAAAGACATATAGTTTAGATTACTCCCAAATAATGTAATATTCTACAGCACATCAGTTTGTTGATTTAGCTGGGTTAGTGAAGAATTTCTTTTTATTAATCTGGTAGAATAAAGTATTTGCAATATACTAATCACAAATGTTTATCTAACAATAGAGACAATTTGATAAGTTAAAATATTAAATACCAAAAATGAATTTTGAAATATCTTTTCATGAACTGCTATATTATAGCTGTGAACAATATTGAAATAAATGAACAATAATGATCCATTAGTATTTTGATTAAGCTGGATTGTATTCAAGGTAATTTAGCAAAAAAAATAATTTAGCAATAATTATAACAGTCAATCAAACAACAAAATGATAGATGAAACCTATTCGTAACTTAATGAACTGAGATAGGAATGTGTTAGCCAAAATTTTATTGACAGCTAGGTTATACTTCAAAATTTACTAGGCTTACCTGCGAAATAGTCAATGCCAAATAGTCAATGAATCTCAGTAATAGCAAGATGTCATAGCAAGAACATTATTTGGCTATCATACACACACACATTTAAATATAGGTTTACCTATAAACAATATCAATGTTTATCATTTGTTTCTTGGATTTTTCTAAGAACAGGTTTTATGACTCTTTGGAACATGGGTCTAATAAACAAGTTTCATAAAAGTTTCATAAAAGCTGCATACCATCATGCCAGCAAGATTTAAAAGTTTATTTTCTGTATGGAAGCTCTTAAAAACCCTTAAAACCAGAAGGACAAAACAGTAATAGCAGACACAGCATCCTGACTTTATACGAACTCATGAAAAATGTCATTTAGAACCTTAGCCATCTGCTTTTTAGTTTATATTATATAAACAGCAGGAATGACACATGTGGATTTAGTAAGAGAAACTAAAAAGCTGTTTACTTAATTTATTTAAAATAAATAAACTGTAATACTATATGCTTTTCTTCAATTTTTATGTAAAAAGCCCCCCCCCCCAAATCTTCCTAAAGTCTCTAGCTGAAATACCAGCCTGTCAGCATCATCAGGGAGATGTGATATGAAATATGATCAGATCATCTAATTCTGCTTTATTGTTAGATTACATTATTAATGTAAAATCTGAAAATACTATTCTCCTCCCATTTCCTTTACCCTTGGAAATTAGGGAAGACTGAGTTTCTTGCACCAATCATTATCTAGAATGTGATCTCATATTTGACCATTCCCTAGAGAGCCTCCCTGGAATGAGCCAGCAATGTGCTGCAGCTGCCAAAAAAGCAAACACAGTTTTAGGCTGCATAAACGGGGGATAGAATCAAGATCATGTGAAGTGTTAATGCCACTTTATAATGCTGTGGTAAGGCCAGACCTGGAATACTGCATCCAGTTTTGGTCACCATGATGTAAAAAAGATGTTGAGACTCTAGAAAGAGTGCAGAGAAGAGAACAAAGATGATTATGGGCCTGTGGGCTAAAACATATAAAGAACAGTTGCTGGAATTGGATATGTTTAGTTAATGAAAAGAAGGATTGTGGTGACATGATAGCCGTGTTCTGATATCTCAGAGGCTGCCACAAAGAAGAGGGAATCAAACTATTCTCCAAAGTACCTGAAGGCAGGACAAAAAACAATGGATGAAAACTGATCAAGAAAAGAAGCAACCTAGAACGAAGAAGAAATTTCCTGACAATTAGAACAATTAATCAGTGGAATAACTTGCCAGAAGTTATGAGTGCTCCAACATTGGAAGTTTTTAAGAAGCTATTGGACAATCCTTTGTCTGAAATATTATAAGCTTTCCTGCTCAAACAAGGGATTGGAGCAGAAGACCTCCAAGGTCCCATCCAATTCTGTTATTCTACTATATTCTGTTCTGTTCTGTTCCGTTCCATTCTGTTCCGTTCAGTTCCATTCCACTCCACTCCTCTCCATTCCATTCCATTCCATTCTAGAAACAATGATCAAGATATTCTGTTGAACTTTGTATTGGATTGAGTTCTTCTGTATCTTAATATAACTACAGTTAGTTATATTGCTAACTTGAGCATATACATGTTCTTTGATTTGCAGTCCACTATTTATTTATTTAATTTGTTTGCTGCCCATCTTACCAAAGTGACTCTGGGTGGCTAATAATAATATATAAAATTACATTCAAAATTACAAAATAATACAAGTTATAAGGAAGGGAGGAGGGAGGGGGAATGTGGGAAGGAGGAGTAACAAGGGAGGGAGAAGAATATACAGGGTTGAGATGGGAACTGCAGTCAATCAACCATCTCCAGTGTAAAATTCCGTCATCAAGGCCCCAAGCCATGTGGCAGACTTATTATGGAAAGTCAGTAGGGTGGAAGTCAAATCTCACCTCAGGGGGCAAGATATTCCAAGGGTGCAAGGGTGTGGCAGAATAGGCTCTTCTCCTGGACCCCACCATCTGGAATTCCTTGACTGACAGGAAGTGCCACACGCTTGTTATTTATCAGAGAAATGATGAAGGCACAGGAGACCTGTCAATGTATGTGGCCGATAGTCCTCTACATTTACAGAATAACTATTTGTAGGGCAGATTTTCCACAATACTGAAGACCATAATTTTTCACAGTATCAATTGCTTGGAGAACTCCATATACAGAAGAAGCTTTACATTATAGTTGTCCAGAGCAAATGGGTAGTAATGCAGCAAATTGCTGTTATAGTCAGTCATGCTCTGAAAATACTAGTGCATTTTTATTGTGCAAGAAGAGGTTTCCTTATTTTCACAAAAACTATTAGATTTTAATTTAATTAATTGTAATAATAATACACATTTTAAAAAAGAAAACAAGTATTCAAAATTTACAATGTAGTCTTTTTAGGATGAAATTTATGTGTCTTTAAGGTATATATATAAAATATACCAATTCTATGTACAGTTACTTATGAAAATAATTGTAATTAACCAAGCATATCTGGTCCTTGACTGGGCTGATCAAAAAAGAAATAATCCCCTTTTTAGACAAAGGACTGTATTTTGGATGATCAAAAGAGTAATTTAGCCAGCATGTGAAATTCACAGTTAATACACCAGACGTTAATGTTAAGACAGAATGATGCATACGCAATGACTTTGGCTAGCCCTAGCTGACACTCTTCATTGAAGTCCTGCTGTTGAAGCATCTGCTGCTTATTATTCTATTGCTAAATAGTCACTTGGGAAGCAGTAACTTAGTCAGAAGAATCAAATTACTCATTCAATTATACATGAACCCTAATGTTCTGTGGCAATATTGTAATAGTTCACTCAAGGGCCAGGAATGGTATTTACATTATTCTAATAGTCACAAATTGCTAAAGATTTAATCATATGTGATCCATAGTCATTTAGATTTCTAGCATTTGAATTGAAATGTTTAGTTTCCACCAAGTATGCATTTTACATTAATATGAGATATTAATGGAAAATGTTCCTAAACTATGAGGCTGAAATTAATGGGAGATGTTTATGTATATGCCACTAACAAAATGAAATTCAGTGTAGATTAAGATTTTACACTTGGGTAAGAAAAACCAACTGTATAGGTATAGGCTATATGAAACTAGTAATAACTGCAAGAGGAATCTTGAAGACCTAGTGGACAATCACTTTAATATGAGACAACAGTGAGCAACGGCTGCCAAAAAAATTAATGGAATCCTAAGCTGCATTAATACAGGGATAGAATCAAATTTACATGAAGTTCTGATGCTACTTTACAAAGCCTTAGTAAGATCACACTTGGAATACTACATCTAGTTTTGGTCACCAGAACACAGACAAGATGTTGAAACTCTAGAAAGAGTGCAGAAAAGTGTAACAAAAATGATTAAGGGACTGGTGGCTAAAAGATATGAAGAACTGTTATAGGATTTGGGTAAATCTAGTCTAATGAAAAGAAGGGATGGGGGAGACATGATAACACTGTTCCAATATATGATGGGGTCTACAAAGATGAGGAGGTTAAACTATTTTGTAAAGCACCAAAAAGCAAGACAAGAAGCTATGGTTGGAAACTAACCAAGTAGTGAAGCAACCTAGAACTAAAGAGAAATTTCCTAATGGTGAGAGCAATTAACCAATAGAACAACTTACCTTCAGATGTTGTGGGTGCTCAATCACTGAAGACTTTCAAAAAGAAACTGGACAACCATTTGTCTGAAATGATATAATATCTGCTGCTCAAGCAAGGGCTTGGACTTGTAGAAGACAAGATCTATTGTTCTATGTTCTTCTTATAAATTGTCTGTCTAGTGACACCAGTTCTCAAAATATGAACTATATTGTTTCTAAAAACATTAACTCATTTACTCATGAGTGATTGGGATAAAAATATCTATATTGAGCTACAAATTAGTATTAGCAATCAGATAAAAAGTTCAATAAACCTATAATTGCATTGCTACTTCTACAAAATCTGGCTGGTTCATATAGAAGGGGAAAAGTGATTTAGTGATTAAGAAATTAATATCTCCAAATTGATGTCCATCTTCAGTAGTCACATAGAGAACGATTTGTCTTTGATTTGCTTTTTGTTCTAAGACTATGCAAGAATTCTATTTTCAAGATAAGATATTTCATTATTCCCACAGATATATCAAGGCATGTATTGTTGTCTTAAACAAAATATAGATATTCACTATCCTAGCTGAAATATTTTTCAACTTTGCATGGCTCTCCCTAATACTATCATCCAGTAAAGATCCACATTTTGAATCAATATAAGTTCTTGGGCTAAATACATAATAAGCTATATAGCATCAAAATTCAAAACTTTATAACAATTTCCTGCACATTTTTTATTGTTTGTTTCTACAATGTTCCCTGGAATAATAGAAAAAAAAACTTCTCATGAAATACAAAAGTTGGAAAATTGTGAAAACAAGGAAATACTTGAACATTAATAAAATCTTCCTCCTGTTACATAGAACTAACACTCAGTCATAATACCATCAATATGAGATGTTGATAAGAAGGATTGTCCTAAAGCAGGGGTAGGGAACCTTGGCTCTTTTATCACTTATGGACTTCAACTCCCAGAATCCCTGAGTGAGCCATAAAAGGTTCCCCATCCCTGGCCTACTGGTTTTTCAGTTGTGGGGGAAATCAATTTTTGACTGGAATGGGATTGTTTGATATACAAATGTAGGACATATAAAGAATATATAAAGAATATGTCCTACATTTGTATATTAAACAGTCCCATTCCAGTCAAAAATTGATTTCCCCCACAACTGAAAAACCAGTAGGCCAGGGATGGGGAACCTTTTATGGCTCACTCAGGGATTCTGGGAGTTGAAGTCCATAAGTGATAAAAGAGCCAAGGTTCCCTACCCCTGTCCTAAAGGATTGTCACTAGCTTTTCTAGTTCATCAATACCTTAATTCTGTTGAACGGTTGCATACCTGATTAATTTTAAGTTAGCAAGTGTGACCTACCTTATCCGTTCTCTTTATATAACAGTTTGTTATTGATGGCTCAATCTGAACTTGTTTTTCTAGTATCTTGAACACTTGACTGCCCAGTAATTTTGTTTTATTTTGCAGTAACTTATCTGTTTCTTAACAAATGTATTTTGTTAATGAAGGCTGTTAATTGGCTGAAAGCAATAATTAAAATCTGCTTTCGTGAAAAGTGTGAATTAGGTATTGCCTGGAAGACAATAATCATGTAACATCATGTAAGGTGTAGTGTCCACAAATGTAGAACCATCTCAAGAAAATTCATGTTAGCAGTTTGTTTCATCAAAAGAAGAATAAAAGAAATAAAAAAGTTTTTCATCTTTCTATGGCAAAAATGATCAAAAAAGTCTTGGGACAATGGATTAGACAATCTTTGTCCTAATTAATGTTTTCTAGATGTGTCTCATTACAAGTCCCTAACCAATAGATTCACTGATCATACTTATTTCTTTTTAGTGGCAGTGACTGTTCGATTAACTGAGAATGTAATAGATTGTGGAAACCTGATTTAATATTTTTTTCCTTAAGAAATTAAAGTAGTTTAAATGGAATTTCATGTGATTTAGGAATCCCCAAATCACAGTAAGGTCTAAACCTATGATCCTTTCTAAGTTTTTAAATGAAAGTAAATTAGTAATGGGATATAGTGTAGATTAGGATATTACAAACTTAATTATTTATACTTTTTATACATTATTACTGAGCCTCTGTGGCACAGTGGTTAGAGTGCAGTACTGCAAGCTACTTCTGCTGAAGCCAGCTGCCGGCAATTTGGCAGATCAAATCTCACCAGGCTCAAGGTTGACTCAACCTTCCACCCTTCAAAGATGGGTAAAATGAGGACCCAAATTGTTGGGGACAGTATGCTGACTCTTAGAGAGAGCCGTAAAGCACTATAAAGCGATATATAAGTCTAAGTGCTATTGTTATTTATACTTATTAATCTGCCTATGCTGTATTATTCTATACCAACATTGCCTATATCTTATTCCTGGTTTGGTTAAGTCCTTTATCCTCAATAGCTGGTTTTGCTGATGGCTGTTCCATTGTGTGTGTATGTGTATTTTATATATATAATTGTTTTTTTTAAATATTTTTATTATCTTGTAGGTCACATTATAAGTTTTCCAGGGTGCATGTGTGCCATGAGCAGCAGGTTAGATATGCCTGCTCTATATGTTACTTTAAAATCCAAGGGTAGAAAATGAAGGAAAAACTCATATTGGTCACTGCAAGGCTATGTATTTGAATATATCCCAGAATGGTATGTGAGTTAATACTGTAACTTTTCATGTTGAAATCTGGACTAATGTCATATATCATTCTGAACAGCTACTGTGTGTATGTGTGGGTGTTTACATATATATTTCTATATAGCTTAGTGGGTTTTGGTATGAAAAATGTGTAATGTTAAAGTGTTGAATATTAAGCTCTGTTGAGCACTTCATTAGAAGTAAGTAATGCAAAGGAGCAAAAATAGACTTGTATAATTAAAACTCAAAGCATCACCAGAAAAATTAGCTCATGCATCCAGATGTCAGTGTGACAGTGGTTTTCCCTCCAATCTAATGAACTTTAATGATTATTGCTAAATTGTGCAAAATAAATCACATAAATTACTGCAGATCAACAGCAGGATGAAAGTCCACAGTGGCATTGCAATGTGTTCCTGTAAAAAGAATCAAACTCCATATATATATATGAATATATATATATGAATATATATTCTTTTTCTTGATTAGAAGTGGCCTCCTAGTTTCAGAAGAAAATCTGAGTGATGATATGGAAATTTCTGCACCAGCAGGCCTAGGATTTCAGTCTATTCAGTAAAGCATAATTTTTAAAACAAGTGTTTATTAGATAAAGTCTTTCGTAGCAGTTTGTCCATTAGTTTGATATTTATGGTCTGCAACCTTGTGCCTTTTCAGTTACAATAGCAGGGCTGTTCAGTTTTTACCTTACTATTTTATTCGATTCTTAAACTCTTGGCCACCACAATAAGGTAATCTTTAGATATTAAGGTATTATATTGGCATGGTATGAGTATGAATGATGTTTATTCTACGCTGATGATATTTTGGCAATTTTAGATCAGTATCCTATTTCTTTGCCTAATGTTATAAACATTGTATGATAGATTTTAAAAAGTATTCTGATAAAAGTTTTTCTAAAAAACAGTAACATTTAACCCATAGCTGTGTTAAAACATATTTACTTATTTGCTTCCCTAGGCCTTAATATATCAATACATATCAATATTATATAAGAAAATAGTTTTTGATACTGTTAAATATTTGGGGCTTTTGCAGTATATTCAAATACATTTCTAAACATTTTGAAAACTTTAAAAAAGATTGAATTGGATATTAATAGATGGCTTAAGATTCATTTAAATTTTTGAGGCAAATCCTCCATTCTCTCTGTTTGCATTCTTTCTGCTAACTTCCCCATTGTCTTTCTGTTCAAATATGCAGAATAGATTGCAAATGGTGATCACCTGATTGCAGGGCCTTTGCAAACAGGTTGTGAATGTTTTGGCCAAACATCCCAAATGCAGAGTGATCTTTTACAATGTCAGTAAGTGCTTTTATGGGTTTATGGCAGCATCCTTTCTGAGGCTGTCATAACTATGAATGGTCATTAAGCAACTGGTTGTAAGTCAAAGACTATATCACTGAGCAATTATTCACATAGCATATCCTAGAACATTTCTGTATTTAACTGTCATAGAAATGTTTGCTAAATTTGCAAATTATTCTCACCAATTCACAATGATTTTTTTTTGCTTCATTGATTAATGTTAAGATTTTAACAAAACAAAAATATATAAGATATATTCCCCACCCTAAGATATCTTCTGAATATATTTTTCATTATGATTAGATTAATATGTTATATACCATCTGTTATCTAAATATACAGAGTTAATTGAAGAAATGTTTTTCTGTTGGGAAATTCGATCCCATAATAGTGTGTTTAATATTGCTTTGGAGTTTTAATCCTGCAATAACAAAAGTTATTGTTTATTGAAAAAACAGTAAATAAAGACTTTATTTTGAGAAGAGTTATTATGAATAGTAAACAATTCTCTACTGATTTATTTTGTCATCATGCATTTCTGAAGATGAGAAACAGCTGGTTTTGAAGTTATTTTGAATGTTTCAAATTATTTCTAAGGAGACAATATTAAACTTTCTGCCAGTAAGAATGGAAGTCCTGTTTGTCTCCAGCATAGGATAATGAATTGGAACAAACTTGTTAGAATATCAGGAAGTATTTAGGCAAACTTTTTTTTTCTACCGGCAATATATAGAGTCATTGACGACTGGCAGTCACATAAAAATAATTAACCAGAATAATTATTCTCTGTATAGTATCATCAGATATGCCCCCCCACCCAAGCAGGAAACCTTACACACCGTTTCTGACAGATGGCTGTCCAGTCTGTTCTTGAAAACCTCCATTATTCCTCGTCTGGCCTTCACGGGCTTTGGAGAATAGCTTGACCCCTTCCTCCTCTCTGTGGCAGCCCCCCAAATATTGGAAGACTGCTATCCTGTCTCCCCTTTTTATTAAACTAACAGAATAGTTAGTTTCCAAGATGGCGGCCGGAGGACGTCCCCGAGAGGAGCTCCGTCGGGATGTCTAGCTTTTGGGGTGAGCCTCTTCCCCCCTGGGTCCCCCACCGGTGGCAGAGGTGGGGGAAGGACCAGGGGGGGTTGGTGAAGCCTCGGAGCGACTGGCAGAGCTGGAGCCGCCCGGCTGCTTTGCGGACAGCGGAGGTTCGGCCGCGGCCACGTTTGGCATCGGGCAGCTGTGTTTGGCGTTGGGCGGCGGCAGCGGCGTTCCCAGATGGCCAGCAGGGCTGTTAAGAGAGTCGGAGTCGCCCGGTGCTTCACGGGTGGCGGAGGCTCGGCTGCGGCTGTCGTTGGCATTGGGCAGCCGCGTACAGTGTTGTGCAGCGGCGGCGTTCCCGGATGGCTGGCGGAGCTGCAGACGATGTCTCCTTTCCCCTTAGGCCCCCACCGGTGGCAGAGGTGGTCGGGCCTGGGGGGGGAGAGTTAACGGCTCCGAAGGGACTGGGAGACATTGCTTCCGCAGGTTCCATGGCTGATCAGAGAGCCTTCGGATGACAGCGAGGACAGGTTGTGATTCTGCGTTCGGCGTTCAGTGGCGGCGAGGCCAGAGGAAGAATGAAGCCCTGTTTGTGACATTCTTCTCCCCAAGGTCCCCACTGGTGGCAGAGATGGATAGACCGGGGGGGGGGGGAATCACAGGCCCCGAAGCAGCTGGAACGCGTTGAACTCGCTGTTTTGTGCCTGGTGTGTGGTGGCAACAGCTCTGGGGGACTGATGGGGCCACGGACGTTGCTCCTTCCCCTTGGGTCCCCACCGGTGGCAGAGGTGGTTGGAGCAGGGGGGGGAGGGTCGGTGGCTCGAAGGGCCTGGAGGGTGCTGGAGCTGCCAGAAGCCTCGGAGCTATCCGTTTGAAGCTGCAGTTGGGGTCTCCTTCCCTCCTAGGCCCCCACCGGTGGCAGAGGTGGTTGAAGGGCTGGGGGGGATGGGGGCCCTGGAGCAACAGCAAAGCAGCAGAGATGGCAGAGGAACTCTGAAAAATATCAAAGACTATGGAGGGCATTGCCGGACGACTAGGACATTTTTATTGGAGCCCTTGAAATATTCTAGGAAAGATCTCTGGGCCTTGAGGGATGCCCCGCTCTCCCTCAAGTGGCCCTCAAAACTCTCTAGGACATATCTTAATGACGGATCCTGGGATCCCGAGAGATGGTACGGCCGCAGGAAATGTGTTGGGGGGAAGTCCGGGGTTTGTAGATTTTTAATGGGGTTTTTAAGGGGGTTAGGGAAATCCGAACCGGATTTGGGGGACAACCCGTGAGGATTTGGGGGCAGCCAGGCTGGCATGCATGTCTGGGAGGGCTCAGAGGGGTGTGCGTTGAGGGGGCAGACAGGGGGTGGGATGCCGGGGGCCGGTTCTATTGGCACAGTAAGTGGGAGGGGCAGATATGGTGGGGGTAGAGGGCCATATCAGCTTGTGGGATCGCGCAGTCGCTGTCTTCAAGCGGTAACATGCTCCAACCCTCTTCACCCATCCTGCAGGCCTGGTTGTACAGAGCCTCAGGCCCTGAGTACCCGGTTGATGCTGTGCTATGCCAGGTCCGTTGTGAATAAAGCCCCCCCCCCGATTTGTGATCTTACTCAGAAAGAGGGCATGGACCTGGTAGGTATTACCGAAACCTGGTTGGGCCCAGAGGGGGGTGTTCCTCTGAAGGAGATGTGCCCACCACGTTTCTTAGCATTTCATCAGCCTAGGTCTCAGGGAAGGGGTGGTGGGGTGGCGGTGCTTATTAGAGAGGTCTTTTGTCCTAGGGAGGTCACTGTTCCTCAGACGGCTGGGTGTGAATCTCTGTGAAGTGGGGGCAGGGGGTTCAGATGGGCCTTTTGATAGCATACCTGGCTTCCTGCCACTTGTCATTGGCCCTGCCCGGACTCCTCGAGGTGATAGCCGAGCTGGCGGTTAGGACCCCTAGGCTTTTAGTCATGGGGGATTTCAACCTGCCTACGCTCAGGGAAACCTCTGGGGTAGCTCAGGAGTTCATGGCTTCCATGACGGCCATGGACCTGACCCAATTAGTTTCTGGCCTCACGCATATAGGAAGACACACGCTGGACCTGATTTTTGTCTCTGGTAGTGGTTGAATGACTGTAATTTCGGGGACTTAGATATCAAACCCTTGTCATGGAGAGATCATTCTCTTCTTAGACTTGACTTCTGTACCGCCACACCCCACCGCAGTGAGGCGGAGCTGTGTAGATGGTTCCATCCCAGGTGCCTGATGGACCCTGAGTGGTTCCAGAGGGAGCTTGGGCCATTTCCCGAGACTCTGGCTCATAACTCACCTGGAGACTTGGTGGCCACCTGGCATAGGCTGGCTGCCGAGGCTCTGGACCGAGTTGTGCCTTTGCGACCTCTGACCCGGCACAGATCCCATCCAGCTCTGTTGTTTATGGAGGAGCTGCGGGAGATGAAGTGCCGGAAAAGACATCTGGAGAGTGTTTGGAGGGCTAGCCGTGCCGAGTCTGACCGAACACAGGCGAGGTCCTATATTAGGACTTACCTTGTGGCAATAGAGGCGGCGAAGCATTCACATTTCTCCGCCCTTATTGCATCAGCAGAAAATTGGCCTGCCGCTCTGTTTAGAGTGACCCACTCCTTGCTTGAGCCGAGAGCGCGGGAGGATCTCTTGCAGGGCAGGGAAGAGGAGTTTTCCCGATTTCTGCATGACAAAATTCAGATTCGGGGCAGGCTGGACTCCAATTGGGTGGACTCAGGGGAGGTGTCCGGGGCAGGTCTTGAGACTATTATCTGGGAAGAGTTTGACCCTGTGACTGCTGAGGGTGTGGACAGGTTGCTGGGGGGCTGAATACCACCACATGTTTGTTGGACCCGTGTCCCTCCTGGTTGGTTTTGACTGCCAGGGAGGTGACATGAGGCTGGCTCCAGGGGATTATCAATGCTTTGTTGAGAGAGGGGTCACTCCCTACTGCCCTGAAAATGGCAGTGGTGTGGCCCCTACTCAAGAAGCCTCCCTGGACCCGGCTGTTTTAAATAACTATCATCCAGTCTCCAACCTTCCTTTTTTAGTGAAGGTTGTTGAGAGTGTGGTGGCATGTCAGCTCCCTCAGTACCCGGAGGAAGAGACTTACCTCGATCCATTCCAATCGGGCTTCAGGCCCGGGCATAGTACCGAAACAGCATTGGTCGCGTTGGTTGATGATCTCTGGAGGGCCCGTGACAGGGGGTATTCCTCTGTCCTGGTCCTGTTAGATCTCTCAGCGGCTTTTGATATTATCGACCATAGTATCTTATTGCGGCGGTTGGAGGGGTTGGGGATTGGGGGAACTGTCCTGCGATGGTTCTCCTCCTTCCTCTCCAACCGCTCGCAATTTGTGTTGATGGGGGGGAGAGGTCCACCTCTAGGCCCCTCATTTGTGGGGTGCCTCAGGGGTCGGTCCTCTCCCCTCTTTTGTTCAACATTTATGTGAAGCTGCTAGGGGAGATCATTCGTGGTTTTGGGGTGCGGTGTCATCTGTGTGCGGATGATACCCAGCTTTACATCTCCACCCCAAGCCACCCCAACGATGCTGTGGAGGCTATGTCCCGGTGCCTGGAGGCCATGCGGATTTGGATGGGCGGGAACAGGCTCTGGCTCAACCCTTCCAAGACTGAATGGCTGTGGTTTCCAGAGCCCCGATATAGTCAGCTGACTCCATCCCTGGCTATTGGGGGAGAGATCTTTACCCCCCACAGAGAGGGCTCGCAATTTGGGTGTCCTCCTGGATGCACGGCTGTCTTTAGAAGACCATATTACGGCTGTCTCCAGGGGGGCTTTTTATCAGATTCGCCTGATTCACCAGTTGCGGCCCTTTCTGGATCGGGACGCCTTATGTACTCACGCCCTTGTCACCTCTTGCCTGGATTACTGTAATGCTCTCTACATGGGGCTCCCTGCGGGGAGCACCCGGAGACTCCAACTGGTACAAAATGCGGCTGCACGGGTGGTTATGGGGGCGTCACGAAGCTCCCATGTGACACCTCTCCTGCGCGAGCTGCATTGGTTACCGGTGGTTTTCCGGGTTCGCTTTAAGGTTCTGGTTTTGACCTTTAAAGCGATCCATGGCATTGGACCAGGTTATTTGCAGGACCGCGTTCTGCTGGTAATCTCCCACCGACCTGTGTGTTCCCACAGGGAGGGCCTTCTCTGGGTGCCGTTGGCTTCTATGTGTCGTCTGGTGGCCCCTAGGAGTAGGGCCTTCTCTGTGGGGGCCCCCGCCCTCTGGAATGGTCCGACTCCAGAAATATGCACTAATATGGATCTGAGAGCTTTCAGATGTGCATTAAAAACCTGGCTCTTTGAGCAGGCCGGCCTAGGCTGACATGGGATTTTTAATTTAATATTTGTGTTTTAATCGAGTTTTTAAAATTTGGGTTTTAATTAATTTATTGGGGGAGGGTATAATTTTAGACAGCCTAAATTATTAATTTATTTTTAACTTTTGTATATTGTAAATGGGGTCTTTGGTTGGCTGTGCACTGCCCTGAGTCCTTCAGGAGAAGGGCGGTATATAAATAACAAAATAAATAAATAAAAATAAATAAATCCAAATAAACTTGAGATAATTAGATTGTATTGTTGTTCTCGATTGAAAAAATAAGTTTTAAAATGCCATGAAAAAGTAGCTTAAAATGAGAAAATTCATAATATTTGAAGATTTCTGCTGGGTTTTTAAAAAAAGCCTTAACTTCAGAAAGCAATGCTATTTTAGAATTAAAGATAAATATAGCTTTTAAACATGGTTATGATCTATACATGAACTATGCATATATATATATATATATATATATATATATATATATATATATATATATATATTATTTTCTGTATATTTATTTTTTCACATCTTGTATTATACATACTTATATATTAAACACAAATAAAGGCATATACTGTATGTTCATGAAAACTCTCCCATAGGAAGGGTAGTGATTAAATACTGGTTTCCCCAAATGGAAAGATGGGAGGTCAGCAGTAGCAAAATTGTTCAACAGTATGGTAGCTGCAATCCAAACATTGCCAAAATATTGGGAAAAAAATTCACAGTCTGGACACGCTGGATAATCTATATATTCTATATATCTATATATTCTCTATATAAGCAATCATAAGCATGTTCATAGAATAGGAAAAGTTTAGGATGTTGAGCAGATTTGCTCTTAGAATGCAGGAGTTGTTTGATTTGACTGGGAATGGAATCAAGGACAGTGTTAGTTCTTTCGTTTAGTTTACTTTATTATCATTGCACTTGTACAATGAAATTAAATACCATTTTCCATGTACATTATGACTGAAAATAAACACAAACACACATCCCTCACACTCCACACTTTGAATTGAAAACCCCTGATATTGCATTAATATTGCACTATACAGTAGAATTCAATAGAGTTAACTGCTCTGGGATAGAAACTGTTTCTCAGCCTATTTTTCCTTGTTTTTGTTATCTTGTACTATCTGCCACATGATAATAGTTAAAAAAAAGGGTGCCCAGGATGAGATGCATCTTTGAGAATGTTTTGAACTGTCTTAAGGCAGTGGGAGCTATAAAGCTCTTCCAAAGAGGGGAGAGGGCAACCAATGATCTCCTGGGCAATGACATTAACTCTCTGGAGTGCTGTTCTATCTGCCACTGTGCAATTGGCAAGGTGCAGTAAGTTAAGATACTCTCCATGGTGCAGCGGTAGAAGGTCACCAGCAGTTTTTCATTCAGTTGTTGTTTTCTGAGAAGTCTCAAGTAGTATAATCTCTGCTGGGCCCTTTTGACCATGCTGCAATATGAGCATCCCAGATCAGGTCCTCTTTTATGGTAACACCCAGAAATGTAAAACTGGCCACTTGCTCCACTTGGTCTTCATTGATAGCTAAATCTTATTAGTGTTGAGGACCAAGTTATTGTCTCCACACCATGAAAGCAACCAGTCCACCTCATCTCGGTAGCAGAGTCATCCCCTGGAGATGAGTCCCACCACTGTTGTATCATCTGCAAATTTAGTATTAGTATTACTAGCATGAGTGGGAATGCAATCATGCACATAGAGTATAGAATAAGGGACTCAACATACAACCCTGTGGCATACCAATGTTAAGAATAAGGGCTGAAGTGGTATGATTACCTAATCTGACCCTCATGAGCGGCCAGACAGGAAATCCATAATCCAAAGGCAGATTGAATAAGAAAGTCCGAGGTCCAGACACTAGTCTATGTAGAAGGGCTTGATGGTGCAGGCTGTTAATCATCTAGCACTTAGGCAATTAGTGCAGGCTCGAATCCCACCAGGATCAAGATTGACTCAGCCTTCCATCCTCTCGGGGTAGATAAATTGAAGACTCAAGATTTTTGGGGGCCATAAGCTGACTTTGTAAAAATGCCGCTTGGGGGGCCAAAAGCCCTAGTAGCCATATACAACAGAATGAAGGCTATTGCCGAGCACTTAGCATGGTGCTCCATAGACTGTAAGCTGCCTTGAGTCTCCAGAGAAAGGCGGCATATAAATGTAAATTAAATAAAAAAAATAAAAAAATGTGTTATATGCTGAACTAAAAACTACAAAAAGCATCCTCACATAGACCCCTCACTGTTTAGATAAGTCAGAGCAGTGTGAAGAGTGATGGCTATAGTGTCCTCTGTACATCTATTTTTTTCTGTATGCAAACTGGTCTTTATCAAATGTATGCAGAAGACCAGAAATGATGTGCCGGCAGACCGATTTTTCAAAGCACTTCATGATAGAAATAAAAATTTCAACAATGGATCTGTCAGAAGTAAGATGAATCATTAGCCCATCTGAAACCAATCCCAGGCATTATCTTCTCTTCCTAAAAATGCTAAATTATTCCAATCTGAACAGCATCAAGCAGCTTAATGTCAAAAAACTTTTGAAGAATATATTTATACTTTGTCACAAATCATAACAGCACAGTAAGCATTGTACAGTACAATTATTTTCTAGATGTTTTCCCAGGGCTTCTGGTATTACGCATGGAGTGTTTTATGTCAGAATGAAAATGTTTTACATATCTAATAGTAATATATGAGAAATTACACAATAATTTACATTATTGCCCATGGAAAAAATGCAGTGAGTGATTGAAGATTATTAATGGAGCAAAGTATGCCACTATGAGAAAATATATGTTTAGGGTTTTTTAAAAATAGTTAAAATAAACTTTAATAGACAAATATACCTATATATTTTTTAACTTGGTCACTTTATTCCATAAAGAAATTGAAGCAAAAGACTAATGATAAAGTTTAAAGTCACTAAAATGAAAATATATTACATTATTATATATAAATAAACTTTCTTTAAAATAATTATTTCCAAGTGTATAAAAGAATTCAAATAAGAGAAACCCCAATTTTTGCAAATACCTGTAGAAAAATATTTCTGTTGGTGTTCTCACTGGAAGATAACTCACAAAACTGGAAAATGTTTTGGGTTCTTTCTTTGTTCTTAACCATGTAAATTAATCATAAAGTTTTATATTTATCGAAATCATGGCATTGACTCTTGTTGTCATCTGCAGTGTCAATAGAAGACTTCTCCATCCAATGATACTAGTAAAATGAACTGTTAATTATTTTATTGTATTTTATTTATTGTATACCACTGAGAGTCAATATGATAAGGCAATGCAGAAATAACGTAAATAAGTAAATAAGTAAGCAATCAAATAAATAAATTGGAGTAAAACTTTATTTTAAAACATTTTACAAGCATAAATGTCTAATAACTATATCTGAAGGTCAACCATAAAAAAAGAACAACATGAATTAAAAGCACCAGACAGTTTCTGAGGAGAAATCCAGAATTTATAGATATAAATTTGTGACAAAATTATATCTTACAGTAAATTGTAGCAGTGGTAAGGAATCTTTTAAACTTATGTCCATAACATAGAGAAAAGAGAAATATAGACAGATGTGAGTATCTCCATGTAGTTTAATGAACATGCTATATCAATGGCAAATGTATGAACACTTTGGGATGAGTGAATAGGTTACTACCTCCTTGATGATAATGCCTTTAGCATGTCTTCTGAGACTGTCTATAAAAGAACCAATTAATTCAGCATTATCATTGCATGGACATCTGTATAAAAGTTGGAACTAAGCCAAATGTTCATTAAACTATGACTTTCATGTGTTATCCAAGCTTTATATTGGATCAAACCTTATTTCCATAGGTCAATGATTATTCATTCTAAATATTATTAATATTTTCCAAATAAGGTGAGACACATATATTCAATTGTGAAGATTGTCAAATTAAAATACAAATACATTTTCCCTCCCTCCCTCCCTCCCTCCCTCTCTCTCTGTTTTATACTAAAAAAACCCACATAACCATATTCAATGTAGCAGGACATGACTGTACAAAGACTGTACAACTCCTTTCCATAGTGAGCAAAATGAGGGCTCAATTTAGAAACCCCAGCAAACAGTTTGCAAATGTGCAATTAAAATTCTAGCTCTTGTCTAATTATAGCACACTTAAGTTAAATGATCTTAATAGACACATAATGATAGCTTTATAAACCTACTGTTACTTATAATCCAAAGTAATTTGTAGTTCACTTTAAAAAGCATCCATTAAATGCCTATTATGATCTTTATGTAATTTAAGTAGACATTTAATGAATGCTTTATAAACCTAAATAGCAATTATTTCCAAAGACAACTGGTAACCATCTATAGTTACACAGCCATCAATGTAAATTGGCCATTCTGATGAAATTGGGGAACTAATACTTAAAGTCCATTGAACTGTATGTAAAACTAGACTGCATGTATTTTTCTTAATAGAACACTATAAATGTTCCTGTTCTTAATAAGCAAAAATATTGAAATCCGATGTGAACATATTGCTAATTACAAATATGGTCCTCTGAACTTTTAATTATTCAGAAATTCAACAGCATGCAAGAGGTATGTATATCTTAAAAAATTCTACTGCCTATTTATATTTGGTATATATAGGAAGTTTAAGTTTACTCATTCGCCTTAATATCAAGCAATTGCAAGAAGTCCTGAATTACAACCATACTAGCAAAAAGTAAAATAAGCCCTCAATATTGTTAAACATAACTGACATATAGCTAATATCCAATCCTGTAGTGTAAATCAGAAACTGCTCTATTTGGTTATCTGGATTATTGATTATTCCAAAACTCCCACTGCAATTTGGAACTAATCATCTCTAGGAATTAACATTAAACTAAACTGACCTAATGTAAATGTAAGAATCTCATTATACCTTAACAATAATTTGAACTAGCCATTAAGCTAAAAGCCTTCTGCTAGCAATGCCATGATTTCATGATGATTCATAGTGAATAGATAGTCCATTAAAGACTGGGGAATGGTTCAAATGAGAGGATCTTAGACAGTAACTTAGAAAGAGCCATTCCAATTGCAGCTTTGTTTTAAAGAGCTTTTTGTCCTTCCTAAATTCTCATTTATAATCAAATTTCACTACATTCGTGATTGTACTAAAAAAACAACAACCCATAAAATAGCTAATGTGGCAGTATGTCTTCAGTGAGGCAGTGATTATTAGGCAAAAATTCAGATTTAATTCTGAATTATAAATTGAAATGGAACAATTACCACGGTAAGAAACATATAATATCTGAACGTCCTGGTCATCAGAACTTAAATCATCAAACAGAAGAACTTATTTTTATCTCATTGTTGCAGTTATGGATTCTTAGTTGGATCTGGACAAAAACAATTTTAATGAATCAGATTCATCAAGAAAAATATGTTTTCTCTTTACTAGTACTCTGCTGCTGTGGTGCTTATGGAGATTTGAACAGTTTATTGAATATATTCCAATAGCTTGGTATATTGGCTACTACTATGGAGTATAGAAAAATAGAATATACATAAACATTGAAAGGAAAAACAAAGCCAAAATAAAACTACTTAGAATACTTGGGTCATTTTAACTTAAGCTAGATTTATATGAAAATCCTGGGAGCTCTAGAGAAGTGTATATGCTTTCAAGAACCATGGTGTCGCATATAACAAATAAATGAAAATAGCAAATAAACTATGTTTTTAGACATCAATTCATTGAACTGACATTTAAATTCAAAATAGCATGTCAAAATTTTGTATTCTTAAATATAACAATCTTTGGCTCAGACAAGAGACCATAAAATTATATATTGTCAACTGTGAGCTATGAAATCAGCTAAATTTTGTTGTAAGTGTATTGCTGGTAGCATTTCTGTTTAGCTACAAAGTTTCCCCCATTTTTGGTTGATGAATAGGAAATAGCTGTAATAACAAATTAATTTTCTGAATTCAAGGCAAGAATGTTCATAATAATATTCTTCTTTCATAACAGCTCATATCTCCACAAACATTCAAATGAATGCAACAATAAATGAAGAAAAAATGTAAACAAATAAAACGAAGAAAGCATATAAAAATTTACTTATTATTCCTGTGGGTGGTATGTGTCTTCCTCAATCTTGGGTCCTCTGTCAGAGGCCTGGAGTTTGACAGTTCTACTCAGTGTTTTAACTCTTCCTAGCACTACATTCATCTGAATAGATAAAAACTCTGATATTGTTTGTGGAATCTGTTGGAGCCACTCTACCAGTTTAGGAGTTAAAGCTGTCTTACCATTAGTAGGACCATTTTGGAATTTACTTTCCACATCCCTTCTTGTTCCTCCTTCAGGACTTAGTCCTTCTCCAGTTTCTCATACCTTCCTGATATCGTTGTCACTTGGCACTTCTACATTTTTCACTATCACTGACTCCTGGTCCACATCAACTACTATGATGATATCTGGTTGGATGGCCAGTACCTTCCTGTCCACTTAAATCTGAAAGTCCCACAGGAACCTAGGATCTATATAATATGTTGCTCTACAGTATATTCAGATCTCGGGAGAAATTGTTTTTTCAACTAATTGCCATGTTCATTTCAGTTTGATGGACTGCAAAATCATTGAAATTTTTGAAATCATAAGTTCAGAAATCATGGCCTCAGTTCTCCATAATGAGAGTAAATAATAAAGAGATAAGCATGGATAAAGAAATAATTGTGATCAGTTTATTAACATTGCAATAACTGTAGTTTACATTTGTTGGACACAACTGATAAACAGTCACATGAATATATTTCTATATCTTTTTTATGAATCCAGTCATTGTATTATACTATTTTCTATGCATTTCAAAATAATTGAAATACACTGCAATAAACCCTTAATGCAAATGATAGTTTATCTTGATTTTATTATAAAAAATAACATATTTTGTTTTGCAGGGAAGGTAAGTTATACAAGCAGGTAGATTGTCATTTATTATATATCCAAAATCAATTTAAAATATGTAGAATATGGAAATGTGTCACTTTTAAGAGATGCTTCTGAAACAATTATTGTTTTAAAAGAACAACATAGAAAAAGGAGAAAATAAATTGACAACATGCTCGTTACATTCCTAAGTTGCTTACTCAAAATAATTCAAAACTATAAAATATTAAATCATAACAACTTGACAATGATGTCTTGAGGCAAGTAAATAGGTTATTTACAAATAATTCTCTATTTGTATGCTTTGCATTCCATATAATGTAAATTTTAAGTTAGACCACTTTCCATTGGAAATAATCCTGCTCTGTACAGTTTTCCTGAACTGACTTATGACATTGCTAAGTTAAGTATAAGAGATGATTCTCCCAAATTCTTGGTGGCTTGATAGGTAGCCCTTGTTGATATAATGTGTCAGAAATTAAAATATTGCAGTCCAGATGGTAACTTTAACTTGCTCATGTATTACCTAAACGTTACCTCTGTATTACGTCTTGCCAAGTGCTATATGAGATCATTCTCAAGAAGCTTTTTGCTGCAAGCCAATTCTGATTGTGTCCTTGGTTTATTGAAGATCTTTGGAAATGAAGCAACAAAAGCATGCCTAAAGTGCTGGGGAAGATATATTACAAATGATTTGGACTCAACACAGGTATATGGGTATACTTGGATTATAAGGAAGGAATAACAGCTTTGCTTTTGTTCCCTCATTGCATTAGTGATAATGTCTTGTTTAGGTAAATAATTTTTTTTTATGGAAAAGTCAATACCTAGATTTCACAACGTGACATAATGACCAATTTGCATGGCATTTCCATGATAAATTTACTCAAATTCCCCAAAACCTTGATTCCTCATAAACAGATTCTTTACTTGTAGCAAAGCTTTCATCTTATAATATTACTTGGGAGTCTGGTCTTTATATTCCAAACAAATGAATAGGGTGATTACAATCTTTTGCAACTTGTGAGGTTGATACTTGCCCAACCTGGCTCCTCCATAGTAATACTTGTATCCAAGAAATTGTGAATGTTTCCTTTCTGTTCTTTTTTTTAATTGTGACCTATCCTGTTTGAAGAAATCATCTAGATTCCAATCTTTATTTCTGGAAAGGTTGTTGAGATGGTGATGGCAGATCAACTACAGAGCATCCAAGGTAAAGTCTATTATTTGGACCCCATTCAATCAGCATTGAAGATAAAATATAGAATAGAGAAGGAATTAGTTGTTCTCATTAATGATCTCTTTAGGGATCTACTTACTCAAAGGGAGCATAGTTTCCCTGTTTTGTTATATCTCTTAATGTATTTTGATTTATTAGGAGGAAAGTGATACTTTCTTCAAATATCTTCAAAAAAAGGTGACCCCAGCCTGGTCGAAAACTACAGACTAATCTCACTGTGTTGTGTCATGTGCAAAGTCATGGAATCAATCATTAACCAATTCATCACTCTCCACTTAGAATCAAACAACCTACTCTCCAAGAAACAATTTGATTTCAGGAAAAAATTGTCCTGCAATCTTCAACTCCTACACTGCAAATACATATGGACTACTCTACTTGACCAGGGTAAAGTTATAGATGCAATTTACATAGACTTCTGCAAAGCCTTTGATTCAGTGGTACATGACAAACTACTGTTAAAACTAAAGTCTTATGGCATTTCTGGATCCCTTATAAGTGGATTACTGCGTTCTTGTCAAACAGGCAACAAATAGTAAAAATAGGGAACGCTATATCAAACCCTGCTCCAGTTAACAGCGGTGTCCCCCAAGGCAGTGTTTTAGGACCCACACTCTTTATACTCTATATAAATGACCTTCGTGATCACTATATAAGCAACTGCGTCCTCTTTGTGGATGACGTAAAACTATTCAACACTACCAACAATGCTATTGTCCTTCAAAGCGATCTTGATTATGTGTCTGAATGGTTAAACATCTGGCACCTCCAAATCTCGACCAACAAATGCTCTGTCCTACACATTGGTAAAAAAAATCCGTGCACCAAATACAAACTAGGTGGATATGACCTCATTGATGATCCTCACTCTGGCAAGGATCTTGGAGTTCTCATATCAAATGACCTAAGCACCAGAGCTCACTGTAACAGCATTGCCAAAAAGGCATTAAGAGTTGTAAATCTAATCTTACAAAGCTTCTCCTCTAGAAATATTGAATTGCTAACTAGAGTATACAAAACTTTTGCCAGACCAATACTCGAATACAGCTCATCAGTCTGGAATCTGCACTGCATATAGGACATTAATACCTTTGAACGAGTCCAGAAGTATTTCACGAGAAGAGTACTACACTCTTCTGCTCGCAACAGAATACCCTATATCATTAGGCTTGAGATTTTGGGCTTGGACAACCTTGAACTGCGCTGCCTATGGTTAGACTTAAGCGTAGCACACAAAATTATCCTCTACAATGTCCTACCAGTCAATGACTACTTTAGCTTCAATCACAATACAAGAGCACACAACAGATACAAACTCAATATAAACCGCTTCAAACTCGATTGCAGAAAGTACGACTTCAGCAACAAAGTGGTCAATGCCTGGAATGCACTACCTGACTCTGTTGTTAAATTCTCTAACCCCCATTCCTTTAACCTCAAACTAACCACTATCAACCTCACCCCACTCCTAAGAGGTCTGTCAGGGGTGTGCATAAGTGCACTATCATGCCTACCATCCTTGTCCTATTGTCCCCATTTATTCGTACCTATTTCCTGTATTCTTCCTCATGTTTATACTTATACCTATTATTTTGTAAGCTATTGACAAATAAAATAAAATAAATAGTGCCCAACTATTGTGAGGTAGAAGAAGCTGAGACCAGGAAGCATTGTTTTTCAGTACAGCAGTACTAGATTTGTCTCTCTATGAGAATCAGACTGAATCTTCTGACTGCTTTGATAAAATATTGAAAACGGAAGGATTCTATAGGCTTTCAAATTAGATAGTGCTGCTGGAAGTTGGTGTATAACCCATCCCTCTCCTAGAAAAAAGGAAATATTTTAGGATATGCTAAAAAGGCAGAATATTTCCCCTAAAAGCAAAGTAGAAACTTCAGAGAGGCAGAAACTGAGCCTTTCAAGCCGCAATACATTTTGAACTATTCCTTCAGATGTGGTATTCAGCTGGTTCTGACCAGTTCTCGGAGAACTGGCAGCAGGAAATATTGAGTAGTGTGAAGAATCAGCAAATACCATCTCTGACTGGCCCTGCCCCCATCTCTGCCTCCCTGAGTCCCAGCTGATTGGCTAGGTACTTCTTTTGTTGCCCTGCACAGGAGAACAGAGCTGGAAAGCAGGTTAGTGGGGTGGGGGATGGGGAATAGGAATTTTGCAGTAACCTTCCTCTGGAGTGTGGTGGGAATGGAGATTTTACAGTATCCTTCCCCTGCCATGTACACCAAGCCATGCCCATCAAGCCATTCCATACCCACCAAGCCCCAGAACTGGTAGTAAAAATTTTTTGAATCCCACCACTGTATTTCTTATATTTCTTTCAAAAGGAGTGGGGAAAACAGAGATGAGGGTAGTGTAGCACAGCACTTTATAAAGTGCTTAGCAACCTAGGTAACCTTGAGGTTATTGGCTTCTCAAGCTGGCAGACTCGTTGGAGCAGTTGACTGAGAAGGGAAACCCTTTTTGGGTATTTATTTATAAGTCTTTATTTATAAGTCTTGGCATGATGCAGATAATGACCTGGCACTGTGAGCCAGTAGTTTGGCATAGCTTATTGGGAAGGACATCCAAGTTTTATGGTGTGCAAATTGTTGCAGTGCTGTGATCTCATGCTTTAGAGTGAAATAAGCATGAAAAGGATGAGGGGAAAAAGGAAACTATTCATTTTAGGCTTCATCTTTGTACATGACTACTGATTAATTTAGCTTATTTTTCTGACATTAGGTTGTATATATCCAAAGTGTTTGGTATAATTGGGACAGGCCAGCCAAGTGATGCTACAGAAATGTTAAATAAGGCACATTCTCATACTAGTATTGCAATAAAGCTCAAAGAATTGATCAGATATCATTAATATTTCCTTACATATTGGTTTTAAATGAAATATCTGACGCAGAAAATGGATTATATTTGTATTATTTTCAACCTACCTTTTAATGAATGACTTCTTTGGTATTTTACACTGCAGTAATTTGTTGCAAGCACTTTGGAAAGGGCTATTAGGTCATAGGTTACAAGATTAATTAGCAAAGTGTTCAGCCAACTCCTGTATGTAAAAAGATATAATTAAAGTGGCAACGAATAATATAATTTATCAGCAGAATCATATTGGATGATTGAGATCTCCATAATTTATACATAACCGTAGGACCTGCTGCTCACTGCTGAGAAACTAGCACTACTTTGGGATGTGTTTTCATCACCTTCTAATCCAAATATATTACTGGGTGATTTGAGACAATATTTATTACATGAAAATATATTAAAATTCCTTTAATTAAGGGATTGTGCTGAAAAGCATAATTATGCTGATTATGTTCAAAAGCAAGTGATAGGAAGAGTCAATGTAGATAATCCATTACATTCTTTCAACAGAACAGCAACTATTCTTATTTATATTTTTTCTCAGTCAATATAGGCTTTTGAGGTGTTGAAAGAAATATATATCCAGTTCAGTTTCAAGCAAGAAAAGAGACACTGGAAACATGGAGGCTGATTGGAAAGATGGTTTAATGATGAAGCAGAAGCACACGAGTGGTTCTGGTGCATCTGAACATATGGAGTTGAGAGTGGGGGGTAATTATATCTTCTCTTGAGCTTTAAACTCGAGCTTCCTGTTCCTGTCCCATATAAGAACTTGTATTCTATTGGCTGTTGTCAGACTTTCATGGGGCTATGCAGGGGTCATAGCTAAACTGATGTGTCTGAGCTCCCAGGTTTGATTGAAGTATGAACTGCTGAGATGATGCAATGAAGAAGCTTGTTTCTGAAGGGGTGTTGGGCCATTTATATTGTGGCTTAATGGCTTTTTCCTGTGTTGGATCTTGGGTGAGGGTATTTGGTTATTAATAGAGCTATTTATCTATTTATCTCTTAATGCTGACCTATGCTGAGGGCTATTAAGAAAAGTGGGGGTTGCTTTCTGTCTCCAATAGCACATTCTCTCTTCCGGGAAATATAATATTCTGCCTTTTTAATATTTCTCAACATATTTCATTCTCTTAGGAGAGGGATGGGTGCTAACCTTCTACAGGGGGAAGGACCTTTAGTTTGCTATTTAAGTTAGCATTTATATGCCAATTCCAAATGACCTAAATAGAGATCCATTTTGTAAGGTATCTTGAATCAGAAAAAAACTTGTTTTAAATCAAGTCACCAAGTTAAAGCTTCACACAACCCTGAGAACGTAGCTCTATTCTCCAAAGCACCTGAAGGTAGAACTAGAAACAATGGATGAACATTAATCAAGGAGAGAACCAACGAGGTCTAAGGAGAAATTTTCTGATAGTGAGAACAATTAACCTTGCCTCCAGAAATTATGAGTGTTCCATCGCTGGAAGTTTTTAAGAAGAGATTGGACAGCCATTTATCTGAAATGGTATAGGTCTCCTACTTGAACAGAGAATTGGACTAGAACAACTGGTAGCCAACTTGATGGTTGGTGAGAAACTTTTGGTGGTCTGCAGAGAAATATCACCCCCAAAGCACTCCCCCAAAGCAATTAATCCAGGCTGCACAGGACACAGCACAGGAACACAAGGCTGTGCCATCCACATGGCCCGCCCACCCACTGGCCCCCACCCTTCAGTTGAGTGCAAACCTGCAAAAATCAGTGCAGCCCTCACTGGCCAGGGTGAGGTAATGGTACTGTTGCAGCAAGAAGGGACTCGAGGCCCAGACAGGCTGAAATGGTGATGAAGATGGCCAGAAGGTGCAGGAGCGCCACACTACTTGCATTTGCATGGCACTCCTGCACCTTCTATCTTGCCTCTCCTGGCCCGGGCTGTTCCTCGATGGCCACGGGCTGTAGGGATGGTTGGGGGAAGGAAAAGTACCAGCTGGTAGTGGTGGGAGGGGGTGGAGTGGGAAAATCTGTGTGGAGGCATCGTCATAAGTGGGGAGAGCCCAGCATGCATGCGCTCTGGGGAGAAGCTTTGAGGCCTGGAGGGATGGACCCTTCTCTGCTTGGAAGCAGTGGGAGAAACCTGGAGCTTAGCCTTGAGGAGTCCTCTTTTGTGGAGGCTGAAGGGCGGGCGGGGGGCGGGGGAATCAGATATCTCGACCAAAAGAGCACCAAGGAAGATGGGCTCCTAATAACCAGGCAACCCCTCCTTTGGACTCCCTGAGAGACATCAGAATGTGTCTTCTGACCCTCCAGCACATGCCCACAACTCTCTGCACTTCTCCAGGCCAGTTTGCTGAGTAGGGGGAGCAGTCCTGACATTTCTGCCGCCTCCCCCCATGGCCCTAGCCATCACTGCCCAGGAAAGGCACAGGAAAAGAAAGCGAGCAGAAACATTGCTCTCACTGGAGTGAAAGAGCAGAGATCGGGGAAGGCACAAGCAACAGAAAACGGTGCTTTCAAAGGTGGCAGCTTGCGTATTCTGTTGCCTGTGCCTTCCCTGATCTCCGCTCTTCTGGCACCCAAGTCACTTCCTTCCCACTGGGCATATGACTGCTTCTGGCAAGGAGGAAGAGAAGGGGAAGAGGCCTCCCATCGCAGGCCAGGGAACACCTGGAAAAGGGATCTGATGCCACGATCTCCCACGCCCCTCCCCTCAGGAACTTTTCTTCTTGCCAGAAGCACTCATATGCCCAGCGGGAAGGAGGCAGCTTGGGTGCCAGAGGGGCAATGAGTGCTGGTGAGGAGGAAGAGAAGCTCTTGAGAGGAGGGGTTCAAGCCTCCCCCTTGCAACATCTTCCCCTGAAGGCATCGCTGGCAGCTGCTCGACCTCCTCAATGTGTGGAGGCAGGAGGTAACACCAGTTCAGAGGTTCCTTACCCCCACCATCCCTACCCTTTCTCAGGCCAGGGAATACCTGGCCGCTCTGATGCCGCGATCTCCCATGCGTTATCAGTCCATCCATTGCGGTATCAACCAGGTTGCTCCACCTCCCTGTTAGCCATCTGGTCTTCAGCATGTGGCTCGTTGGCCTATGGACATCAGATTCTCACCACCCAGCATCAGTTCAGAGGTTCCTTTCTACCCCGGGGATAGAGAAGTGTGGGAAGAGAGAGTGAAAGAGGGAGAAAGGGAGAAGGAGAGAAAGAGGGGGTGGATAAGAGAGAGAGTGAGAAAGAGAGAGAGAGAGAGAGAGGGAGAAAAGGAGAAAGAGACAGAGTGAGGGAAAGAGAGAGTAAGAAAGAAAAAGAGAGAAAGAGGGAGTGAGGGACCAAAGAAAGAAAAAAGAGAGAGGGAGAAAGGGGGAAGAGAGATGAGAGGGGGGAGGGGGGAGAGGGAGAGGAGAGATCCTGGTGTTTTGTTTTCTATGGGAAACAGTTCCAAATGACTCTTTGAGTATTTAAGTTTGCAGAAACAGGCAGCCAAATGCCTGAAGAACCCCATCCCATCAGTGAAGTCCAGGCGCTCCAGCGAGCAGCACACTGGATTCATATTAGTGGTCCAAGGGATTTAAAATTATAAGTTTGGTGGTCCCTGAGGTCCAGAAGGTTGCTGACCCCCGGACTAGGAAATCTCCAAGGTCTCTTCCAACTCTGTTATTCTGTTATATCTCTTTATGGACTTGAGAGGTTTTTGATCTGCCAAATCCATGGTTATTTCATCTCACCCATCCTCACTACATTCTAGGATCTTTCAACCATTTTAACAACTATTTTACCTTAGTTAAACATAAGCAGGTTTCCATGTTGACTGATTACAGTTCTTTCCAATAAGTTCCAATACTATTTGGAAATTTTTAAATGTTTCAGCATATCTATCTTCAGTGCAATAATTTTAGACATTAAAATACTGAACTATTTACTTTATTAGGGAAAATGTAAGAAGTTATAATTGCTTTTTCCTCATCTCCATTATAGCTTCCTTGGCTTTGTCATAGGGAGTAGCAGGGAAGTTAAAACTGTCCCATATTAGATGAGCCTGCCTAAATATGTAAATAGGTAAAGCAGTTACTCTGAAGAGAAAAAAAAATAACACAATTGAATAATTTGTGGATGATACAAATTATAGATAATTTGTAGATGAATTTATAACAGATAGCAGTTTAAAAGAGCCATATTTCTCTGTAATATAGAGTTAGTATGTTTTAAAAGAATAAAGGCTCTCCTTATATAAACGTCTTAATATAACTTTAATTATTATGGTTGGCCATACAGTCAGCCAGATGTTTAGACTGGATATGATGTGTTTATTCACCTACTGAATTCTTCCCAATGACCTGGAGGATAGGCAGATGTTGTTTAATAGTTTTGAAGGTATCTTTGCAGGATGTAAGCTTTTCCAAGTACAGCTGCCTTTTGCAATTAACTGAGGGTTATTTTGTTGATGTCAATGATGTTCAAGTGGTACTCCAGTTGTTTTGAGATTGCTCCAAGGAGCCTATTACTATTGGTACTATCTTTGTTTTCTTTTGCCACAGTCATTCCACTTCTGTGTAGTGACCTTTATAATTTGTTATTTTCCTCCAGTTCTTTCTCTTCTATTCTGCTTTTTCCAGATACTGCAGAGTCTACTGTCCAGACTTCTTATCAACAATTATTAAATCTTGGCTGTTATGTGGCAAGTGTTTGTCTGTTTAAATCCTAGAGTACCACTTAATACTCCAAGTTAAGCTTTTCTTCCCTTCAACCATGTCTTTTGCAAAATAATGTTTTATGCATCTTATTTTATAGGATACATAGAACTAGGAATGGTATCCAGGGGATTTGGACCAGTTCTGGCGAACCTCTAGGGAAAATTTTAAGTGGTTCATAGAACTGGAAGGGAAAATCTTGGAGAAAGAAAGAGAAAGAAAGAAAGAAAGAAAGAAAGAAAGAAAGAAAGAAAGAAAGAAAGAAAGAAAGAAAGAAAGAAAGAAAGAAAGAAAGAAAGAAAGAAAGAAAGAAAGAGGGAGGGAGGCAAGGAAGAAAGAGGGAAGGTAAAGTGAATGAAATATGGATGGATGGACAAATGGAGGGATAGATAGAGAGAGAGAGGGAGAGAGAGGAAAAAGGAGAGGAAGGAAGGACCACAAATCTTACACTAGATGCAACTTCAGAGGATGCTTTAAAACAGCACATCAATCCAGGGCTAGAATGTCAGATGTCATCTAGTCCCACCCCTGCTCCAGCCGGAGACCTTATATCATCTTGATTATTTTGGTGCCTCTAACACATAGGAGAAATCCCCAGAAATCCCCATGCATTGCCAACCTCTCCTTCCTCATAAAAAAAACCTAGAACAAAAACTTAATACAGTATTAAAAAGAATAGAAAAGGGGGCTGCTGTGTATTGTTTAATGAACTGCTAAATTGGCAAAATGGACTGCTAAATTGAGCATGCCCACCCAGTCACATGACAACCTGTCCACACCCACCCAGTCACATGACCACCTAGCCATACCCACCAAGCCACGCCCACCAAGCCATGCTCACAGAACCGGTAGTAAAAATTTTTTAATCCCACCACTGCATAGAACATTTCCTATATGTTGAATGTTGACATCAGTTTTTGTGTTTGGGGAAAATTCTTTTTCAAAGTATGTGTAGGTGGTCAGCAAATCATTTAATATATCTGAGTTTATTTTGCAGAATGATGCCCAATCAACAGGGGGATATGTCTAAATCTTCTGCTGAGAAATAGCAAACTTCATTATTAAATTTAATCCATTGTACTTCAAATGTCAGTCCCTCAAGCATAGCTTCCAATCAATATCTTTTACTCTCTGCTACTATGCCAGATAAGATACAGTTTACACACACTGTACAGATTCCACTTCCATTAGCAGACAATAGACACAGACCAAAATCCTCAGGGAGCTTTCTGTAGAATAAAAAATTCTATCTGGTACTTACTAAGATCTACTTTTTTGGTCATTTTTTTAAAAAAAGTATAGTATTCATTTCAAGGAAAAATCCATGCAACAATTTTCAGCACAATTCTCTTGCTAATCTCTGTTGCACAGCATAATTTTATATGTATATAATGAGTACTAAAAAGTAGTAAACATTGACTTCATATTTAAATACACATACTAATAGTTCAAGTGGAACTGAACTACTGTAGAAGAAAAGGCCCAAAATCTGCATATATATAAATTTTAAGTAAAAAAATAATAACGATCACATTGAGAAACAGTTTGGTGAAGCACAAAACACATCTGGAATTTTACTTTTAGAGTTTTAAGGTGTGGAGACTTTCACTGCAGTGATGTTACTTTGTTTTACCAATGATTGCTTTAGCTTCTCTCTCTCTCTCTCTGTCTATCTCTTCAGATATACATCTACAGTTATGAAGATGTTTTAGAGTAAGGTGAACAATATATTATTGAATCATTTGTAGGGGTATAGACTCTAATTTGTTTTTATAACAGTATATTTTAGCTTTCTCCCAGCAGATATTTTCAATTTAGCGGTGTTAAATTCTTTAATCTCCAAACAGGTCCTCAAAAATAATATATCTCGGGAATAAATATATTGAAGTAAGCATCCAATTATGGAAGAATTATATTAAAGATAATAGGTTTTTAAGGTATTTTAAAAAATCTTAATCCTTAAAGACAATGGAAACAAAAAGAAAAAAGTGAGAAATTAAACAAAGATAGTCAAATAAATTTTAAACAGCCACAATTGTCAGAGAGTAGGAGAAAAGCCAGGCAACTCGATTGCTGTTTATTGCTCTTTAAAAAATTGGATTGAAATTAAATCACTCTCATAGCCCAAATTACTTTATGTCCTCTTGACAGAGCTAATTCCTTTCAAGCAGGTGTATGCTCTTTTACTGAAGAAAAGACCCACTGAAATTAATGTTTCCCAAAATATACATTGTGCTGTTGAACCTAGATTTTCTAATTTCTGGACAAAATGCCAAGACTTCTCAATTTTCTTCCCAATATAATTTTTAAAATAGAGAGTTTTGAAGTGGTGTGTGGGGAAAAAGATTAATAGGTATTCTTGGCATATTATGTTTTAAGAGTGAGAAGAATAGCAAATAGACAAAGGCTAAACACTGTTCCTTTTTGAATAAGTATCACTGATTGCTATTTGCTGTGGTCAGCCAGGTATATAAAACATGATTAAGTCTGGCATATTATTGATAAATTGTAGATGGACAGAATGTTAATGACACAATTAGCCTGGGAAGGCCTACCTTTTCTCGTTTTTTAAGCGACAGTGGCACTGCCAATAACAACAGCTCCCCACTGAGCCTGCATTAAACTGAACAGATGAATGGCAGCTTTTTAGAACAGATTTGATACCCAAAACATCCCTGGGTAAGTTTAAAAAAATTCTGCAGAGAAAGCAACTGGGGATTTTAGGGCTACCATATTTTGGGGGGGCAGGGATGACAAAATGTTTCACGTCAATTACATAATTGATATTAATTAAGAAGTATGATTTGAGTCAGAATCTTTGATATAATGCTGAAGGAAGGTATCAGGAAAAGGCAACCTCTGCTATCATAACTCTAAATAATGACTATAACATTTCTCTATTTTGCTGCTGCAGCTGTGTGAACAAAAAGGATTTATTTTGTATCTGTTATAATGTTACAATGACAAAATAATTTCAAATCATTCAAATCAGCATTTATTGCTGAAAAAGTACACTCAACAGAAAATAAAACAAAGGAACAGGAATAGGTGAACAACGCTTTGTATTTCATTAATCCTTCAGCCTCTGTTTTGTCCCTGTCCATGAACTTTTTTTCCTAGAAAGTAAAAAGTTGCAATACGTATGTGAGTCTTATTTAGTCTAATGGAAGGTTAGCATTGTCGTCAACTTGTTGTTGATGCAGTCTTCAAATGAGATATGCCAAAATGTATAAAAGTCTTGTAGAGGTCAATCTCAAGAAATAGAAATCCTACAGATGATAAAATCCAATATTTATCTTGATATTATTAAGGAAAACAGCTCGGTTAGTTTTTAAATAGTAAATAATGGCAGACATGAGGTCCCAATCTTGATCAAAATTCTTCTTTCCCACTATGAACCTAATCCAAATTAACTGCTTAGAGTTGCTGAAACTGTCCAGAGCCACTGGTAGTTGGGCAATATACTTTAATGCCTTTTGGAATTTTAACAAGGAGATTACTTTCCTTAAGTATATAGGGAAAATATTCCAGAGATTTACTCAGTTCCAGGAAAAATACAGTAACACAGACAGGACATATTCATCAGACTAAAAGGCAAGAGAGAACAAAGATTTTTTGCCAATTTTTTTCCTCTTTTAGGATATGTAAACTATGACAAGAAGAAAAACAAAATAGGAACAGACAGATAGACAGACAGCTAAAAGATATATAAGTAGATAGTTGAGTTATTGTCTACAGTCATCACTCAGTCACAAAATGTGAGCTAGGGTAGCTAATACTGGGTTAAACAATAATAGTAACATCAAAAAAAGATTCTAAAAGAACAAAAATAATTCATTTGAGGCAATTCTCAAGTAAATCCTTAAGACAGTTTTATGTAGCACTTTGGCCCAATGACTGAGAGAAAAAACACATTTTAAACACCTTAAGAAAGACCAGGAGGATCCGTCTTTCAAATTTTGTGATAGACTGTTTTATAATGACAGAGAAAGCATATCTCCAGGTTCACATTAGATGCCATTATTTCATAGATGAAATCTTGAACATACCCGATTTTTGGGCTGGTGGCATGGGCAAAAGTAATAGGAGATGGGCTGCCCTGAAAGTGACCCTGATCTGTGTCATGAACAATAACTAGCACCTTCAATTTCACTCAAAACAGTTCAGTTGGCAAAGCAATACAGTCACAAAAAAACAGGTGAAGTCCTTTTTATTCCTTCACTTTGCTTCCAAGCTCCAAATATCCTGGACTGGAGACAAAAAACTCCCACACAAGCAGGAAGGAGGAAATGTTGTTTAAATTATAAAGAGTAAAAAAACAACACAAACCAGGAAAGATAAGTGCTGGAAGATGTCCACAGATATCAGAACACACATTGGGAAGGATGCCAAATTCCGAGTGGAACAATAAACTAGAGATATTTCCATGCTTTGTTTCCAGCACTTGCCCGTATGCATGTCTGTCCTCTTATTCAGTTGTCACAGCTGAAGCCCATGAAGAAGATCAAGGCCCTCTCCTCCCCAGTAGACCACTTCTCTCCCTTATTCTCTCCTCCCTGAATGCCCTAGGATGGAGAGGGGATGGGCCTCTTCTGTATGCCCAGCCGGCCTCTGCCCTTCCCCAGCCTCCTCCATAACCTCAAGAGTCACACTTCCACTCCCTGTTGGCTGTTCCTCCTCTCTCTCAGAGTCAGTCTCCACCAGGGGCATGACACTCCTCTTCCTTAAAAAAGATCATAAAAAAAATTCTAAAAAGTTTGAAGTAAAGCAAATTTTACTCATTTAGTTTTAAAATGTTGTTGACACGATTATTTCTTCTGTTCAAGTCAGTTTACTTTTAGATACAACAGAGTTAATTGCTTTACCCATTATGTTCCACTTTATCCTTGTTGTTCAGCATGCCACAGACTTTTAGTCTATGAAGTACACATACACCTGAAATTAAAATTGTTGTACATTATGATTCTTGATTCTTAACGAATGTTCCTTCTTTATGTATACTGAGAGTATTTACACCAAGACAAATTCCTTGTGTGTCCAACCACACTTGGCCAATAAAGTATTCTATTCTATTCTGAAATTAAAATGTGGTGTGATTTACTCTCTAGATTCCACTTGAATATAACAAGGGAATACCAGAAATTGGTTCCATTAGCTTTTCTGTCCTTCTACAGAATATTACATCATATTTTGACTTTAGTAATTAAAAAAACTACAGTTGTTTGATTACATTCAGACATTATGTTACATTTAGCTTTTAAAATCAAGAACTCCAACACTATTTATCAATTTTTCTTCAATTTATGGTACTTCTAGCATTGAGTAGCAATAAATCAGGGTTAACTATTTCTCTCTACTCTTTCTCCATCCTTCGAAGGAGGATGAAAAAAAATCAATTCTCAGAAATCATTTCTGACAAAAAAATTGGTCTTTTTCTGTTCCCCTAGCTTTTTGTGGACATGTTCCCTTAGAACTAAAATAAATGAATCTATTAATACTTAACTTTATTATGTACATTCTTTACTATGCAAGAAATTATGGTGACCTAACATGCACTGGAAAAAAGTGCAAAAGAGAAGAAATATAATTCTGATTTTAAGACCCTCTTTCATATGAAAATTGATCTTCCTGTGCAACTGTAGAAGGATGTTAAAACAGTATAATAGACTCTTCTAATTTCCTTGCTTTATTTGAGTGTGGGGAAAATATATATTTTAAAAAAAATAGTAGGTCTAGAGGAAAGAATTAAATTTACATTAGAATGCATTTAAATTTCATAATAATTCAGAAACCACTATGGGAAACAATTATGAAAAAGAAGAGAAGGCAAGACATGTCCAAGGGAAGGCATTGCAAGTATGAGTTACTTTCAAGTGTAAAACAGTTGGCACTTTTTCTGACAGATTTCAGTCTCTTAAACCAATCAGCTAATATTATGTTATTGAATTTTTCAAGCATCCATTTAGTAGCTGGCACAACATATCGCTCACCTAAAAAAGTACAATGGAGGGGAGCAATTTAAAATAGGTTTTTTAAAAAAAATTACAGCAGTCAGGGTTTAAGTAAGTGTCATCTCAAATATTTTTTTCTGATTTTAATTCAATCTATATCTTGTTTCTTAGGAGAAAAATAACTTTAATTTCTGTTTCAATAATTATTTATACATCAGAAATGATAGCAAATCAAAATGTCTCCCATCTTGTTAATGAATAGCAAAAATAAGATGACATCGCTGAATAATTTACAGTAACTTTGAAGTCCCTGAATAAATGGTGGTACATTCACTAGGTGGTGCTAAAAAAACAGCAACAAATTATAAAGGTGGCTTTCAATATAAGAATTTCAGTGGAACGAATGAAAAGGTTGATTATTAAGGATTTAGTTTCTAGGGCATTTTTGGAAAGACTGCTTGATAACATCGGCAACCATAACATTTAACACATTTTTTTATTCAATAGAATTTATTTTTTTACATGGGATTACAGATAAGCTTCAGGACTCCATTTTCTGTTTACATATTATGACCTTTATTACATTGTAGGGAATGAGGCAAGAAGGAGATATGAACTCAATACATCAACAATGTTTTGCATCTTTGAATGTAATAAGTGCATAAAATTGATGAATTCTGGCTTCTACATTATTCAGAAAAAATCATTTCAAAAGAGATAGGATATTTATCCAATTTTTATTTTATTTCTAACTTACAAAATAAAATGTCACAATGATTCTTACTGTATGTGTGTTACTTTCAGACCTTATTCTGTGTATATACTAGGAAATAGTCAATATAAATTGTAAGGTTACAAGCGACAAGTTACAATCATACAGTCAAAAGTGGAAGGGGATGAGTGATAAGGAGTGATGAGAAGATTAATAGTAATAGTAGTGCAGACTTTGTAAATAGTTGGACAGTGTTGATGGAATTATTTATTTAACAAAGTGATGGCGTTTGGGAAAAAGCTGTCCTTGTATCTAGTTGTTCTGGTGTGCACTGCTCTATAGTGTCGTTTTGAGGGAAGGAGCTGAGACAGTTTATGTCTGGGATGTGGGGGGTCTATAAATATTTTCACAGCTCTCTTTTTGACTCGTACAGTATACAGGTCCTTGATTGAAGGCAGGTTGGTAGTAATTGTTTTTTCTGCAGTCCTAATTACTCTCTGAAGTCTGTGCCTGTCTTGCTGGGTTGGAGAACCAAACCAGACAGGTATAGAGGTGCAGATGATAGACTCAATAATTGTAGAACTGGATCAGCAGTTCCTTGGGCAGTTGGACCTTTCTGAGTTGGCTCAGAAAGAACATTCTTTGTTGTGCTTTTTTGATGACGTTTTTGATGTTAGGTGTCCATTTTAGGTCTTGTGATATGATAGAACCTAGAAATTTGAAGGTCTCTACTGTTGATACTGTGTTGTCTAGTATTATAAGAAGTAGTAATATGGGAGGGTTTCTCCTAAAGTATACCACCATTTCTACAGCTTTAGTGTGTTCAGTTCCAGATTGTTCTGGTTATACCATGAGGCAAGTTGTACAACTTCCCATCTGCATGCAGACTCATCATTGTCTTGAATGAGACCAATCACTGCTGTATCATCTGCAACCTTCTGTATTTTAACAGATGGATCATTTGAGATGCAGTCATTGGTATATAGGCAGAAGTGGAGAAAGCACACAGCCTTGAGGGGTCCTGTGCTAATTGTTCAGGTATCAGATGTGATTCTGCCTAGCTTCACTTGTTGCTTCTTGTCTGTTGGGAAGCTTATGATCTACTTGTAAGTAGCTGGTTTAGTTTAGTTAGAAGAATGTCTGGAATGATGGTATTGAATGTTGAACTGAAGTCTACAAAGAGGACCCTTGTGTAGGTATTTGGAGATTCAACGTGTAGGATGTAGTGCAGAGCCATATTAACAGCATCATTTGTTGATCTATTTGTTTGGTATACAAATTGCATGGGATATAACAGCAGATCTGTGATGGTTTTCAGGTGGGACAGCACTAGCCTTTCAAAGGTTTTCATAACTTCAGATATTAGAGCAACTGGTCTGTAGTCATTCAGTTCCCCGATGGAGGGCTTCTTTGGCACTGGGATGATAGTACAGCATTTGAAGCAGGAAGGAACATAGCACATCTCTAGTGATTTGTTGAAGATTCAGGTTAAGATGGGGCCAATTGGTCAGCACAGACTTTTAGGCAAGAAGGCCCTGGTGCTTTTCCTGGCTTCTGTCTGTGAAATAGATCTTGCACTTCTTTTTCTGTGATCACCAAAGGTTGTGAACCCGTTGGGTTGGGATCAGTTGTAGGAAGTTTGGCTGTTGTTGGTGTGTTTGAGATGGGGGTTGTGGAGATAGGTGGCTGTAGTTTCCTTTCAAACCTGCAGTAAAACACATTCAGGTCATCTGCTAGTTGTTGATTTCCTTCTGCCTGGGAAGGAGGTTTGCTGTAGCCAATGATGCTTTTAAGAATTTTCCACATGTTTTCTGGTTCATTTATTGAGAACTGATTCCTTTACTTTTCAGAGTAATTTGTTTTTGCTGCTCTGATCTCTCTTGTTAATACGTTTCTGGTCTGATAGTATAGCATTCTGTCACCTTTTCTGTAGGCTTCCTCTTTGGAACAACGTAGCTGCTTATGTTTAGCTGTGAACCAAGGTTTGCATACATAGAATGCATACATTGAAGCTTTAGCAGCTCGACATTCAGAAATGTTTCTTTTTCTTTTGTGTTATTGTGTTTATATGATCAGGTTATTATACAAACTTTCAGAGAACGTTGGTAAGGTATGAATTTTTTATTTCCTTTAAAAAAGAGAAGCAGTAAACTGAGAGCTACTATATTTATTTTACTGAGTTCTGTTTACAGAGCTTTCTACAGTACAATCTGGTGACATGGAATAGTCATGCTAGTGAAGTAGTTTTTAATGTTGGCAGCAAGACAGAAAAGCAATAAACTTTGCACTTATTATAAATTTTTAACCTTGAATTGGAATGAGTTGTTTAGAAGGAGGTAAAAGAAGGGAACATGTTTGTAGCTTTCAAAAAGAATGTTAAAATAAAGCTGAACAAAGCTGATTCTTTTTGTTTCCTTTTTTAGTAATTTAAGTTCTGATCTTCTTTGTTACCAATGTGTCTGCATATGCTCTTTAGTTTTCAGAACAAAGAAAAAAAAATTCTGTCACTACAAGATTTAGCATTTCATTGAATTTCTTTAGAATGTGATTTTTGAGCTAACATTATGGATGTACATTGGAAGAAATACTAATGTTTTGCTTTTTTTCACATTTCAGATCCACCCATCTCCGTCAAAGAGAGATTATTTACTTTTGTTTGCCTACTTCCATTCTCCATCACTGTGTAGCCTCTGTGACTTCTTTTCCTTTCTAATACTAAACCTGTCCTTGGATATTTGAAACCTAAAGATTTATGCTGGAAAAGTACTGGGAAGATACTTCTAATTAAAAAGCAAGGCACTCTCATCTCATAACCAAAATAAGTGCCAGAATTTAGTACTTTATTAATCACATTCATATAGCCCCTCGTTTTACCAAAGGTGAAGAGTGAATAAGATGGAGAATGAATAAATAGAAACAAAAAATAAAAATAAAACATGTACAGTATAAAAACCTTCTTAATAAATATAATAAAAGCAAAGATACAAACCAGAGAAAGGGGAGGATAAAAAATGGCCACCTCAACATGGATATACTGTTTTTAAACAGGTGTAGGAACATGAGGCCTAACAACATAACCAAGACTTGAAGGTTTTTCATAATACCAAAAAGGATAGATCTAGATTGCATTACTTTCATCATTATCACAAAGAGACACCTTTAATCTCCAGCTTTATCAAACTCTAATAAGCTGCCATTGTGCTCAGTGGTCTCAAAAACTGCACAGAGATCCAAGAATATCATATGATCACTCTATCCCATCTCCTCCTTGATATTAGATCATTAATCATGACTATACAAAATCCAGTTTTCAATCTTGACTGAAAAGGGTCAAGATAATCTAATTCATCTAAGAACTCCTGCAGCTGAAACACCAATGTCTTCATTCTCACCTGGCTAAATATGAATTATTTTATACTAGCCAAGAATTTATTCTGAGTCCCAAGAGGAATGAAACTGCAGTGTGATTAAGATAGCTCTGATCACAAGATGGCAAGAGAGGTGGCATTGAGTTCCCCTGATCTCCAAGAACGGCAGCTGGACCTATTGATGTGGAGAATGGTAGGCTGCTGTTTGGATTTTTATTTGGGGTTGGAAGCCTGGATTCTTGTAGGTAGTGGAGATAGAGGTGAATATACACCATGTAGTAACTTGCCAGTAACTCCAGCAGTGCATTGTGAAGGGTGTTTGGTTTTTTGCCTACTGAAGACTGAAGACTTTGCATGGTCACTTCATCCTGTCAACCTCTTGTGAATTGACTCCTCGACTATCCTGTGTTAGGTTAAGTATTTTTGTTTTGTGAAAAGGCTTTTATTGTCATCTAGGGGCTATCTGATAGAGGATTGAGAGTGAGGAAAATATTAACCATCTCAGTGAAATGATGAAATCTTTAGTGGTCCTTTTTATCCAAGCTAGAGAAAAAAAAGAATTCATTTCCTTGATTTTTGTCCCCTCTCCTTTTGTCTCTTCTGGAACTCAAAATGTCAGAAATTGTGTTACTTCTTTTCCTTATGCAACAATAACGCTATACATTTGGTTGGGATGGCCAATATAATCTATTGAGTCTTCGTGGATGATGTAGTCTTGAATCAAAGTTTCTCCAGTATAACTGCAACATCTTTTTTTTCTTAAGTTTTTATTTTTTATTTTACAACAAACATACAAACAAAACATAAACAATAAAACTCTCTTTCAATTATATGCATACAGTGCGACAGTTGATTGCAATCTTTTGTGCTATCCTTTTTTTTCTCCTTACTCACGAGTTATATAAATTCTCACCTTATCAATCTAACTTGTGCTTAAATAATATCTATTATTAAACATTCATTTGACTAAACTATTTTTCCATCATTTTATACGAGATATTCTAAATTTCATTATGGTTTAATCTTATACATTGATCCAATGGTTATATATTTTATATTGTATTCTATATCAATCTATTAACCTTTATTGTAAGGCTTACTAATCTATTTCTTTACCATGTCTTTTTGTCTAACCATTGATAAAATAAATCCCATATCATATAAAATTGTTTATCCTCTTGTTCTCTAATTTCAAATGTCAATTTACTCATTTCAGCACAGTCCATGATTTTCTTAATAATTTCCTCCTGCATCAGTATTTTTTCATTTTTCCAATTCTTAGCAAATACAATTCTAGCCGCTGTTAAAACATTTACAATCAAATATTTGAGTTCTTTACAATATATTTCCAGTATAATTCCCAATAAAAGTATCTCAGGTTTAAAGTCTATGTGTTGTTTTGTCATTTTTTCCAACCATGTGTGGATTATAGTCTAATATCTTTTTGCATCTACCACATAAGGTAATATGAATCGGGTATCTGATGACATTTCCAACATTTATCCGATTTATTCTTGAACATCCTCACAATTCTCGTCAGGGGTAAGTGCCACCTATAAAACATCTTATACAAGTTTTCTTTATATACAGTTGACATTGTCATTTTATAATTTTGAGACCACAATTTTTGCCATTTATCTAAATCAATTCCATATCCAAAAATTTTCCCCACGCAATCATTGTTTCTTTAACTTGTTCTTCCTCTAATTTAAACTCCAACAAGCGTCCATAAAGTTTTTTGATTACTTTTTCAGCAGTACCTGTCAAAATTTTATCTAAATCAGTCAACTTATCATAAATACCTTCTGTTTTAAACATCTTTATCAAATCTAGATTGTATTTGCAAATATGAAAACCAATTCATTTTTACACCTTGTTCTTCCAACGCTTGCATAGATTTAAGTTCACCTTTTTCATTCAATATCTCACCATATCTAACTGTTTGTTCCTTTTTATATATTATTGGATAGGAAAAAGCTTCAATAGTAGATAACCATAGTGGAATTTTTAAGTAATATTGCTTTTTTATCTTCTCCCAGTTTAGAAACAATGCTTCTTGAATATAATGTCTTCTAAAATATCCCTGCATTTTAGTTCCTTTATACCAGAGGAAGGCATGCCACCCTAACAGCAAGTCATGTTCTTCTAAATTCAAAAGTCTAGTATTCCTTAATGTTATCCACTCCTTTACCCACATCAAACTCATTGCTTGGTAGTATAATTCCCAACTGGGCAAAGCAAATCCTCCTCTTATTCTTGCATCTTGTAGCAATTTGAGTTTTATTCTTGCTTTCTTCCCCTGCCAGATATATTTTAGCAATATTTTGTTTAAATCTTCAAAAAATTCTTTCCCTAATCTGATTGGAATTGTCTGGAGTAAGTAAGTATAAGATTCTAGGCAATACATTCATCTTAATTGTAGATATTTTCCCAATCAGTGATAATTGTAAATTTTCCCATTTTATCAAGTCTGTTGTAATCTGTTGTTTGAGTTTAAGATAGTTATCCTACTTAAGTGTGCTACATCTTGGTGTTATATGTATCCCTAAATACTTAACTTTATTTGTGACCTGGATCCCCAAAACGTCCTCCAATTCTTTCTTTCATCTTGCTAACATGTTCTTTGTTAAAATCTGTGTTTTATCTTTATTTTCAAACCTATAACTGCAACATCTTAATATCATGAATGGATGATGCAAATTACTTAGCTGTTTCTTCATGAGACAAAGCAACATTATCTATTGTACTTTGGTCAGAGTCACTTGTTTATGAGTGTTTATTAATAAGAGTCACTTGTTTTTGAGTATTTATTAATAAACCAATATACTGTATATGGCATATATATTCGTTTATTAATAATAGTGATTAGAAGGTTCAGTGACTATCTACAAACAGTATTGAAATCTATCAAGATAGCAAAGAAAAGGACATTATATTTAGTCATTATTTATCTATTTTAGTTATTCATCCTCAATATATCTGAATGGCTATGCTTGATTTGTACATTAGAACATTCTCAATCCAATCTAATTTGACAGCTGTAACTTAACTTGGTTGATATCAAAGGCTATCCCTGTTCCAAGGGTCAATAGGTTAAAACATTAACATAAAATTTAAACTTGGTAAACATATAATTTAAAGTTCAAATCTGAGGTTTAGAAACACTACTGCCATACCAACAGAATTGTATCAGTAATGCAAAATCAGTAAAATATACAGTTTTGGACTGAGCAAGGAACTAGACAAACTTCTAGATACTTTATTTGACAATCTTTCCAGCCTTTGTGATTTCACACATGATGCATAACTTATGAATTTATACATAAAACCATGGAAACTAGATGCAACAACAGTAGTACCCAGAGAGGACATTCAGTATCTAATATTGATTTATTTGCATTTCTACGTGCATTTCTACAACAGATACAAATATGATTGTAGTAAGATTATTTCATAGAAAGAATAGTGGAAGCTTGTAACCAACTTCCAGCAGGGGTAGCAGGTCATTCATCAGCATCTGAATAAACATGATTGGGATAAACACATGTCTATCATCCAACTTAAAAAAGAAAAAAGAAAATAATGATAATACAATAAATAAACACGTGACAAATTCACAACCAGTCAATTGCAAAAGGCACCTTTACTTGGAACAGTTTACATCCTGCAATGATATTTGTAACACCATAAAATATCCACACCTGCCTATCCAAAGCCCTTGGGAATGACTCAATAGGTAGACAAAAATGACAAATGCAGCCTGAACATCTGGCTGACTGTGTGACAAATCAGTAAATAAATAAATTAAAAACAAAACAAAAGATTCAAAGGACAGACTCAACGGATCACTAGGTTTTTTTCTGTTATCAATTTTTTATATTTCTATGCTTTTAAGATAAATACAGGGACACTATTCTAGAGTTATAGGATGCTAAACAATACATGCTATGATAACATAAATGTATTTTTAATTCATTTTGAAGAGATTTTCCTTCTCTTCATCCTGTACAACTTTCATAGTTTCATAGCTTTCAGGTCAATTGAAATAATGAGCTTCTAGCCTTCTTATTGCATGGATTTTCAAAATTGTTCAAGCAAAGTATATGGTGCATTTTACAAGCATTATTAAGGATGTAAACTTGCTATTGTTGTGTCAATACAATATTGAAATTATGCTGTTGGGGGTACATAATGTTTGGAACAGAAGGATTGCTTCCCATTTCTTACCATCCAAGCATTTATAAAAGAATGAATCAATAAAAACAAATGTTTTCCAAAATTGGCATAGTATTTTTATGTTCTTTTGAATCTTCCTACACATATGTGCTTTTTGCTTGATGAGAGAAATTACAGTGCAGCCACTAGAGATTGACTTCCATAAACAGCCTTTTACGTTGTTTCTAAATGTATGTTTACTGAGAAGTAAAAAAAATTCAGGGTCAAGGATAATCTGAAGAATAAATATGCTAAATAAAGCAGTCTTTAAAAGATTGGCTAATCTTCAGAAGTATTATGAAAAAACCAGTTGGAGTAGAACATTGTATCATTTTATTGCAATAAATTGGCACAAGAGATAATATTGCCAACCCAAGTTACTTGCCAAACGCATATCCAGAAAAAATAATCAGAGGGAAAAATATTAGTAGACTGCACCTGTTGTTTTGCCCTGGAGCAAATATTGGCCACTACATCATAAAAATAAAATAAATATTGTTGTTCCCCATGAGAATTGAGTGTCAATCAAACTGGTTTCTTTATGGTTTAACACAGAAAGTTCATAAAGCTGTATGTTTTCCATCTGGCTATAAGACGTTAGAGTATAATATTTAAAACATCTTCTTAAAAACTACGTCTTTGATCCAAGAAACACTGGTAATTGTTTATTACCTTGGGAAATCATATTTTTAATGTCTGGAAGTAAACATGTCAATCCTACAAATAGTGAATAACACAAATTTTTTTCCCAATAAAATTCAGAGTGGCTATCAAGTTGCAAAAGGGCAAAACAAGATTGTCCAATAAAAATGGAATGCAGCAAAACAGTGAGTTGAATTTAACATTCCGGAATGTTAAATGCTCAAAGTACCTAGTCACTGAATACAATGTTGTCTTCAATGCCTTCCAATATTGGTGAACTCACATGTAGCACAAAAGAAAAAAAATACTTTGTTCTGCACACAAAAGTAAGGAGAAGATCATTTTATTAAAACATATGTTAAAACAGATGATTGTTTTGCAAAATTATATAATTCGTATAGTTAAAGTATAATCCATTATAGCTGTGTGAGTTCAAAGAAAGTACCATATAAAAGCATTACCCCTTTTCTTTTTGTTGATCAAATTCTAAGAATGTATTAATGTATACAAATGCTTTAGAAACAACAGATGGACCATAGGTATTTGATGGGATGATTCATATGGTTTTTTTACATGTTATAAAAATACACTTTTTTATACCCTCAATTTTCATTTAAATTTTCCTGTAATTTGGATGTTGATGAATACAGAGAATAAATGTTCGTGAAAGCATATAGTTTAAAAGAGTAAATGTTAGCAAATGCACTGGAAAAGAATATTGACCTATCATAGGTATTCAAATAGAGAGGATTAATGAGAGTCAGTATGGAAGAATGGTTGAGAATGCTACAGTGGTTCAAAGAGACTCAGACTGAGCTCTCCTTTTAGGCATGGAGGTAAGATGTGTGACCTTGGGCTAGTAATATGATGTCATCCCTAAGAAACATGAAGGTGAGTCTCAAGCCAACTGATAAGCAAAATCCATAAACCAGCATTGATAGTTTCGCTGCAAGAACCGGACAACCATAGTACAAAAAAATCCTCAATACTAACAATAAGGAGGAAAGGATTTTCATGCTACATTAGCTAAAGCACAATCATTGTTCAAATATCCAGGATGTTACAACAAAAATCTGCAAAGTTCAGTTCACAGACTCCCCATCACAACACACTATTCTTAGTTGCAGAAGAAAAAGATACTGTATTTTATCACACTGACTAAAAGCGGTGTGAAAATGGTACTGTGATACTCTTCTTAAGTACTGTGTTAAACCAATATTATTTATCAGTACATTTAAATGAATACTTTTTTAAAAAATCATTTAAAATATTAATGTTATCTCCATTTCTTATAGAAGCTGTCTTCTGCTATTTATTGCTTTCGTTAACAAAATATGCAATACTTGTGTTAGCGATTTCTTTGTAACAAGCTTCAATACAGGGAACCTTATTTCTGTGTTGTTCTGGATACTTATTTTTTTATTCCAATTCTTCTTGTTTTTTAGTTAGAAGAATTCATTCTTTTTGAAGAAAATCTTTTGGAAAAGTGCCTGGTTTGGAAATGAAAATGGTTCAATAGTGACACTGGCTTTCTCTACTACCGACTCCACCCTGCTGTGAAAATATTTACAGACCTCTCACATCCCGGACATTAATTGTTTCAACTCCTTCCCTCAAAATGACGCCATAGAGCACTACACACCAGAACAACTAGACACAAGAACAATATTTCCCCAAAACCATCACTCTGCTAAACAAAAAAAAACTATTAAAAAGTCTGCACTACTATTATTGCTAATCTTCTCATCACTCCTTATCACCCATCCCCTCCCACTTGTGATTGTAGGACTGTAACCATCCCCTCCCACTTGTGATTGTAGGACTGTAACTTTGTCCCTTGTATCCTTAGATTTATATTGACTGTTTCCTAAGATTGGATAAGTAAGATTGGATTGTTGATTGTACCCTATGATTATCATTAAGTGTTGTATGTTATGATTCTTGATTCTTAATGAATGTATCTTTATGTATACTGAGAGTATTTATACCAAGACAAATTCCTTGTGTGTCCAATCACACTTGGCCAATAAAGTATTCTATTCTATTCTATTCTATTCTATTCTATTCTATTCTATTCTATTCTATTCTATTCTATTCTATTCTATTCTATTCTATTCTATGTTTCTATTGTCTGAGCTACTTCTGTAAGGCTTCGATTTCTTTGCTCTGGATAGACCTTTACAGTTTCTCCAATTCTCCTTCTCTGAATACTTGATTTCATATTATAAATTGACATTGACCTGAGCCTTTGTTGTATTTCTTCACATTCTGAATGTTGTTCTTTCCAGAATTGATATGTTCCTTTGAGATATCTTGTTCGGCTTGATTTGTAATAACAGATCATTATTTATTTGTTTTCAGTCTTTGTATATTTGCAATGACTTTTTCCCCAACATTTCTGAATCTGGTGGTCCTGGTTGCTCAGCCAATAGTCACTTGTCACCAGATGTCCAGAACTCTAATACCTAATACAGTCATTGCTGACTTGGGAAACAACCAATCTGGTATAGATTTCTATATCTCACAATATATTTATGACACACTCTTCATCTGGTCCTTCTGATGAGTCTTATCCATATGGTTTAATCTCTGGCATAGCTCTCATCTTCCTCAGAACATACAACTCCACAACCATGTCAAGTTAGTGTCATACCGGAATGATGATGATGATCTAACACAGCTTTTTATGCATATGATGACAAGTATCACATAATGTGTTTGATGTTATTCTAGTATACAGTGAAAATATGCTGATAAAAAGTTGGATTGCTATGCTGTTCTAAATGGGTTGGTATTCATTTTTAATTTTCTTGGCTATCATGCTATGTGATTCCATACGTGCTATACTAAAAACTCAGTCAATGTTTATCGCTGGAGGGTACAAATTAACAGGGATTATAATACAACATTCACCTTTTGGAAGCAAATAGAAGTTTGTTCTTAGATGGAACGTACACATTTCTTCATTATTTTATAGCAATAAAAATAACACTTAGACTTATATACCACTTTATAGTATTTTACAGCATTCTCTGAATGGTTTACAAAGTCAGTCTATTTCCCCCAACAATCTGAGTGTTCATTTTACCAACCTTAGAAAGATGGAAGGTTGAGTCAACCTTGAGTTGGTCAGGATCAAACTCATGGCTATGGACAGAGTTAGCTTGCAATACTGTGTTCTAACCACTACGCCACCATGGTTTATCCAGATTAGGAATATATGGGTCAGTCTAAAAATAGTCCATCTTTGACAATTTATTGGGTATTAATTACAAATTTTATTTATTTATTTTATTTATTTATTTAATCAAATTTATATACCGCCCTTCTCCCAGGGGACTCAGGGCGGTGTACAGCCTATCTAAAAACCCACAAATATACAAAAATTAAAAAATATTAAACCAATTTGGCTGATAAATAAAAACTAAACAGGTCCCACCCCCCCACCTTAAAACCCCAATTTAAAATTTAAATACCATGGAGACCAAAATTAAAACCATTATCTCAGCCCAGGCCGGCCAGCTCAAAGAGCCAGGTCTTCAACGCGCGCCTGAAGGCCCTCAGGTCCGTGTCAGTGCGAAGCTCCGGTGGCAGAGTATTCCAGAGGGCGGGGGCATCCACAGAGAAGGCCCTACCCCTCGGCGCCGCCAGACGACACATAGCGGCCGACGGCACCCGGAGCAGACCCTCCCTGTGGGAACGCACTGGCCTGTTGGAGATCACCGGCAGAATGCGGTCCTGAAGATAACCTGGTCCTATGCCATGGGTCGCCCTAAAGGTCAAAACTAGAACCTTAAAGCGAACCCGGAGAGCCACCGGCAACCAATGCAGCTCGCGCAGAAGTGGCGTCACATGGGCGCTACGCGACGCCCCCATAATCATCCGCGCGGCTGCATTTTGCACCAGCTGGAGTCTCCGGATGCTCCCTGCGGGGAGCCCCATGTAGAGGGCATTACAATAGTCCACGCGAGAGGTGACAAGGGCCTGAGTGACCGTGCGCAAGGCGTCCCGATCCAGGAAGGGCCGCAACCGGTAGATCCGACGGATCTGATGAAACGCCCCCCTGGAGACGGCCGCGATGTGATGTTCAAGCGACAGCCGTACATCCAGGAGGAAACCCAGGTTGCGAGCCCTCTCTGCGGGGGGCAAAACTTCCCCCCCGATAGCCAGCAAAGGTGTCAGCTGGCTATATCAGAGCGCCGGAAACCACAGCCACTCGGTCTTGGATGGGTTGAGCCGATGCCTGTTCCCGCCCATCCAATCCCGCACGGCCTCCAAGCACCTGGACATAGCCCCCACAGCATCGTTGGGGTGGTCTGGAGTAGAGATGTATAACTGGGTGTCATCTGCATATAGATGACACCTTACTCCAAGACCACGGATAATCTCGCCCAGCGGTTTCATATAAATGTTGAACAAGAGGGGAGAGAGGACCGACCCCTGAGGCACCCCACAAAGCAGGGGCGGATCCTGCTAGAGGTGGATCTCTCCCCCCCCGCCAACACAAATTGTGAACAGTCGGAGAGGAAGGAGGAGAACCATCGAAGGACGGTTCCACCCATCCCCAACCCTTCCAACCGTCGCAACAAGATACTATGGTCGATAGTATCGAAAGCCGCCGAGAGGTCTAATAGGACCAGGACAGAGGAGAACCCTCTGTCACGAGCCCTCCAGAGATCATCGACCAACGCGACCAATGCCGTCTCAGTGCTATGTCCAGGCCTGAAGCCCGATTGGGACGGATCGAGGTAAGTAGCTTCCTCCAGGTACCGGGGGACCTGACGTGCCACCACACTCTCAACAACCTTCGCCACAAAGGGAAGGTTGGAGACCGGACGATAGTTGTTTAAAATAGCCGGGTCCAGGGAAGGCTTCTTGAAGAGGGGGCGCACCACTGCCGCCTTCAGGGCGGCCGGGAGCACCCCCTCTCTCAAAGAAGCGTTGACAATCCCCTGGAGCCAGCCTCGTGTCGTCTCCCTGGCGGCCGAAACCAGCCAGGAAGGGCACGGGTCCAATAAACAGGTGGTGGCATTCAGACCCCCCAGCAACCTGTCCACACCCTCGGCGGTCACAGGATCGAACTCCCCCCAGATAACACTCACAAGACCTGCCCCGGACACCTCCCCCGGGACCACCCAATTGGAGTCGAGCCCCTCCCGAATCTGAGCGATTTTATCATGCAGAAATCGGGAAAACTCCTCTGCCCTACCCTGCAAGAGGTCATCCCGCACTCTCGGTTCAAGAAGAGAGCGGGTCACTCTAAACAGGGCGGCAGGGCGATTTTCTGCTGACGCAATAAGGGCGGAGACATACGAAGATTTCGCCACCCCTATCGCCACAAGGTAAGTCTTAATATGAGATCTCACCTGTGTTCGGTCAGACTCAGAACGACTCGCCCTCCAAATGCCCTCTAGACGTCTTTTCCGGCACTTCATCTCCCGCAGCTCCTCCGTATACCACGGAGCCAAACGGGATCTGTGCCGGGTCAGAGGTCGCAGGGGCACAACTCGATCTAGAGCCCCGGCGGCCAACCCATCCCAGGTGGCCACCAGGTCTCCAGGTGAGCTGTGAGCCAGAGACTCAGGAAATGGCCCAAGCTCCCTCTGGAACCGTTCCGGGTCCATCAGGCGCCTGGGGCGGAACAATCTAAGTGGCTCCGCCTCCCTGTGGTGGGGGGTGGCGGAACGGAAGTCCAACCTGAGGAGGGAATGATCTGTCCATGACAAGGGTGTGATGACTAAATCCCCGAAAATACAGTCATTCAACCACTGCCCAGAGACAAAAATCAGGTCCAGCATGTGTCCTCCAATGTGAGTGGGGGCAGAAACTAACTGGGTCAGGTCCATGGCCGTCATGGAAGCCAAGAACTCCCGAACCAACCCCGAGGTTTCACCGGATGATGGCAGGTTGAAATCCCCCATGACCAAAAGCCTAGGGGTCTCAACCGCCAGCCCGGCTATCACCTCGAGGTGTCCGGGCAGGGCCGATGAGACGTGGCAGGGAGCCAGGTACGCCATCAAAAGACCCATCTGAACCCCTTGCCCCCACTTCACAAATAGAGATTCACAGCCAGCCGTCTGAGGGACAGTGGCCTCCCTAGGATAAAGAGCCTCCTTTATAAGCACCGCCACCCCTCCACCCCTTCCCTGAGCCCTAGGCTGGTGAAATGCAAGGAAACCTGGTGGGCACATCTCGACCAGAGGGACACCGCCCTCTGGGCCCAACCAGGTTTCGGTAACACCTACCAGGTCCGCGGCCTCCTCCTGAGCCAAATCATGTATCAGGGGAGCCTTATTAACCACGGACCTGGCATTGCACAACAGCAGCCGGGTATTCAGGGCCTGAGAATCCAGACAACCAGGGCTGCAGGATGGGTATGGAGGGTCGGAGCGCGCTACCGCTTGCAAACATCGGGAGCGCGATCCCCTTACTGGATATGGCCCTCTACCCCCAGCATACCTGCCTCTCCCAGTCACCGTGCTAATAAAATTTGCCCCCGGCAGCCCACCCTCAGTCTGCCACCCCGACACGGAAACCCCCGAGGCCCCCCAGGCGCGCGGGCCGGCCCGGCTGCCCCCAACTCCATGTGGGCTGTCTCCCCTGCCCACCCTGGATCCTTTTAACCCCTTAAAAAATCCCATTAAAAAATTACCAATCCCGGGTTTCCCGCGCTTCCTCCCATTCCTCCGGCTTCCACGGCCCCACCATCGCTCCGGATCCCAGGATCCCTCATAGCGGAATGTTTTTGAGAGTTTAGAGGGCCACTTAAGGGAGAGGGGGACATCCCTCAAGGCCCAAAGCTCCGCCATGGAGTACATCCGTGGCCCCGGCCACCCCGCCCCGACAGTCTTGTAGCGTCCAAAGTCTTTGTGTTGGAGAAGTCCCGGCAGACTGGAGTAACCCCCTCCCCCCGGCCGCCCCACCCCTGCCACCGGTGGGGCCCCCGGGGGAAAAGGGGTCATAGGCAAGGTCACTCCCCCCCTCCCCGGGCCCACCACCCCTGCCACAGGTGGGGGCCCCAAGGAGGGAAGGGGAACGGTCACAACACCACTCAACCCCCAGTCTCCGTATTGTCCCCGCAGCCATAGGGGCGGCCCCGAAACCAGTCCAGGCCCGCCATATCCACAGCGGGGCCACTCCCGCACTGGTCGGGGCCCCCCGAAATCGCCGTGGCCCGAGCGAGGCCACCGAGCCTGCCACACTGTCGTGCCTCGCTGGGGATACCAAGACCTCTTCATAACCCCTCGGAACTCCGGGGTTTCTGCGGTAGCTGTTCCAGGGCCTCTGCGACCTCAACAATGCCGCAGAGGCCAGTCCAGGGCCCCCCAGGCAGCTCCCCCAGGTCCGCGCCGCCCCAGAAAATCCAGGGCCATCGCTCTCCCCAGGGGGCCGCCGGGGCCACACCGCGGTGATCTCCCCACCCCGGAGACCGCTGGGTCCACCGGCGTCCGTATTGCCATGATGACTCCGGAGGCCGCCGCCACCGCCATCGAGGCCGCCACCGCCGCCACCGCCATCCAGGCCGCCGCCGCCGCCGCGACCGCCGCCACCGCCGCCACCGCCATCCAGGCCGCCACCGCGACCGCCGCCGAGGCCGCCACCGCCGCGACCACCGCCGCCGCCGCGACCACCGAGGCCGCCTCCACCTCCGCCGCGGCCACCGAGGCCGCCACTGCCTCCGCAGCCGCCACGATAAATGGTACATAATTTGTAAAAAATATAATTTAATGTAAATTTTAAACCCTTTATCCATGTTTTTCCATGAATCAAGCATTGTATTATATCCAAAATTCTTTGCCCATTGAATTATGCAACATTTCACATATTATCCCTTAAAATTAAATTTTAATAATTTATAAACCTTTTTCCATACCATTATGTGGTATTCTTTATTACCATACATTGCAGTTTCAAATTCATTTTTTCCATAATCAAACATGTATCTATTTTCCTCTAATTTAACCTCCTTTTCAATTGTAAATATGTAAACCAATCTTTCTGACTCTAATTCTTGGGTTTGAGGGTAGGTTCACTTTTATTAAAGTATATTATTTGACCATAAGTCCACCATTTTATCTTGCCATCATTTTTTTTCTGAAAAATTCTTCCTGAGGAGACATTTCAAGATATATTTATGCCTAGAACTTTATTTTATACTCATAGGATGTCTCATCTAACAAAGTGATTCTTAAAAACCAACATTTATTTTAACTTAAATAGGTGTGCCATCCAAATCTTAGTGCATGGTCCTCTATTTCAAGAAATCTTTTGTTTTGGTTTTTGGTCTTTCATCCAGACCAAACAGCAGGCATAAAAATACAATGTCAAATCTCATAAACACAAGCCTTCCCCTTATTTAGCATCTTGGAATAATTTGTATCCAATTCTTGTTTTTTACCTTGCCATATACATTTAGAAATGTCATTTTGCCATTGTTTAAGTAAAATGTTAGTTGTCAATATTGGTAAAGTCTGAAATAAAAATAACATCTGTGGTAAAACATTCATCTTAATTACATAGATTCTACCCATAAGTATAATTGCAAATTATCCCATCTTTTTAAATATAATTTCGTCCAGATACAAAATGGTTTTGAAACAATTTAGAATTTGTATTTGTCAATGTAACCACAAGATACATCATTTTTCTACTTTGAAACCCAACTTGGTTGTCAGTATTTCATAATCTTGAAATGCCATATTGTTAACAAGCATTGTTGTTTTCTGTTTGTTTGTTTGTTTTGTAGCCAGCTAAAGCTCCAAAGTCATTTAACTTCATAAAGTATTCTATACCAATTTTGGGTCATGTAGAAATATAACTAAATTATCAGCAATGCTTTGAATTTACAAACTTCTTTTTAAATATTTATATCTGTTATTTTCTCATCATGTCTAATATGTCTGTTCAAAACTTCCAGCACCAATATAAATAGCAAAGGGGATAAAGGACATCCTTGTCTTGTGTCCTTTTGAATTTCACATGGTTTAATTAAGTCACCATTAATAATAATATTTGCTTCCTGTGTAGTTTAAATCGCTTTAACTCCTTGAATAAATTTCCAAAGTTCATGAATAGAAACCAATGTTGATGACAACAGTAGATCACTGAGAAGCAAAAATGGAAAGTATAACTACTTTAGAAATTGATTGACCCAAAGCACCACACCAGGTAGTATTGAATTTCAGTTGCCAATGAAGAAACAATAAAGGGGAAAATTGTGAAGGACTCGTTTTTTTTAAGGGGCTTGTCAAGTTAAATGTATCTAGCCAGTTTGAAGCTCTGTTTCCCTTAACAATCAATTATATATAGCAGTAGCAATGACAACTTGTGGATAACAAATTGATCAGAGAAGTTGGCCAGTCAAGTTGATCATTTATTTTACTGAATAAGTTCACAGCATGACCTACTAAAGAATAAAACAAACAAGACTGTAGATTCTGGAAGAATCAAGACTTTATATATCAGGAAACCATAGCCCTGAAGGAAACAAATGAAATGGATTTGAGGTACCATATATAATTTTGAAATTATCAGAATAATTTTGTAATTCTCATTACAAAAAGATCAGTGAAGTGGAGTCTACTAATATCAATATCATTCTATCTAATATCTTATGAATTAAAAGCAAAAATGTAACTGATTTATCTTGTAAAAGAGAAGGAGAGATAGGGGAAAAAAAAACAATATGCATACCTCCAAGAAATGATATGCTTCTGCTATGATCCAGCATATTCTATCTCAAATGAAATATTACTAAGATATGTATTAGATAATTCATTATTTACATATTAGAGTTACAGTCATATCAGGTCCCAGGTAACAAAAATTACAGCTTTTTTTTTTCATTTGTGTGTAGATTGTACAGATTCAGATCATTCTTAAAGAACAGCTTTATCTTGTTGATAGCCTGAGATGTGACGTTAAATTATCCCAAAAGCTTACTTTTTCTGTTTTTATTTCTAATCATGTCTATCTACTGAACTCCAGCTAGAAAAACTATAAAATGTGTCTTTCAGAATTCTGAATATAGCTCTTCAGTTGAGTAACAAACTTCAGTTGGTGCAATGGACATTTATAACTTTTTAATAAGAGTTGGAATTAATTTATATTCCTATTGAGCCCAAAAGCAAAGTATACAATTCTTTAATTGATTCATATAACCCCTTATAATTTTATTTTAGACATTGGCATTGCTTTTTATAGATTACAGCTTGGCTTTTAACACCATTTGACGGACATCCTCATCGAAAAGTTGACTGACTTGAATGTCCCTTCTCTCACCTGTGATTGGATTAAAGACTTTCTGCTGAACTGACTACAAAGTGAGAGTTGGGTCTTTTACATTCTCCTTCCTGAAGCTCAGCACTGGCTCTCCTCAGGGCTGTGCGCTCACTCCCTACCTGTACTAGCTGTACACCTACGACTGCATATGTTCTGATCCATCTAACATAATAAAGTTTGCACATGATACCGCCATACTGTGTCTTTTTACAGGAGGAGATTAATTCCAGAAGTTATCCAGATGGTGCTCAGAAAGCAGCTTGCATCTAAACACCAGCAAGACAAAGGATATGGTGTTAGATTTCCAGAAGTAGAGAGAGGAATATGCCCCACTCTACATCAAGGGTGTGTTTGGAGAGGGTCCCCACTTTCAAATTTCTGGGAGTCCACCTTAGCCAAGATCTCACCTGGAAAAATAACACGATCCAGGTGGACAGGAAGACTCAACAGAGATTCTATTTCCTTAGGGTCTTGCAGAAAAAATCAGGTGGAACAATGATTGATGATTTCTTTTACCAGTCTATGATAGAAAGCATCCTTACTTATTATGTTATAGTATGGATGCTGCTTGATAGCCATGGACAGAAAGGTATTACAAAGGGTGATGAGCACAGCATAAAAAAATATGGGCTGTCCCTTGACACCACTGGACAAAATCACCAGGACCCACTGCCTATGTAGAGTGAGGAAAATCCTCAGGGATGATTCACACCCTGGTCAAAACTTTATTACTCTCCTAGCATTGGGCAGGAGATATAGCCAGAAGCATAGCCAGCTGAATGAATAGGCTGAAAAACAGCTTTTATCCATGGGCTGTCAGCCTTCTGAATGCAACATAACACCACAATTAGGATTAATATGATAAACTTGCAGGTCAGTGCAACGTGTAACATGTTCATACTGGTGTAATATAATATAATGTTACTATAGGTATATGAGAATGTCTTTACTTATTACTTATTTGGGCTTAGGGATTCTATTTCTTTCATTTATTGAGTTATTGAGATATATTTTTTGTTTCGGGGGGAATGCCTGCACCAAGGGAGGCTCATTCAATTTCCTTGTACACATGTTGCACATTGACAAAAAAGGTTTGATTTGATTTGATTTGGCATTTAGGGTGATATATATATTGACATATGAGAATATAATCTATTAACCCCTAGATTTTAAAGATATGACTACTATTATTAACTGAAATGTTTTGCAATTTGCTACAATTAAGTGTTTAAAAGGTCTACTATACCCTGATAGAAAGAATCTCAAAATGCCATTGATGTTCATTTAAGCTTGGTCACGTGGTCCAATGCAAAAAAAAGCTTCTTGCTTTGCAGTGCACATACATACAGTACATGTTCGGAAACAACAGAAGAGAATACAGAATCTATCTACCTACCTACCTACCTACATACCTATCATCTAACTATCATCTATCTATGCATGTCTCCTATGGCTATTGAAAATAAAACTACTGGAAAGTGTTTTAGGTTTATCCTTCCTTGTTATGATAGAAATTTTGCAAATTGATATACTTGAGACCCAATTAAAGATAACATACTTGCTTAGGAACCAGTGTATTGCTTAATGTCATTAGTTAAAAATCCCATATAGCCACTTTTTAAATTATGAATGTTTGAAACAGGAAACCATGTTTAAAACAGTCTTTGTAGAATATTGACTTGTTCATAACTCTGCTTTTCTTTTCTAAACAAGTATCTCAAGATTTGTTTTCAAATGAGAATTTTTTTCTGTGCTTTCTTTTCACAAGTTTTTTTGCACAATGTAGGTAGAACAGGGTCTTTACAAATTGCTGTTAATGTTAATGTTGTAAGTTCTTATATAACAGGAAAGATGCAAATAAGATTTATTTTCTGAAGCATAGCAACTCCAAAATATTGATAAAATAATTTTAAGATCTAGATTAGAACAAAGGAAAAGCTTAATTTTGGAAGCAATTTAATTAGAGATGCAGTAATTCTGGTAAAACATTAAACTCAGTAGAATATGTGTTTACTTAACCTAGGTAACCCTGACCATTGTCTGCACTAGTCAAAAAGCATGGATATAAGGGAATGAAAAAAAGATTGTGAAACAATGACTTTTATTTTTAAAAAATCAATTAATGCATTGTCAACAGCTTTTTGTTATCTCAGTGATAGTTTTGATACCAGTATGCTATAAAAATGTTTATTAACCACTTTGAATTTGTGAGATGAAAAGAATGAAGTTTCAATCATTTTAATCTTCACTGCAATTCGCCCTAAAATCACGTTATCCTTTCTTTTCCACACTTGGAAGCATGCCTTTTGGTTCATTTCTCAGTTACAAAATTTGAAATTTATCTTCCAGGAAGAATTGTTCTATCAATTAAGGAATAACTTCAAATACTTTAACATATCTGTGGTTGCCTTGGAAGTACATTAGCTTCATAGGCAGCTTTCTGAGCTGTTATCTGACTTTCACATCGTGGTCCTATCTTCCTTATCACAGACATGATTCTTTGGATTTTATTTTTGTCTGTTTTTCTTTCTGTGATGGATTAAAACTTCTCTTTTAAACAAAGATTCAAGATCATTTCAGTATTCCAGTATTCTTTTCTTCTTTTTCCTATCACCAAAACAGAGACACAGTTATCAACATTATTTGGGAATTTATATTTTCCATAATTTAATGTGTAAATGAGTGCCTATTTTCAACAAAAATATAGGATTTTATTTAACTTCTCACACAGCAGCCAAATCAAATTATACATTCTTACTGTCAGTATTTATATTTAGTATAATAGTCCCAAATATATGACATTTATGATTAATCAAATACTGTCTATTAATTTAGTTTTCAATACTGGTTTGCACCCAGATAAAGACACAAACATAAATGAGCATTAAAACACATCAAGTAGTTTGCCAACTGATAAATTCAATTGAGCTTCTTTCAGTGACAAATTGTATAAGGAACTAAATCAAAATAAAATAATGCACTGAATAAATCTGAGAAAATTGCTAGGAGTTGGCCTCTGAAATTGATCCAAAATCTGCAACTAATGCAAAATACATCACTTAGGTTATCATAAAAGCAGATTTTCTGAAGTAAATAAATAAGGATGCCACCAAGTTATGTAGTAATTTCAGTTAATCAAAATAGAGCTGGAAGGAACTGTCATACCCCTGTCAGAGTCTGAATCTGAGGAGGAAAATGAACAGTTGATAGGGAGTGGGAATGTGGCTCTGTTGGCTCTGGAGGAGGCTGGGGAAAGGTAGTCTGGCTGGGCAGAGCAAGGGAGAGATAGAACAAGGGAGAGGGATTTCAGAGGAAGACCCAGGCCCACCCACTCTTCATCCTAGGGCACGCCAGGAGAAATGGAGAAGAGAGCAATGTGGGTTGTGTGGCTTATGGGGGAGGAAAGGGCCCTGATTCCCTTCATTAGCCACACCTGGGAATGACAGTTTAAAAGAACAAAATGCTGACTGCGGCAGTTGCTGGGAGCAAACGTGACTTTATCCTGTGTTGTCTTTGCTTATCTGTGTTTCTGGCTTGTCAGTTTTGCCATGCCTGCACATCTGGAATTCTTGCTCCTGCCCTGCCAAACTAATTACCTCAGTTTGGCTTGATTGGATTTATAGTTACAGTTTTTGTTGATCATGTTTTGGACTTGATTCTCTGCAGTCAAAGGCTGTTCCTGGGAGAGTTTTTCTCCAGCCAGAAGGTAACCAGGACATTAGGGGCAAAATTTGAGCTAATAAAGTGACTCTTATTGATTATCTGACTGTGTTGCCTTTGTGCCACACCCCAGGTCATCACAGGGACATTGCAGGTCTTCAAATCTAACCCCCTGCTCAAGCAGGAGACCTTATACCATTTGAGATAGGTGGTTGTCCAGTCTTTTCTTAAAAACTTACAGTGATGAAACACCTACAACTTCTGAAGGCAATCTGTTCCACTAGTTAATTATCCTCACTGTTAGGAAGTCTCTCTTTAATTCCAGGTTGCTTCTCTCCTTGATCTTTCCATTGTTTCTTGTCTTTTCTCACCTTCAGGGGCTTTGGAAAATCTTCTTTGTGGTGGCCCTTCAAATGCTGGAATACTGCTATCATGTCATTCCTAGTCTTTTTCTCTAGACTGGTCATACCCAATTCCTGCAACTGGTCTTCATATGTTTTTGTCTCAAGGCCCTTAATCATCTTAGTTGCTCTTCTTTGCACTTTCTTCAAATTCTCAAATCTTTTTTGTAATGTGGGGACCAAAACTGGATGCAGTATTCCAAGTGTGGTCTTACTAAGGATTTATAAAGCGGTATTTATGTCACGTAATTTTGATTTATGCCTTTGCTTATACAATCAAGGATTGTATTAGTTTTTTTGGCTGCTACCACACACTGTGAGATCATGTTTAAGTGATTGTCCACTAGGACTACAAGGTCCCTTCCACAATTACTGTTTTTGATCAGGTTTCACCTAATATGTACTTATTCCTTTGGATTTTCCTGCCTAAGTGTAAAACCTTGTTTTTTTCCACATTACATTTCATGTTGTTGGATAGGGCCCATTGTTCAAGTCCATCAATATATACTGAACTTATCTTCTTGGGTGCTGCCTATTACTGTCATCTTAGTGCCATCTGCAAATTTGACGAATCCCCTTCTATTCCCTCATCTAAGTACTGAGCCTAAGATGGAAACTTGTGGTCCCCACAGTTTCCTGGATTTGTTTATTTTTTCATTTTTTTGAAGATTGGAATTATATCAGCTCTTTTTCAAACCTCTGGTAGGTCCCTGGTGCTCCAAGATTTTTTAAAGATATGGTACTATGCTTTTGAGATAACATCTGCCAGCTCCTTCAGAACTCTGGGTTGTAATCCATTAGGTCCTGGTGATTTATATTCATTAAAGTCAGACGGATATTCTCTTACCATTTTCTTGCTTATTTTGATGTTTATTTCTACTTTGTCTTTTATAGTTATGTTTTTGGTAGGTTGGGCTATGGTTTCTTTTTGTATGAAGTTTAATAGAAAGAATAAGTTAAGCAGTTCTGCTTTCTCTCTATTGCCTGTTACATCTTTGCCATCTTCTCTCTTTAGTGGACCAACTGTTTCCTAGGTTTTTTCCCCTTGTTATTTATATATTGAAAAAAACTTTTTAAAATTATCTTTGACTTTTTAAAAAAGTTTTATTAGACTTTTATTTTTAGGTACACATCAATATCAATACATAGACAGTGTGGCCCCTGGGTATAATTCATTTTGATACAAACATCAATAATGATAATCATAATAGTTGTTATATTAATCAAACTTACATAATCAACATCTGTATCTTCACCATTCAGACTGAATATTTCTCCCATCTCTATCCTCTTTAAGCTATTAGGTCTCCAGAGTACCCACCCAAATCCCTCCCTTTCAAAAATCTCCCTTTCAAAAATATCTTCCAGATTATCTGATTTCATGTTTAAATCTCTTAAAGTACTTTTCACTGGTTTATTTCATCAGCCATTATTTTAATTGTCTTCTCATGCTCATCTTCTTGCTTTGTTTGCTGGTTTGTCCATTTTGTCTTTTCTTCCATTCTTTCTGCTGTCTCCTCTCTTTCTTGGGCTCTTTGATCTTCATTCATTATCAGTTGTAGCATATTTCTATTTTCCCATATATACATTGCATTATATACATTGCTTTGGAACATCAATGCCATTTTTCTTGAAATCTCACTCATTTCCCCTGATGGAGCATCTTGTCTTAATTTAATAAGTCTGCTCTTACACTGGTCCAAAAACAATATATTCCTGTCCAATGTTACTCCTCAGAAAGTTTAATAAGTTTAGTTTAGTTTAGTTTATTGAACTTATATACCGCCCTATTTCCCTGACAGGACTCAGGGCGGTGCACAGCTGAATTAAAATACAAAAACAATACAAAATTAAAAACAATTAAAAAAACCAAATATAAAGGCTGAAACGCTAAAAAATATAAAGGGGTTAAAAGCTAAAACCAAGTAAGACCGAATTAAAAAAACCCTAAAACCCTAGGCCAGACCGGCTTGATGAAATAAATAGGTTTTCAACGCACGCCAGAAGGTCAAGAGATCAGGGATGTTTCTCATCTCCGGCGGTAATTCGTTCCAGAGGGAGGGTGCCCCCAATGAGAAGGCCCGCACTCTTGGGGTCACCAGCCATCCAGCCAACGGCACCCTGAGGAGGCCGACTGTATGGGAACGTATTGGCCAACGGGAGGCCGATAATGGCAGGAGGCGGTCCTGCAAATATCCTGGTCCCAAGCCATGGAGCACTTTAAAGATGGTAACTAGAACCTTGAAGCGCACCCAGAGGACCACCGGGAGCCAATGCAGCTCATGCAAGAGTGGCGTAACATGGGATCCTCAAGGAGCCCCCAACACCACCTGCGCAGCTGCATTCTGCACCAGCTGGAGTCTCCAGGTGCTCTTCAAGGGGAGCCCCATGTAGAGAGCATTGGCATAGTCTAGGCGGGAGATTACAAGGGCACAGGTGACCGTGCGAAGCGCACCCCGATCCAGAAAGGGCTGTAACTGGTAGATCCTATGGACCTGACCAAAAGCCCCCATGGCGACGGCCGCCACATTGTCCTCCAATGACAGTCGTACATCAAAGAGAACACCCAGATTGCGAGCCCTCTCTGTGGGGGTAAAAACTTCCCTTCCCACAGCCAGCGATGGAACCAGCTGGCTGTATCGGGGCGCCAGGAAGCACAGCCACTCAGTCTTAGATGGGTTGAGCTGAAGCCTGTTCTGCCCCATCCAACATTGCACGGCCTCCAGGCACCGGGTCATCACTTCAACGGCTTCATTGGGATGGCCTGGGGTAGAAATGTACAGCTGAGTATCATCAGCGTACTGATGGAATTCTACCCCAAAGCCATGGATGATATCACCCAGTGGCTTCATATAGATGTTGAACAGGAGGGGTGAGAGCCCCGACCCCTGAGGGACCCTGCAAACCAGGGGCCTCAGGGACGATCTCTGCCCCTCCGCCAACACGAATTGCGAATGGCCAGAGAAGAAGGAGGAGAACCACTGCAAGACAGTGCCCCCCACCCCCAACTCCTCCAGCCGTCACAATAGGACACTGTGGTCGACAGTATCAAAAGCTGCCAAGAGATCTAGTAGGACCAGGACAGAGAAATGACCTCTGTCACAGGCCCTCCAGAGATCATCCACCAATGCAACCAATGCCGTCTCTGTGCTGTGCCCGGACCTAAAGCCCGATTGGCATGGGTCTAAATAGGTAGCTTCATCCAGGTGCTGGGAGAGCTGTCGTGCCACCACACTCTCAACAACCTTTGCCACGAAGCGAAGGTTGGAGACCGGACGATAATTAGATAACAAAATTGGGTCCAGAGACGGTTTCTTGAGGAAGGGTCTCACCACCATCTCTTTCAAGGCAGCGGGCAGATATCCCTCATTCAAGGAAGCGTTAATAATACCCTGGAACCAACCTCGTGTCACCTCCCGAGTGGCCAACTCCAGCCAGGAAGGGCACGGGTCCAATAAACATGTGGTAGCATTCAGCCCCCGCAGCATCCTGTCCACTTCTTCGGGGGTCACAGGATCAAACTCTTCCCAAATGACTTCCCCAAATTCCACCTCTGACCCCCTGCCCAGAGTTGCCCATTCAGAGTCCAACCCATCCCAGATCTGAGCGATTTTATCCAGCAGGAAATTCAAAAAGTCCTCAACCCGTCCCTATAAGGGGTCCTCCCGCGCTCCCCATCCAGGAGGGAGCGGGTCACTCTAAACAGGGCGGCTGGGCGATTTCCTGCGGATGCAATAAGTGCGGAAAGTACGAATGCTTTGCCACCCTTATTGCCACTAAATTGTGTAAAGTTTAGTGCTTTATATCTCAGGATTATTAATCAATTCCATTTAAGTAGTACAAGCAGCTTCTGCAAATCAAGTCACTTTACTTTACTTAAGAGTCTTCCTTATTCTCACAATAGAGTCTTCAGTAATCATAAAGTAATTAGTGATAGAACAGGAAGTGTCACCACAGTTCTCCAGATGAATTTTATTTATTTCTCTCATCAAAGATTTTTCTAAACTTGTAGGGGTTTGATATATTCTATTCACCAGTTTTTTAGATTTGATTAACCCAAATTTAGTTCAATTTATAGAAGCAAAGTCAGCTATTCAAGTAGATTTAAGATAGTTCCAGTATTTTATAATGCCTTTCCAAAACAATGCCTGTCCAATTTAAGAATCCAATTTTCTATGTTTTAAAAGATCTTCTCCCCTTAGTTCCTTTCTTTCAGATCTAGAATTTTTCTCTCTATGATTGTTTGTTACTTAGAAAACTAGCTCTAAGAGTCTCTTTTCTTGGATTTTCCTCTATCTTTTTTCCCTTGAAAATTAGTCTAAATAAAAAAGAATCTTTTCAAACAGCTCCAATCACTGTTAATCTAGACCACGCCTGTACAGTTCTTTGTTGCCTCAACTCTCCCAGCTTCATGGCAGCCATGATGGCTGCCTCTCCTCCTCATTAAAGTACAGGGAGAAAGTCCTGACTCCAGCAGGAGAGTTGCTGTTGTCCCTGTACTGCACGACACCCCTCTTTTCCTTACCAGCCCTACAGGTTGGCTTCAGCTCCTTTTGGAACCCTCCAACAGGTAGAACTCAGCATGGGAGCATGGAGACCTGCTCCTCAGATCTGATAGTGCTACAACATCAGCTGGAAGACCTTTATCTTTGACTTTTGTTGCAAGCCTTTATTCATTCTGAGCCTTTGCTTTGCTGATTTCATTTTTGCAGATTTGAGCTATCTGCTGATATTCTGTCTTAATTATGTGTCCCTCTTTCCTTATTCTTTTTATCTTTCAGTTTATCAGAGAGATCTCTAAGCTGTTTTTTTCTTGGATTTTTTGTTTTTCTTTTTCAGTGGTATTTTGTTGGACTGGGCTTTTATGATCATATTTTTAGTGTTTCCCATTCTTGTTTTTACCCTTTAGGATTTTTAACTCATGGGATTTGTTTTAGGCTCTCTCCAAGTTTGTTAAAATCAGAACTTTTAAAATTTAAGACAGTGGTTGGATTATATTCTATTGCTTGTGTTTGCATGACATTGAATTTCAATATGATGTGGTCACTCTCACCCAAGATTCCGGCAACTTCAACTTCTTTTATCACTTCTTCTCTATTAATAAGAATTAGGCCAAGTATAGCTTTTCCTCTATTTCCCTCCTCTACTTTTTAGATGACAAAGTTGTAGCTAAGTTGGTTAGGCAATTGTTTGATCTCCCACTTGCTGCAGAGTTTGTCTTCCAGTTGATAACATGGTTATTAAAGTCTCCCATTATTACTATGGTATACATATATTTCCTACATATATTTGTTAATTGATTAGCAAAGTGTTTATCTATTTCTGCTGCTTTGTTGGGTAGTCTTTATGCCTATAGAAATACCATTTTTTTACTTTTATATTGACCCATATGGATTTTTGGAGGTTTTGATCCTTGGTTTTGTGTATTGCTGTAGAGATATAGGCATCTTTTATACATAATGCAACTCCACTTCCTTATTATGATTATTTATGAGCTGTCAGTCAGTGAAACAAGCTCCTACAGAAAGGTAATTTCTCCTTCACTAAAGGAGTTTAATTAAAGTCTTGACGGTCATATGTCAGATCTGTTGTAATGATTAATACACAGAATATTATTGAACTGTTTTATTTCTAAAGTTCCTTCCATCTTTTAACATCTATGATTCTAAGGTAAATTTCTACTACATTAAAAGTACAAAATAGAAGCTGCTGTAATTTCACATCTTGTTCAGTTCAGAATACATTTGGCAGCAAAATTAACTATAATTCTTCAGTCATCAGAAAACAATTCAATAATGTAAAAAAAAATCCAGTTCTTTTAGTTCAGTTCCTTGCTTGTTTATTCTCTTCTGCTTTTGTTATTTCCATCTTTATTGTGTTTGAAGAACTAATTCTTATTCCAATTAAAGGAATCATAACATCATTCATAAAGTATGCAAATTAGTGACCTTTTAGACTGCACCAATTGAAAATATTTTTTCTCCTTTCCCTTTTGCAGAAATAAATAGTTCTTTCAATTTTATTTACTTTTTGAAGATAGCAGGAGTAGTCTTTTATCCTGATGTTTGGTTATCTATGTTCAGGATGATTAGAAAAACAAAACAAAAAACAAAAGACATTTCTATTGCTTTTTAATGTCCCACATTTCTAAAATAACTATTTTTTTTAGTTTTAATAGATCATCTTAAAAAATGCAATCAGTGCAATCAGATACCAGTTAAGATAGTTAACATCACTTTAACATTAAGATAATACATCCATAATTCATGACTTATCAGTGGCATACTCTATCAATGATATGCTTGTAGAAAATAACTTGGTGTGATAGGCAAGTATCTTAAGTGTGTGTGTATGTGTGTGTGTGTGTTAGTTGCAAAGTTGTGTCTGACCCATCATGACCCCAGGGACAATGTTCCTCCAGGCCTTCCTGTCTTCTACCATCTTCTGGAGTCTATTTAAGTTCACACCTACTGTTTCAGTGACTTCATCCAGCCACCCCATTCCCTATCATCCCTTTCTTCTATTGCTCTCAATCTTTCCCGGGGGGGGGGGGGGGGGGGGGGGGGGGGGGAGAGAGAGAGAGAGAGATGTGTGATGTATTGCAAGTGCAGCAAGGCTTTGAATGGCTGCTGAAGAAGAGAGAAAGGTGTGTAATGATAAATGAATGAGGAGCATGTGATGGTATAGTGCTGAACTATGGAAGTGCAGCAAGATTTTGGTCTGCTGTTGCCAGACCTAAGAGACTTATTCAAATAATTTGTTCCCCTCTGACTTTGCTTGTGGGAAGCTAGGAGGTGAAGTTGCAATTGGCAACTATGTGACCCTGGGATGCTACAACTATCATAGATGGGAGATAGTGACTGGGTTAAAAGAGAATTTCTGCTGGTCATTCAGTGTAAAATGGGTCTGAATTTTTGATTTAAATACAGTGATTCTATTTTAAAAAGTTCTGTCAGAAAGCCATGTTAATAAGATGATTCTAACCTGAGAATATATTGGTATAAAGTACTGTAACCATTTGAAATGATATATTGAATATTTACATTTGTACAGAATTTTCAAGAAAAAGATGTAGTCTATAAGATATAGTAAGCTTGAACTGTTTTGAAGAGTATATCTTGAACTTAAAGATAAGCTACCATTGATTATTCTTGAGATACTGGATGAGTTTCTCAATCAGAAGCAGATCTGTAAAAAACAAACTTCTCTATTACTTGAGCTATATTTGTATTATATATACTGAAATTAAATTGAATTCATTGGAGTTTCTCCTAGGTAAAATACCAGACTTCACAAAACATTTTTTTAATCAATTCTTTTTCCAGTTTCCTTTCACAGACAGTCTACTGCAGTGGTGTCAAACTCAATTTCATTGAGGGCTGCATCAGAGATCTGTTTGACCTCAGGGGAGTGGGCGTGGCCAGGGTGGGCATGGCCATCTCGATATCACTTCTATTGGGGGTGTCTATGGTGGCCTGAGTCCTCTGACAGCAAAAACAGGCTCCTGAGCTCCATTTTTGGCTGTGATGCCTCCTTGCAACCTTCTGCCAGAGAAAACGGCGCTCAGGAGAGACATATGTGGTCCTCCCAAACTCTGTCTTCTTTGACAGAGGCACTGCAGGCCACTCCTGTGCTGTTTCTAGGGTGTCCCCGCAGGCCAGATCTAAGCACTCCATGGGTTGGATCCAGCCTGCAGGCCTTGAGTTTGACACCCTGGTCTACTGTGTTGACTGATCACTGAAAAATCCTATAAATGTTTGAAATTTGCCTAAAATACCAAGAACTGAAATTACAGCAACAAATTGGTGAATCAATAGTGAATGGAAGATATACTGGGCTAGAATTAATAAGAGAACTGATTTTACATAGCATTTTTAAGTGTCTAGCTTTATAAAAATGATAATATTCCTGTATGTTCTCACGAGACAAAACACGATTTATAGCTAAAAAAAATTAAATGGATTTTCTTCAGCTGGGTATTTGAATGACAGCAAACCAGAGTCTCTTATTTTTTTAAAAGAGAACTTTAGCTCAGGCAAGAGCTATGTAATCTTCCTTTCACAATTTTTCTTATTATTATCCAAGGGTCACTGAACCTATATTATATAAACTCACAAAATATGCACTTTTCAAACTTATAAAGAAGGATGAGCACATACACTACAGTATATTAATTCCTACTTCCTTAAAGACAAACCATTCAAGAACTGCATGAAGTATTTGTATTTTTATTCTGTTCCTTTATAAAAAAGATACATTGCCTTCAAAAATGCCCAAAAGATTAAAAAGTACAAAATTTATTAACATATAAGATTTTTACATCAGTAAAACATACTTGCATATATCACACTGTGATGATTATTCATCTTCAGCAAAACCAGAGAATCATCATCAGCTTGCTATTTGTCTTTATGTTAACTCCTACATAACTGAGTCAATTTGTATTATCATTATTATTTTGCATTAGGCTTGTATTATTATTAATACTATTGGATTAATGAGCGTGAAAGGATTCCTTGTTTGATCATGAATGATAATTTTATTATTGTACTTACTCCACCAATATTTGTTTCTTTGCTTACTTTTAAACACTATAGACAATCATGTCATTAGTTTTGAATTATGATATATAACTGAAGGATCTTGTCCAAAGCTTACTAACAATTGCACAAATTATATTTGAATCATCTGGAAGCTCCCAAATTAGGAAGATTAAATCAAACCAAAACCATTTTTTATTTATCAAGTTATAACTTGATATGCAGTTGGACTTTGCTCTATTTTAAAATGATTGGCTCCTTTTGACTCTAGTGTCAGGGAATCTCAGTAAGAAAGACACAATTATATTGATACTATCTCAATACCATTTCTCTGACTAAATTCTTTGGCTTGGGTAGTCAGGCTTTTACCCTGGAGTCAGAATACAGAGTCAGAGACAGGATCTAAGGGGATTTCTTTGCATAATTCTAGTACCAGCACTCATCATACCAGAGTTTGAACAGGTTTGCATTTTGTCCAGTCTCTGATCTTCTTTCTTTTTGTCAAGTGAAGTACCTTTTCAGAAGGCCAAGAAAACCAAGGAGTGAAAATTTGTAACTAAGAAAGAAATAATTAAAATATAGAAAACATCAGAAGATTATGAAAAAGATCAATTATATGGTAGGAATATTTATTCATAATGATATTTAATAATAGTAGCACTAGCTCAAATATGAAAGGAACTGTGTAAAATAGTGTCTCTGACTTCGAAACCTTTCAGTTAACCTAGAAAAATACATAATTAACAGTTTAAGAGGTCTAAAGCCACAGAGAGATCAAATAGGACCAAAAGCATGCACTTTCATTGGGAAACTGATGTTTAAAAAAGGCTGGTTAGGTTATGGCTATATGCTGAAAATGCAATAAATATACACTTGATTCAGAGTTCCTATTTGCTTGTCCAAGAGGATATGGCCAGTAAGGCTTTAGCAAGAAAGATTAGATTTAAAGACATTATATTCCCTAAATTTGGAATATTTTTACGAATAATTTTGGATGCAATGGAAGTATTGGAAAAAGTTCTACCTGCTTAAAGGGCAATATTTTATTTAAACCAGGCTATATTACTTTTAAAATATACCTGATAATTGTTCGTTAGATTATATTTAGAGGATTTTTTTTCAAAAAATCGTAGTTTACAGGGAGGGGAAGAAAGGAAATTCCACAAGTCCCTATAGCTCAAAATGGCCAGGTTTCAGGGTTGTTGTTTTTTATGAAAAGACAGTTAAATAGAAATTACAAGATTCCCATGTACATTGTGAAATATATTTTTCAAAACTTGTTGACTTGCAATGGCACATTAAGAATAGACAAGAATCATAACAATATGTTGGAAAGGACTACAGTGATAGAATGTGAAAGTGTATTAAGTTCTTAAGGTATCTGGAAAAAGAATCCTTCTCATAATCAAATAACTGAAACGTATGTGTCACAAATATTTGGGCACAGTTCAGGTAAATGATTTTGAACAGTTCTTTGCCTTTGAAAAATGGGTTAACCGAACTAAACATATTAAATGCTAGACATTAATCCTGAACATAATTTATATTCTATTATCATGAACTAAAAGTATAATTAGTGTAATACAGAGGACAGATTTATGGTCACAACTGCCATCTCTACCCTCCATAATTTATATATAATTAGCAATTAAAATAGCTATTGCATTGATGAAGCTGAACAATGTTTTGAAAAAGTCAAGGTGAAATAACTGCTAGTAATAGAAAATAGATTCTTCAACCACAAATAATAAGTGTTATTACATTAGCTATTTAACAGAAGAAAAAGTAGTATGTACAAAAAACTGTAAAGAATAAAAAAGAACTAAAAATTAAAATGCAACAAAGAAATAAGGAAAATAAGACATGGGAAAAGATGTGGCAAAGTAAACAGCAGCAAAAATTGTAACTACATTGCTTGAACTTTTTCTTTGTTCCCTATTTAGTTTCTAAAAAAAAAAAGGTCTGTTGACAAACAACCCAAATTAGTCACTGGTTTTTGGAAATTAGGAATAAATTTCAGTTATTTTAGCGATCCATCTTGTCCCAAAATTATACTGTTCCTTAAAAAAGTGAGAATTAATTAATTAATTAATTACAATTGTAACTGTATTTCTCTGTAAGTTAGATTACACAGATATGTAATTTTTCATTAACTATTCATTCTTCAATTATTATTATAAATGTTAATATGATACTTGCAACATTCTAGAGTTTTGAATTTACATATTTATTCAATCAACAGTAACAAGCAAAGCAATGACTTTAGAAATTCATATACATTTTCATTTTGGTAGCATTTTTTATTTGTAAAGTTTGTAATTTATTTGTAATGTTTTCTCTTCTGTGTAACATTCATTTTCAGTTTCTATAATCATAAAATTGACCCATTAACATAATTGGGACTGTTAGTCATCAATAACTTAAATTCCTTATTTCAAGAAAGTACTAAAGAGAATTGCTCCATATGAAACCATCTTTGTAACCAATGGGCTGAATGATGTGTAGGGGACACTTTTTGTTGACTGAAAATTCAATTCCTTTAAACATTCTTCTTATAAAATAAAGTGCTTGATACTTACCAAAGTTTGGCAGGACAAAGTAACTTGGATATAATCATTTGACAGAATTCTGGTAAAGTATCTTTGCTTTGAAACTGAATTGCTCCTTAAATCAACCTCAGTGTGCTTCTGGAAGACAAAGTGACACAAAACTATTAACTAACTACTGTTAGTGCCTGCGTTTTCCATGTCCATAACTCACTAATTATGATGGACAAAATATTGTAGCAGGTTTGCAATATTTTTATGAATCAATTTTCTCTTTCTCTCTCTTCATATATATAGTGATACTGTAGCCTAAAGTGAGTTGTTTGCAATTTTATTTTATTTTTTAAAAATGTTTTAACTAAAATGTTTTTGTCAAACAGCAAAATAATACAGTTGTTTGGATTTATGGTGATTATTTAATATGATCATACAAGGATTTCTTCTGTGACCTTGGATGTCTTCTAACTCATTGTTTCCCTAGTAAGAAATGATGTTTCAAGAAATTCCCATTGATATACAGACTTAAGCTTTTAAGACGAAATCTGATCAACGCTTTCATTACCTCTGTCTTACAATGTTTTCTCTACATTTGACAGTTTTTTCCAAATTGCTTTGCTGTAAAATGAATGATTTAATACAATACCCGCAAGTGGTGGTATTCAGCCAACTTACTCTGCTTCGGACGAACCAGTAGCAAGGATTTGGCATAGGTCACTGAATTGGTAGTAACTTCTGACTAGCCATGCCCCTGATCCGGTCACCTGGTTGCTGCACCCCAACTGAGCAGCCCTGATCTGACTGCTCAGAGGTAAGCCCCCACCATTCCTGGATCTTGCTGGGGTCCCCCCAGTGTTCACGGATCATGCCAGCCTCCCCCATCGTTCCTGGACCTTGTTGGGCCTCCCCTACTATTCCCGGACCTTGCTGCTCCCCCCGCCATTCCCAGACCTTACGAGGCTTCCCATACTGTTCCCAGACTTTGTTTCCCCCCCCATTCCCAGATCTTGCTGGGCCTCCCCTACTGTTTCCGGGCTCAGCTAGCTGACTAAGTCACCATGCGGCAGTCTCATAACTATGTGATGGCTGCAGCACAGTGAGTAGTGGCGGAGGTCCAAGAAGCCTGCTTGAGCAGGGAGGAAGGAAAGCCCCGGCCAGCCCGTTTTGGTTGACAGCTCTACTCCCTATTCTCTTCCAGGTTCCAGCACACCGCTGGAGATGAGAGGGCAGTGGCAGTTCACACATGTAGCCCCTCCTCCCCAAAAGAGCAGCAATGGCAGACACAGGGCAAGAGACAGGAATGAGAACTGCTGCTGCCCTTTCACCCCCGGTGGCGGGAGGAGCAGCTGGCAGGGACAGCATTTGCTGGTGGGGTGGTCAACTGCCCCATGTCTGAGCTGGCACACCAGAACCTGGAAGTGAGGGGAGTAGAGCTGCAAGCCAGAACAGGTAGACCAGGGCTTTCCTTCCTCCCCACCTGAGCAGGCTTCTTGCACCTCTGCCACTGCTTGCAGTTCTTGCTCCTGTCTCTTGCCCTGTTGTGGCTGCCACTGCTGCTCTTCTGGGGAGGTGGGGCTGTGCAGGAGCTGACTCCATGTGGAAGGAATGTCTGCCTGGTGCTGGGGTAAGTGATGCTCTGAAAAGAAGTGTGGGTGGATGTCCTGTGGCTGCTCATTTTTCTTTGTTCTCCCACTGCCTGCTGCCATGGAGCTCACTGGATCAGTTTGTTCCAGGTGTGTGTGTGTCATGAGAGAGTGTGGTGTGTATGTGTGTGTGTGAGAGAGACGCAGAGACAAGAAAGGAAGAAAGAAAGGAAGAAAGGAAGAAAGGAAGGAAGGAAGGAAGGAAGGAAAGAAAGAAAGAAGAAAGAAAGAAAGAAAGAAAGAAAGAAAGAAAGAAAGAAAGAAAGAAAGAAAGAAAGAAAGAAAGAGAAATAGGAAGGAAGGGAGAAAGAGAAAAGTCTGTGCTATTATTTTTAATTGCCTTCTGGTGCTTTGGAAAATACATTGCCCCCACCTTTTTGGCAGCCCCTTAAAAGCATGTTGTCTATCACACTCTTGGGCAAAGCATGTGAGCCATTTCCTCCTTTCAGTGGTCCATGAAAGTACATCTATAGTATGTAGATAATAAAGTCAAAGAAAAGTGAACAACATTTTTACAGAACTATAGATAAGTTGAGGCTGGATGAGACAAGGAATGGCTGGGAGCGGAGGGGCCAGGTGAGGCACCCCTTAACGTGAGTGACATTGAGTTGGCTACACCTACCCAGTCACATGACTACCAAGTCATGCCCACCCAGTCACATGATCACCAAGCCATGCCCACCAAATAAGCCAGGTCCATAGAAACGATAGTGAAAATTTTTGAATCCCACAACTGATTGAGAGACAGTAACTGGCATAATATCTTTGGGCCTAAGGTTGGACTCAGTCTTTTGGTTTCTAGCCCGATTTGGTTTCTAGCTTTCTTCCAGGGCAATTTCAGCCAAAGTAATAATGGCTTATGAGGCATTTAAATATCTCAATTAGGAAGATCTCTGACAGAAGGATCTTCTATACTTACTAACCACATTTCAATGATCAAAAAAGATCTATCACATTATCCACAACATACTAAGACCATGCTTGAGTTGGCAGAATTTTTGAAAATCCTGATATATTTTATACATGAAATGCTGTTAGTGGTTAGTTTCCTTGGTTGAATTACAACTATGTTTTAATGATTTTCCAGTTTTGGTACAAAACATGATGATGACACAATAGTCATTGGTCTCATTCGAGATAACGATGAATCTGCATACAGACAGGAGGTTATACAACTTGCCTCGTGGTGTAACCGGAACAACCTGGAACTGAACACACTCAAAACTGTAGAAATGGCGGTAGACTTTAGAAGAAACCCTCCCATACTACCACCTCCTACAATTCTAGACAACACAGTATCAACAGTAGAGACCTTCAAATTTCTAGGTTCTACTATATCACATGACCTAAAATGGACACCTAACATCAAAGACGTCATCAAAAAAGCACAACAAAGAATGTTCTTTCTGCACCAACTCAGAAAGCTCAAAGTGCCCAAGGAGCTGCTGATCCAGTTCTACAGAGGAATTATTGAGTCTATCATCTACACTTCTATAACTGTCTGGTTTGGTTCTGCAACCCAAAAGGACAGACACAGACTTCAGAGGATAATTAGGACTGCAGAAAAAACAATTACCACCCACCTGCCTTCAATCGAGGACCTGTATACTGCACGAGTCAAAAAGAGGGCTGTGAAAATATTTACAGACCCCTCACATCCTGGACATAAACTGTTTCAACTCCTTCCCTCAAAACGACGCTATAGAGCACTGCACACCAGAACAACTAGACACAAGAACAGTTTTTTCCAAAAAGCCATCACTCTGCTAAACAAAATAATTCCCTCAACACTGTTCAACTATTTACAAAGTGTACACTACTATTACTGTTAATCTTCGCATCACTCCTTATCACCCATCCCCTCCCATTTGTGACTGTAACTTTGTTGCTTGTATCCTCTGTTTCCTAGTATGATTTGATGTTGATTGTACCCTATGACTATCATTAAGTGTTGTACATTATGATTCTTGATTCTTAACGAATGTTCCTTCTTTATGTATACTGAGAGTATTTACACCAAGATAAATTCCTTGTGTGTCCAATCACACTTGGCCAATGAAGTATTCTATTAATTAATTAATCTAAAAAAAAAAAATACAGGGACCACTTTAACATTAATAAACATTATGCATATTTTCACTCATTCTGTTGTTATCAAAGCAGATGGTCAGAATAAATCTGAACCATATTCACAGTCAAATCGCGGCTCAGTTACTTGAAGATTTTTTCAGAAAAACATTACTAGTTGTTGGCTACCATCTCCATTAAGAAACAATAATTTCTTTTAAAAATCATGAAACTTGAATAACCTCCCTAAGGAGTCATCTTCCTCATAAGCAGATTTTTCTAATTAAACATGCTTTAATTGGCATATACTGTGCTTGGAACAATAGATCTGTAGGATTAATTCAATTTCCATGGCTAAATGTCATACAAAACTGACCTTTAAAAAAACAACAACAACACTTAGTTTGTCAGATAAATGAACTGTACTTGAGTAAAATGTTGGTCCTAAAATCTGTTTTCTCCCAACAGCATTCTTTTTTTCTCCAAAACAGTTAACTATCTTCAGCTTAGAATCAGATTAAAACCAATGTTTATCTTTTTATGTAAACTAACACCAGCATCATTATAATTAGAAAGCAGGTTGGTCTAATTATTTTTTACTAATCGTTAAAGCAGCAATGCTACAATTTTCTTCTTTCATTCCCATAACTTAATTTTATATCTCAGAGCACTGATTAGTTACAATCATTGACACTTATTGAGATTTGGTTTAACACATATAGAGGTTATTAGGAATAAGACTATACTCATTATTTTCCATTTCATTTTAGATATTGAACTACAGTCAGAAGCAGAGGTGCTATTCAGCAGGTTCTAACCAGTTCTGGACAACTGGTGGCAGAAATTTTGAGTGGTTCAGAGAACTGGCAAATAACACCCCTGACTGGCCCCACCCCACCTATTCTCTGCCTCCCAAGTCCCAGCTGTTCGGCTGGATTTTCTTTTGTTGCCCTGCACAGGAGAACAGAGCTGGAAATCAGGTTAGTGGGGTACGGGGTGGGAATGGGATTTTGCAGTAACCTTCCCCCAGGAATGGGGAGGGAAGTATCCTTCCACTGCCACGCCAACCAAGCCATGCCCACAGTACCGGTAGTAAAATTTTTTGAATCCCATTACTGGTCAGAAGGAATAGAGATAATTAAGAAATCAATATATGTATTATATGATTAATGCCCCACTGGCTTTGAAAATAGGCCTACAAACTTTCGGTCTGATCAGTGGCTGCCAACTCTTTCTAAGTAGATAAAAATCATGGGCAGAAAAAAAAAAGATCCATCAAGGGAAACATAAATAAGTGTTTGTAACAATTTTGTCTGGATATTAGAACATTTTAAGGGTGCAAATCAAGTTTGATAGAAATTGGTACAAAGTATTTGAACCATACCTTTAAATGCTGTGTCTAAAGTACCATTTTTTTTCTTTTAGCCATATTGCATGGAATAAATGGGAATTATACAGTTAAGAGAGGTGAAGCATGCCAGATATGGTAGATATTGATGCATGTGTTTTCAAATTATACCTGAAATTTAAATGAGTCCTTAAATGTCCTTAAATGAATCATTTTAAGCAAAATATAAGGAAATAAAAAGGACACAAGGAATCCTATATATGGAATAGAAAAGAAAAGAAAAGAAATCTTTATTGGCCAAGTGTGATAGTGCAAATGCTCTCAGTATACATAAAAGAAAAGATACATTCGTCAAGAGTCAAGAATCATAAGGTATGACACTTGATAGTCATAAAGTACAATAAGTAATCAAACCATACTAGGAAATAGTCAATATAAATCGTAAGGATACAAGCGACAAAGTTACAGTCATACAGTCACAAGTGGAAGGGGATGGGTAAGTGATGAGAAGATTAATAATAATAGTAGTGCAGACTTTGTAAATAGTTGGACAATGTTGAGGGAATTATTCGTTTAGCAGAGTGATGGCTTTCAGGGAAAAACTGTTCTTGTTGTTCTGGGGTTCAGTGCTCTATATTGTTTTGAGGGAAGGAGTTGAAACAGTTCATGTCCAGGATGTGAGGGGGTCTCTAAATATTTTCACAGCCTTGATTGAAGGCAGGTTGGTAGTAATAGTTTTTTCTGCAGTCCTAATTATCCCCTGAAGTCTGTGTCTCTCCTGTTGGGCTGCAGAACCAAACCAGACAGTTATAGAGGTGCAGATGATAGACTCAATAATTCCTCTGTAGAACTGGATCAGCAGTTCCTTGGGCAGTTTGAGCTTTCTGAGTTGGCACTAGAAAGAATATTCTTTGTTGTGCTTTTTTGATGATGTTTTTGATATTAGGTGTCCATTTTAGGTCATGTGATATAATAGAACCTAGAAATTTGAAGGTCTCTGTTGATATTGTGCTGTCAAGCATTGTAAGAGGTGGTAATATGGGAGGGTTTCTTCTAAAGTCTACCACCATTCCTACAGTTTTGAGTGTGTTCAGTTCCAAATTGTTCCAGTTACACCACGAGAAATGTTGTACAACCTCCTGTCTGTATGTGGATTTGTCATTGTCTCGAATGAGACCAATCACTGTTGTGATCATCTGCAAACTTCAGTATTTGAACATTAGACTGGATCTGAATCTAATATTTCCCTTTTCTTTTATAAGTTACTTTTATGAGAGTAAATATGCCTTCAGGCTGAAGTATCTGGAGGACTACCTTTTCTAGCGAGAAGCAACCTGCCTGGCTCTTGTTCTGGGAAAAACTATTCCCAAACCCCTATTTTCTTAAGATAAATACCACAAAGGCTTAGAAATAGCATATTAAGGCACGTCAACTTTTTCAACTTTCAATTTCCAAAAATTAGGAATGTTCGAAAGTTGTGAGATGCTTTACTGTTATTTAGATGTGCTTGGTAAGTAACTACATAAATATCATAACTTTTTAGAATAGCATTTCCCCAGCAAATAATTCAGTCCAGCAATCCCCCAGTACCACCAAAGGAGAACATTATTCTGTGTGCAGTGAGCCAGGTGGAAGATATCTTATCATTTCACTACAGAGAAAGGCTTAGAAGCAGGAAAACCAGTTCAAGTGATTGCAGATAATCTGCTGTATTTCATGAATAAAGGCATTCACAAAAGCTTGAAGGCCATCGGAGGAGATTCTATAAATGTTAATATTGGCTGTGAAGGTGCCATGCACCGGGTAGACATCAAGCCAGGGCATCCATTCTGCTGGAGCTGATTGATTGTCTGAGAGTGTATATGAGCCACTTTTGATATGCAAACTGACTACAGTAGTTCATTGATGAACCAATGCATGTACCACAGTGGCCCTGTCATGCCTAATCATAGAGAGATCTGTGAAACAGGTCACAGAAGCAGAATGTATACACATGAGAAATATGAGGATTATATCAGAAGCCAAGAAGCAAGTCAGTGGCTGATGTTGAAGAATGAATCAAAACAAGACTTGATGAAACTCACTTAAATATTTTTGTAACTCAGATAATTGTTATCTGATGATAGTTTATGATTGCATGGATTATTTTTTGCTTAGCTAGATAAGATTCATGAAAAAAAACCTTTAATTTTTGTAGTACAAGGTGTAATTTTGAGAAGATAAAGTTAACAGTATTTGTGGGATATATGATCAGACATGGATTTACCATGCCAAGGTAAACATTTTGCAGTTGCAAAAATAATAGCATATTTGAATTCTTGGTATAACAACACATATTTTTACAACCCCTCATTGAAAAAGATTGCAAAAATTATTTTTCACCCATAAAATGACATGCCCTAATAGCACATTCACCCTGGCACTTTAAATACTGTGCTGGCTTCTGAAAATGACTGAAACTGTTGTCTCATGATGATAATCCAAGATACCAAAGATGACAGTAATTCTAACTATGCTTTTTATGCTGTAAATAAATGTTTTATTCCATTATCAATATTTTTAAATTATTGTAACCCCCCCCCCTCAAGGATCCCCCCAAAGAAACATAAATAAAAAGCAAACCTATTTTATTTGCTAAATTAGCAAAATTATGTTTTATCGATAGGTTTTTGTGCAGGAATTTGAATTGAGGTAAGGGTAAAGTAGGATTGTCTGTCTTGCTTCAAGTAAGTTAAAAAGCTACATTAACTTTTCTCTGGATTCATAAATTATGCTATTAGAATACAGTTCTACACAAATGCAGAGTAACATGCTTCATTTAGCTTTAGAAATGTATGCGTGCTTTCTCTGTACTGTATGCTTGATTTTACGTAATAGTCATTATTTTTTTGTTTGTTTACCCATTTAGTTTATAATCAATCATTGTATTCCAGGCAATGAAGATGGCTAGTAGTGTAACATTTAATATAAAGAATTGAAGAAAAAAAACCAATAAAGCTATTGCAACAAGTATGAAAATGATTACTATATCAGTTCAAAACCTCTGTTGAGCATTAAGGTTTTCCTTCTTTTCCTAAACAGAAATGAAAGATGCTTTTTTACTGGAGTAAAGGCATGTCCCAAGGAACTTGTAAATAGACTTTCAGATATTCTGGCTTTAATCTATTTAAGAATTTAGAAATTAAAGTTAAACAGTATTCAGAATACAATTGTCAAAGAACTCTCTGTGAACACAATATTGTCTATCAGAAAAGAGCTGAGTTGTTGCATTTTGCACTGACATGTTTCAAAAGCAGTGGTGGATTCAAAAATTTTTACTACCTGTTCTGTGGGCGTGGCTTGGAGGTGTGTGGCATGGCTTGGGGGACATGGCTTGGTGGGTGTCAGCATTCCAGCAAACCAGAATAGATGGAGGTGGGCAGTGGTAGGATTCAAATATTTTTGCCACCAGTTCAGTGGGCATGACTTGGTGGGCGCACTTTGCGCATGTGCACACCCTTTGTGTGCATGCGCACACCAAACATGCACTTTGCACAAGTGCAGAGGCATTTGTGCAGGTGCAGAGATGTTCTAACTCGTCTCCTGCAAGCCTGCACGATCCCGGTTGCTTCAGCAGCTTCCATGCTGCACTCTTCTGTGCCGTGCAAAGCAGCTGTGCTTCAAATTCAGTGGATAAAGGTGACTATGAGAGCCCGGGTGGGTGGGTGGCCCCAAGAGCAGAGTAGCAGAGAGAACCGGTTCGGTCTCTGCTGCTCATGCTACCGGCTTGCCAGAACCGGGCCAAACCGGTAGAATACCACCACTTGGGGCAGGGCCAGTCAGAGATGGTATTTGTCAGTTCTCCAAACTACTCAAAATTTCCACTATTGGTTCTCCAGAACTGGTCAGAGGCTGCTGAATACCACCTCTGTTCAAAAGTATCACTATGTGAAATACATTATAATACAGGCATTATTAAATTTACAACCACTTGTTCAATGACCATTTATAGTTACAATGGAGCTGAAAACAATGGTTTATGACCAGTTTTCACACTTATGACAATTGAAGCATACCTGCAATCACATAATAAAAATTTGGACACTGGGCGATGACATGTATTTATGATGGTTGTAGCATCCTGGAGTCAGGTGATTATTATTTTCAACCTTTCCAGCCAGTTTATGATGAGCATAATGAATGGGGAAATCTGTATTTCACTTAACAATCATTTGATTCACTTAACAACAACAGCAAAAATGCTGTAAAATAGAGACTAAATCACTATTTGTGATAGAAATTCCACTGCCAACTGTGGTCATAAATTGAGGAGTATGCATAGTCCAACTGTAATTTTACAGAGGCTAAAGTTTGATAGATTGGCTCAAGTATTTTCACAATTGATGCACTAAACCTACTTGCGAACTATAAATGACATGAATGCAAAATATGTCTAAAATAAGTATGAATTTCCCCACATATTGATGTGGAAAATTCCAATAAGCTCTGAATTTTTGTTGTTTTATTGTACAAATAAGTATTTTACAATAAGCCAAGTTGTTTTAGGTTCTTCCTTATGAAGAGATGAATCAGAGAGAATGAGAATAAGAGCTTGACAGGTTCAAAACACTCATTTTACTACAAAATATGCATCTAGCATTTATTCTGAAAGTATTATATGGCCAGTATCTCTCTCTCACACACATACACAGACACACACCATGATTTCCCCAAAATAAGACCAGGTCTTATTTTCTTTTGACCCTTGAAAAAATGGCTAGGGCACCTCACGGCAATGGCACTGACAGCCTGGTCAACAGGAGCCCGCTGCTGGCACACTTCTGCAGCCACTTGCTGCTGCTCACACTCATTATCCCAAGTCTCCATTTTGCCATCAGAGCTGTCCGGAAAGCCCTCTGCAGCTGAGAAACAGGCTTTGGATCTGAAGTTCTGTTATCAGCTGCAGAGGGTTTTCTGGAAGGAATCTGTAGCTGATAAAAGAGCTCTGAATCAATTCGGAAGGCATGTGAAGGCTAAATGGAAGCCAAGGGATATTGCATGTGTCAATCTGGAGCCCATTTCTCAGCTGCAGAGGGCTTTCTGGAAGGCTCTGGTGGTGAAAAGGAGTCCGGGGGCAACATGTGCAAGCATCAGCAAGTGGCCACAGAAGAAGTAGGCTGCAGAAGAAGCAGCCACAGAAGAATTGGCCCACAGAAGAAGTGGCTGCAGCAGAAGGCAAGGCAGGTAAGTAGGACAGCTCCACCCTCCCTATTCCCAACCCCTTATTCCCAATCTAGCTTAATTTTTATCTTGCCCCAACTCCTGCACCCCAGAGTGGGTGGGGTCCTAAATAGGGCTAATTTGGGGGCTAGGGCTTAATTTGAGTGTATGCATTTTAAAAAATGATAGGGCTTCTTTTTAGGGTGGGTCTTATTTTAGGGGAAATATATATCACACAATTTATTTTATTTATTTATTTATTTAATCGATCTTCTATACTGCCCTCTCTCCCGGCAGGATTCAGGGCGGTGCACAGCCGAATAAAAATACAGACATAAATACAATATTTAAAATGGAATTAAAAGAATTAAATAATTGGCTGAAAAATTAAAACTATCAAAGGTTAAAAACTAAAAAAACATTTAAAATCAATTAAAACCCTGCAAATAACTCTAGGTCAGACCGGCTTGATGGAATTAATGGGTCTTCAGTGCGCACCGGAAGGTTAATAGGTCAGGGATGGTCCTCATCTCTGGGAGTAATTTGTTCCAGAGGGAGGGTGCTCCCAGAGAGAAGGCCTGCACCCTCGGGGTCGCTAGCTGTCCAGCCGGTGGCACCCCGAACAGGCCCACCCTATGGGAGCGCACTGGCTGACGGGAGGCCAATGGTGGCAGTAGGCAATCCCATAAGTATCCAGGTCCCAAGCCATCGAGCGCTTTAAAGATGACCTTGAATCACATCTCGGAGGCCACCGGGAGCCAGTGCAGCTCATGCAAAAGTGGCGTAACATGGGAGCTACGAGAAGCCCCCAAAACCACCCGCGTGGCCGCACTCTGCACTAACTGGAGCCTCCGGATGCTCTTCAAGGGGAGCCCCATGTAGAGAGCATTGCAATAGTCTAGGTGGAAGATGACAAGGGTGGATGTGACCATGTGCAGTGCATCCCGATCCAGAAAGGGCCACAACTGGTAGATCCTACGGACCTGACAAAAAGCCCCCCTGGTAATGGCCGCTATATGGATTCTAACGACAGCCATATGTCCAGGAGGACACCCAGAATGCGAGCCCTCTCCGTGGGGGCAAGAATTTCCTACCCCACTGCCAGCAATGAAGTTAGCTGGCTGTATCGGGGCGCCGGAAAGCACAGCCACTCAGTCTTGGCCAGGTTGAGCTGAAGCCTGTTTCGCCCCATCCAACCCGCATAGCCTCCAGGCACCGGGTCATCACTTCCATGGCTTCGTTAGAGTGGCCCGGGGTAGAAAAGTACAACTGAGTATCATCAGTGTACTGATGAAACTCTACCCCAAAGCCACGGATGATCTCACCCAGCGGCTTCACATAAATGTTGAACAGCAAGGGTGAGAGCACCGACCCCTGAGGTACCCCAGAAGTCAGAAGCCTCGGGGCTGATCTCTGCCCCCCTGCCAACACAAATTGCAAGCGGTTGGAGAGGAAGGAGGAGAACCACCGTAACACAGTGCCTCCAACCCCCAACCCCACCCCCAGCCATCGCAATAGGATACTGTGGTCGACAGTATTAAAAGCCGCTGAGAGATTTAACAGGACCAGGACAGAGGAATAACCTCTGTCACGGGCCCTCCAGAGATCATCCACCAATGTGACCAATGCGGTCTCCGTGCTGTACCCGGGCCTGAAGCCTGATTGGCGTGGATCCAGATAGACAGCTTCATCCAGGTGCTGAGGGAGCTGTCGTGCCACCACACTCTCAACAGCCTTTGCCATAAAGCGAAGGTTGGGGACCGGACGATAATTAGATAACAGAGTTGGGTCCACGGATTGTTTCTTGAGGAGGGGTCTCACTACTGACTCTTTCAAGGCGGCAAGCAAAAACCCTTCACTCAAGGAAGCGTAAATAGTGCCCTGGAACCAACCTCGCGTCACCTCCCGTGTGGCTAATACCAGCCAGGAGGGGCACGGATCCAGGAAACATGTGGTGGCATTAAGCCCACCCAGCATCCTGTCCACATCCTCGAGGGTCACAGAATCAAACTCTCCCCAAATGACCTCCCTGAACTCCGCCCCTGCCCCCCCCTGTCCAGAGTTGCCCAGTCCAACCCATCCCGGATCTGAGTGATTTTGTCCTGCAGAAAATTTGAAAATCCTCAGCCCGCCCTTGTAGAGGATCCTCCCGCACTCCCACCTCTAAAAGGGAGCGGGTCACCCGAAAAAGGGCAGCTGGGCGATTTCCTGCAGACGCAATAAGGGCGGAAAAGTGAGAACGCTTTGCCACCCTTATCGCCACTAAATAGGTCCTAATATGGGACCGCAGTAGTGTTCGGTCAGATCTGGAGCAGGTGGCCCTCCAACCTCTCTCTAGGCATCTTTTCCGGCGCTTCATCTCCCTCAGCTCCTCAGAAAACCATGGAGCCGATTGGGATCGACATTGGGTTAGAGGCCGCAAGGGCATGACCTGGTCAAGGGCCCCAGCCGCCATCCTATCCCAGGTGGCCACCAGATCCTCAGCCGAGTCATGTGTGTGAACACTGGGAAACGGCCCAAGCTCATCAGGAACCTCTCCGGGTCCATCAGGCGCCTGGGGCGGAACCATTGTGTCAGCTCCGCCTCCCTGCAACGAGGGGGTGCGGCATGGAAGTCCAGCCTAAGAAGTGAATGATCTGACCATGACAGGGGCTCAATAACAACATCCCCTATACCTAGATCATCCTGCCACTGTCCAGAGACAAAAACCAAGTCCAGGATGTGACCCCCAGTATGAGGGGGGTCCCTAATTAATTGGGTCAAGCCCAAGGCTGTCATGGAAGCCATGAACTCCTGGGCAATCCCCAAGGTCCCGCCAGCCGAAGGCAGGTTGAAGTCCCCCATGAACATAAGCCTGGGGGTCTCAACTGCCAAGCTGGCTATGACCTCAAGGAGCTCAGGCAGGGCCGATGTCACATAGCAGGGAGCCTGCTGAACCCTGGAACCATACTTAACAAAGAGGGATTCACATCTGGTCATCTGAGGGACAGTGGATTCCCTAGGACCTAGATCTTCCCGAATAATCACCGCAACCCCCCACCTCACCCCTGGGCCCTCGGTCAATGAAAAACCCAAAACCCAACTGGGCACATGTCCACCAGGGGAACACCCCCTTCCTGGCCCAACCAGGTTTCGGTAACACCCGCCAGATCCGTTCCCCCCTCCCAAATCAGATCACAAATGAGGGGGACTTTATTAACTACGGACCTGGCGTTGCACAGCATCAACCGAAGGCCTGGAGCCGGATAATTCGGACAACCCGGGGAACGTGAGATAACCTGGAGGTCAGAGCGTGCCACCGCATGCAAGCAGCGGGGGCGGGCTCCCAAAATGTAATATGGCCCCCTGTCAATGCCAAATACACAAATACATATTATACACACATCCCTACTCTTCTGTGTAATGTGTGCTTCTCTCTGTCTCTCTCTTTCTCTTTCTTTTTCTCTATGTGTGGTATTAGGCAAAACAGATAACAATACATCTTTGCAATGGCTAAGAGCAGGAGAGTTGAAGAAAGAGACATAGGGGCAAATTCTGGCTGCATAAAATCAAGAACAAATGCACACAAAATCAGAACTGAGACAATAGCAACAAAAGCTACAGTAGACTATCTAATTAGTTGCTGCAAAAAGATTATACAAAAGATAAAGATAATTCATACTGACAACAAACAACATAACAAAGCAGCAACAATAGTGTATTGGAATATCTGCAAGAAGTAGCTTTTTCCTGCAAGCAAGAACTGGTGAGACAACAAAGGAGACAAAGTAACAGAAAATTAAGCACTCTATAACTGTAGAATTCAAACATACAAGTGGCTGGCATACAACAACTCAGACTTAACAGTTGTTGAAAAGGACAAAAACGTCTGGATAGCAAGGTAATACCTGGAGACAGCTGAACATAAAAAATAGAGAAAAACACAAAATGTAAACACCTGCAAATAGAATGACTATAGCAAAAGATCAAAAGTAATATAAATAGCAATAGATGCTTTGGAAGCATTTCCAAAACATCTAGACTACCATTGACAAAACCACCATAGGTCAATTGCAAAAAAAATGTTATTTGTAAATAACTTTACATCTTGTGACAATATCTTTAATATTATAAACAATAACAACTGCCTAACCCAGATCCCCGGGAAACAATAAGTGGATAAAAATGCAAAATTTGGGCACAAAACTGGGATAACACTGATACATACCTAACCTCACATATACTTCTGGTACCAATCACGATTAAGGAAGAAAATGAAGCTAGTAAGAGGTCTAAATGGCAAAATGATACACTCAGTCACTTTCAGAATAAATGTTTGGGTGATATGAGTGGGTAGATAGGTGAGAGGTTAATGCTTATTTTGTTGTACAGTGAGTGTTTTGAGCCTGTCAAACTCTTATTCCCACTTTTCTTAAATAGTTTTTGGCAGGATCACTATTCAACACTACTTATATAATTGTTACACTTGACACTGTGATTAGAACACATAAAAAATTCTTGTCAAAGTATATAGAAGATGTCATTGGTAAAGTAATATTTAAAGGCAATAATATAATGTGTGCAAAAGAAAAAAACATTTTCTAATCAGTCACAACTTTCAAGTTCATTGGAAGAATCATTCTTCCATCATTTTTGGAAAGCATTTGAGAGTGCCATTATTTTTAGATGTCTAATGTTTCTTTCTGCCATAGGTACACATGTTGATTTTGTCTAAAGCACAGTGTTGACAAAGAATCCCTGCTGGAATATGTCACTCTCAGAAAAATATCAAACAATATTTTTTCTTAAAAACCTCTTTGGGATTGACTGTAAATTCAGTGTAATTTGTGAGGACAAGCATAAATTTCTAATTTGGTGAATGCAGGCAGATTTTTTTTTCATTTTCAACTACATACACAAATTTGAAGTTTATTCAATGTTTTTGTCATATAAATATTATATATTTTAAGTCATTCAAATCAGAATACCATTCTCCTGATACACTCTCCTTTAAAACATCAAAATAAAATCTAATATATAATTTGAGATAAAGAATAAAGCGCAATCTGAATAATCCCTTTTCTCAACTTCAAACTATTTTATCACTATTGCAACTAATTCAGTTGCATCTTATTCATTTAAACTGTACTAGAAAAAGTTTCAGACAATTTTAATTATGATCATAAATTAAGCAGAACATGCTAGAAGAATGGAGTATATGTGTTCAACAGTTTTTTTTTGAGCTATTCATAATCACAACAACACAAAAAGTAGTAGAATTCTTGTTAAAAAGAATATATAAACACCAATGACTGTGCTATCTTTCTCAAGAACTTCTATAAGAAAGAAAACTCACTAGAAAATTAGTAAGATATATTTTTGTAAATATATTTCTTCTGAATTAGCAATTTTAAATTGAACATATTGCTAATTAGAATATAATTAATTTCCTTAACAAGATTTCTGTTACTGTAATGTTACACATTTCAAGTGCTAGATGAAAACATCTTTTCTGTTTTAACACCGTGAGTTTTGTTGGATACTGCTGAACTTGATGTATTATTTCAGAGGCAAAAGTTATTGGATTTGTTGAATGGATGCAACATATTAGAAAAGAATAACATTGACAAAAATGTTCACTGTGATATAAAAAACATTACTATCCATGGGGAACTTTATATGTAAGCATATTTGATGGTTTTTCTTCAATAGTTTACACAAGATTAAATGAGGTGGTCTAGTAATGAATGCCAATTTGTATTAGTATCTATATTTAAATACTATTCATTTAACAATATACAAATATGAAATTATTGTTCATGTATAATATTGAAAGGATTGTTTGATGGAAAGATGCTGCTGCACCTATTTGAACCCTGATTGCAAGGCACAGTTTTTTATTGAGATTCTAGAAAGTCTGATCAATGTTACTTTGTTTGCTGTTAAACAGCTTAATCTGATGTTTAAGAACTGAGGTTAACTATAGATATGTTGAGGCTGGGTGTGACAAGGAATGGCTGGGAGGGGAGGGGCCAGGTAAGGCATCTTTTGATGTGAGTGACATTGAGTTGACCACGCCCACCCAGTCACATGACCACCAAGCCACACCCACCCAGTCACATGACCATCAAGCCACGCCACCCAGTCACATGACCACCAAGTCATGCCCACCAAATAAGCTACGCCCACAGAACCAGTAGTAAAATTCTTTGAATCCCACCACTGCTTACATGGTGGTCCTTTCTTAATAATCACCTATTCAACAATTATTTAAACTTATGATGGCACCGAATAAATGATACTCATGACCTGTCCTTCCAATTATGGTGTTGTGGAATCCAACAATCATACAATTGCCATTTACAATCTTCTTTGCTGTCTTCTTTTAAACAATATCAGTGGAGAAACTAGCAGGGATTGCAATGTTCTCTACATAACAACCTCACTTAATAGCAATGATTTGTTTAATAACATAACTAGAAGTGCTGGAATTTCTATGGTTCAGTAGCAGAGTCACATGTTATTGTGTTTTTCCAACCATATCACTTAAGTGTTGCAGTATCTTCTGATTTTACTATCAAACTTAGCAATTTCTGATTCTAAAACCAAACATTCCACATTCCTGCCTACCTGGAATGTGAGATTCCCTCCACTACAATTTTATAAAGGATGAGTTTCCTGTAGCAAATTATCTGTTTTCTCTTTCTGGTAGATCTTCTCACTCCTAACCTTCACTATCAGCAACTCTATCCTATCAGATAAATTTATTTATTTATATTTATTTCTTTGTCAAAAGCTTACAATACAACAGAAACAAGAATAAACATAAGTTTAAATACAAGAAATAGGAACTAATAATTGGGGACAATAGGACAGGGACAGTAGGCACGATTGTGTGCTTATGCATGTCCCTTACAGGCCTCTTAGGAATGGGGTGAGGTCAATAGAGGTTAGTTTGAGGGTAAAAGAGTGAGGGTTTGAGCAGGTGACAACAGAATCAGGTAGTGAGTTCCAGACATTAACCACTCTTGCTGAAATTGTACTTCCTGCAATCAAGTTTGGAGTGGTTTACATTTAGTTTATATCTGTTGTATGTTCTTGTGTTGTTGTGGTTAAAGCTGAAATATTCATTAGCTGGTAGGATGTTGTAACATATTATTTTATGTACTATGCTTTAGTACAATCTTAGTTGGCATAGTTCAAAGTTGTCTAAGCTTAGAATCTCAAGTCTGGTGGTATAGGGTATTCTGTTGCGAAAAAAGGAATGTAATGGTATGGAATCTTATGGTACTCTTATGGTAAAATACTTCTGGACTCGCTCAATTATATTTATGTCTGATATCGATGTGGATTCCAGACAGCAGAGCTGAATTAAAGTATTGGTCTACTAAAGGTTTTGAATGCCCTAATTTGCAAATCAGTATTACTAGAGGAGAAGCTTTGTAAGACCAGATTTACAACTCTTAAAGCCTTTTTTGCAGTTTGTCATGTACCACTGAGTCAAATGCTTTGCAGAAGTCAATGTAAATTACATCTATTGCTTTATTGGTCAAGAAGTGTAGTCCATATGTTTTTGCAGTGTAGAAGTTGCAAATTGCAGGACAATTTTTTTCTGAAACCAAATTGTTTATTGGAGAGTAAGTTGTTTGACTCTAGGTGGAAGGTAATGCATTGATTAATAATTGATTCCATAATTTTGCATGTGATACAACACAATGAGATTGGTCTGTAATTTTCAACCAGGCAGGGGTCACCTTTTTTAAAAATAGGGGAGACCATTGCTAAAGACCATAGGTTTGATAAGGAGATAGTTCTGAATGATAACTCATATTATATTTAGGGGTTTTGCTATGGTGGTGTATATAGAATATGGCTCTCCTACCCCCTTTGTATTTCAGTGGTCTCCAGCCAAAACTGATTTAGTGTATTATTATAGCTTTTATATTTCTTCATGATTTAATGTACTCGTTTTAATTTGCGCTTTGATATTAATTTTGGGTGTTCTTCATCTAGAGTCCTTTGGGAATAGAAAAACAATAAACAAACAATACAAAGAAATACAACATAATGTACAATATCTGATATATACTTGAACACAATATCTAGTACATACATGTTAATCATAACATAATACAGGAAGTCCTCAACTTACAACAGTTTATTTAATGATTGTTTGAAGATGTAATATTTTAGTCCTCATTTTTCACTGAATAGAGTTACTGATTGTAACTTTTAGTTGCTTTCTCTTCAACTGCTATCTGCCACCCGCACAGTCAGATGCCATAAAGTAACTGAGAACTGAAAGCTATGCACAGGTCAAGCAATTTTCACACACTTTGACAGGCTTTCACCTTGTTATCTCTGCCTAGATAATAAATGCCACTTGATGCTAAAGGAGGTAAAGGTTTTTAGGTTATGTTTAAGATTATATAAATGCAATATCTTTGACATTTCTTAAGATTCCCTCCCCTAACCTCTGAAAATGAATATAAGTATAAAAACAGCTAGCTTTGTAAAGAAGTTACTGTCTTAGTTTCTATATTTAATCAACTCTTGAAACAGAAATGATTGATTGTATCCTTCAATGAAGCTATCATTTGGGATCAAAAGAATGTAATTCAGCACTATTGCAGTTCGTTTTATCTTTCTTTGCAGGTAATCTTCTATCTTATTTTGTTCCAGAAGTACACAGTTGATTAATACACAAGCCGACAATGGTAACCTTAGAAACAGAGAATATGAATTCTTGACATGTAAGTCCACCAGAGCTGAAAATTAAAACTATCCCTTTTGTTCTTCTGTAATGAAAGAAATCTAAAGTGCCAGCCAGTTGCATAAGTAAGTTAAGTTAATAGGATTCAAAGTCTATCTTCATGTTCTTCCCCTGACTGCTCTCTCATCATAATCAGTTCAACATAATGAGTGGTCTTCCAGGGAAATAGAGGTTTGTGAGTCACAGACAGTATAGCAGTACAGGAATGTGATGATAACTCTCATGTGGATTTCAAGGTCCAATCATAATGAAATGGAAATCACTTCTTTTTAACTTTTTCCAGTGCATTATTTGTAATCTTTGAAAATTATTTCAAAATGTTGCTATTTGTAATGCAATATTCTGTTCGTATGTGTATGCATATGTGCATGGGCATGCATACATGGTTCTATGGAAGCCGTGCGGAGTTGGATGGGGGTCAACAGGCTTTGGCTCAACCCAACCAAAACTGAGTGGCTGTGGTTCCCTGCGCCCAGATACAGTCAGCTCATTCCATCGCTGACCGTGGGAGGTGAAATCTTGGCTCCCACGGAGAGGGCGCGCAATCTGGGAGTCCTCCTGGATGGGTGGCTGTCATTGGATGATCATATATCAGCCGTCACCAGGGGGGCTTTTTATCAGGTCCGTAGGATCTACCAGTTGCGGCCCTTTCTGGATCGGGGTGCATTGCGCACAGTCACCTCTGTTCTCATTACCTCCCGCCTAGATTATTGCAATGCTCTCTACATGGGGCTCCCCTTGAAGAGCATCTGGAAGCTTCAACTGGTGCAGAGTGCGGCCGCATGAGTGATCTTGGGGGCTTCTTGGAGCTCCCATATTACACCGCTCCTGCACGAGCTGCACTGGCTTCCAGTAGCTTTCCGGGTACGATTCAAGGTGCTAGTGACCATCTTTAAAGGTGCTAGTGACCATCTTTAAACCATCTCCATGGCTTGGGACCCGGGTACTTGCGGGACCGCCTGCTGCCATCATCGGCCTTCTGCTGGCCGGTGCACTCCCACAGGGTTGGCCTCCTTGGGATGCTGCAGGCTGGCCGATGTTGGTTGGCGGCTCCGAGGGTGTGGGCCTTCTCTGTGGGAGCACCCTCCCTTTGGAATAAGCTACCGGCGGAGATGCAAGCCATTACTGACCTATGGGCCTTCCGACAAGCACTTAAGACCCACCTTTTCCAACAGGCCGGTCTGGTGTAACATTATGAGTAGGGTTTTTAATTTGATTTTAATTTTTATGGGTTTTATTGGTCTTAGCTATCTATTTAATTAATTTTTAAACTCTTTTTTAACTTTTCTGATTGTATGTTTTTATTGTGGCTGTTTACCGCTCCGAGTCCCTTTTTGGGAGAGGGGGCGGTATACAAATCGAAATAATAAATAAATAAATTTAAATTCTTCTTTCAGCTCAAGAAATTGAGAAACCTATTTTGTTTAATTGTTATTTATCATTGAAACCTATAATTATCATTGCTGTTCTTTTTATTCTACTTGCCACCTAAGTAATGCATTATTGAAAATGTGATTAAGAATCACTAAATAGACAATATTAAAACAAAGATCTAATATTAGAATAAAAATATGTAGGCCTTTTTTATCATATTTAAATGGATGACAGCAACTTGATACATGGAAATGAATGAAAAAACACATTGTTGGTGGAAAAACAAAATAAGAAACTTTTCATTAAAACAATGAGAAGGAAATATATATTGGCAAAAGTTATAAATTATAATAAGGAATGAAACTTAAATGATGAACCTCCATAGCAATAGAACAGAACTATTTCCTATTTTGCAAAAATTCAGGAAGAAAAACTGAAAATACAAAATTACTGACCATGTGTTACAAAGAAGACTAAAGATGAATTAACTGGCTAATTGACAGAAAGCTCCATAAGCAGGGATGGGATTCTACTGGTTCTCACCTATTCGCTAGAATCTGTTGTTAACTTTCTAAGCTGTTCGGAGAACCAGTTGTTGGAAAAAATCTCCTTTTGTTTTTTCTACTTTATAGGGCTAATCCTGTAAGGAAGGAAACATTCTGGTGTTGCTTACAGAAACTGCCTCTCTGTTAACCCTTATTACATTCTTGGCAGTACGGTAGAATTCCCGTCGCCTGAGCTTTGGAGGGTTTTTTTTTTCTGGGGCTTGACTTAAAGGGGAAGGATTGTTTTAAGCTTTTTACACTGCTGTTGGGGGGAAATACTCTCCTGGAAATATTTCCAGCTGGGATGCAACAATCAGCACTTTGAAGAAATAATTGCATAATTAAGCAGAGCTACTGGAAAGAAGCTTTTAATAACAAGGAACCAAGATGAGTGACATTCAGCAAGGCTTCTTAGCTAGCTAGAAAGATTGACATTCAAATGTGAGTTTACATACCCTTTCTGAATTTTAGTCTAAAGCTGGGTTTTGGTGAAGTTTAATTATGTGCTTGATGATGTTTAATCTTGTGTTTATTGATGGGATAATTTTCCCTATTTAGTTTTGTTTGGAAGGAAAAAGATTAAATTTGTTCTTGAAAAGAAATTGGGTGAGAAATCTGGCTTGTTCCTGTGTCTATTTATTTTGGTAATTGGTTTAACAAGCAACAGCTATTGTTGTTATTTAATTATTTGTATTGTGTTTGAATTTTTTCCTGTCTCCCAGTTTCTTTTTCTATCTGGAGAGGAGGTCTTTCTTCACTGTTTTAGTGGTTCCTGGCACTGTCCTTCCAAGGGGCAGGATACAAGCTTGGCACTGATTTTTTACTGCCTTTCTGAGGGGCGGGGGCATGTGATCTTTCCTTAAATCTGGATGATTTCCTTAGGATATCTTGTGAAGTGAGTGAGACCAGCTGGTATCTTGAAGTGGTGCAAATGGATCTAAGGATTGCTTCTCCTGGGTATGCTCTTTCTGGAGAGCTTCAATGATCTCTCTGATAAAGGGTTTCACTTTATGAGCAAGAGTTGACTGCTGATAGTTATGCTTGCATTTTAACTATTTTAATTCCTCAAGGTGCTCTGGCACCCTGCCTGATTTGTAACTCTGGCTTGCAGGTATTTTAAATCTAATGATTGGTATTTAGGACAGCTTTTTGCAAGCAAAGAAGCTTTTTGTATTTTTATACAGGTAATCCTTGACTTACAACAGTTCATTTAGTGACCATTCAAAGTTATAATGGCACTGAAAAAAGTGACAATTTTTCACACTTACCACTGTTGCAGCATCCCCACAGTCTTGAGAGGCCAGGCAAGAAGTAGCACCCCTTGATGTGAGTGATGTCAAGTTGGCCATGCCCACCCAGTCACATGACCACCCAGCCATGCCTACCCAACTGGTCATTAGGATAGAGAACTGGTTGTTAAATTATTTGAATCACACCACTGTCCATAAGTGAAAAATGACACCTTTATGACAGTAGCTGGCAGGTTTTTTGAATTGCGCTGTTGCAGAATAGGTTGTACTAACTAGTTCTGACACACTAATGAATCTAGAACAGTTCTATTTTCTATTTTTCACTTGAGACATATGAGTAAAAAAACTTAAATTATTAATAGATTCACTATTCTGCTCTTCCATTTTACAATTCTATAAGAATGATTAAAGAAAGGTGTTTTTTGTGTTCTTTAAAGCTATGAACTATATGCAAAAAAGCAAATTAAAAGTATATATAAAATGTCCTTTTATCCCTAGCTTAAGAAATAGAACAGAAGAATAAAATTAATTAATTAAGTACTTTTCTTATCATTTTGGCATTTATGCATACAAAATTATACCACATCCCAGTAAGGTTACTTCTTTTAGACATAATTCTGTGTTAAATACTAGTAAGTGACAGATCTAATTATCCATTATTGGTAAAATAATAATTAAGGCTATTTTTGCACTTCTGAACAGATGCCTGGTAAATGATCATTCCAGTTTTTATTTTGTTCATTTAGATGTTCTTGTATTTTCAACATACTAAATTATCATATTTCCTTTGCTCTTCTTGTCCTCTCCTATTCTACTAATGTAAGAATCTAATTGTCCTTTTTATTCCCTGCTTTATAATAGCTGTCATTTGATAATGGAAGAATCAATCAAACACATTTTCTTTATGTCCTCCCAGAAAACAATGTTTATTAGCTTTTACTCCACTGACACCGAGAAAGCTGAATCAATATCGACAAAACATCATTTCTTTTTGAAAAGTTAGACTGTGATAGTTCTCAAAGCCTACCAATTTCAAATTTGACCTAAATGTGAAAATAAATCTTGCCTTCTTTTCAGATAGTTTACACTAAAATATAGTGTAAAATATACTTGTAGCTTGGGATTTATTTTATCTTCTTAACTTTCCCATATTCAGGGATCCAGAAATTAACAGGCAAAGACACTGATGATTAGAATTTGGTGAGACAAAGATAATTGATATAGCCTGATATAAATTATAAACTGCTGAAATCTGTGCAGTAAGATATAGTAGTATGGAGCATTAAGGCTATGCAACCATTAAACTGCAACCAGTTGGAAAAAATGCTTTGGATTTCCCTTGAGTATAGCATTTTTTTCCAACATCCAAATGACCTGAGAGCAAAAATGTCATTGTGTTAAGAATTTATATTTTCTTCCCCACCTCCCAACTCATGCAGAAGCCTGAAAAAAGTAAATCTACTTAAAAGTATAAAGAGATACTACATTCAAATGAGTCTGAAGCGCTTCTGCTGAATAATTATACAAGTATGGTCTGCCCATGTTCTGTAAATTTCAAATTCTGAGATGGACATACTCATGTGCAATGTAGCCAGTTTATTTAAATTTGCTTTGTGAAAACTGAACAAAATAATATAAAGAATTAAGCTGTATAAAATATTATATAATCACCAAAATTATCTAGGCCATAATGTTAACAGAAATACATGCCCCTATCTAGTGTGCTATATAATAATCTTTAAATGTGGTGGTGATGTTATATTGTTATTGGCTTTTTTATGATATTATAGGCCATAATGCCATTAATGTCATAGTGGATAGAACAGCCATTGACATGCAACCTTTTTTTAATGTGTTATTTCTGTTGATTCAGTAAACATTATAGATCAGGTGCATCAAACTCAATTTCACTGAGAGCCACATCAAGGTTTTGTTTGACCTCAGGGAGCTGGAGTGAGCATGGCCAGGGTGGGCATAACCAGCTCAACATCACTCATGTCAGGGGTGCCAGCAAAAATGGGCCCCTGCAACCCTCTGCTAGTGAAAACGGAGCTTGGGAGGGCAGCCTTCCCAAGATCCATTTTCACTGGCAGAGGCACTTTGGGCTGGTCCTTTGCTGTTTTTAGTGTGGCCTTGGCTGCCAGATCTAAGCACTCCATGGACCAGATTTGGGCCTTGAGCTTCATACCCCTGTTGTAGACAGTAGATTTTAGAAAGAGCCGGCAATCATACTCCATTCAGTTCAAGGCTCCAGCTGTACAGGTGGTCAACCATATTAAGTATCTGGTAGTGTAAATAACTAACAATCTGAATTTGTCTCTTCACACCTCATCCTTAGTGAAGTGTGCAAACCAGCTTCTGAATTTCCTGCAATAGATAAGGACAGCACATCTTTCTCCTGTCTTGGCCATTTTTTTACAGAGGCACGATTGAGAGAGTTTTAACAAACTGCATCACTGCTTGATTTGGTGGCAGCCATGCCTCAGACAGAAAGTCCACACACAGAGAGTAGTAAAGACAACTGAGAAAAAAGCTCTCTTCCTGTTATTCAGGATATTGCTTATAAGCACTGCTTATTGCTAAAAGCATTGTTAGAGACCACACACACACACACTTTATGGTCTGTTTCTGTTGCTCCCCTCTGGGATGAGGTTTCAAAGTATTTCTAGTAGGACTACGAGATTCTGTAACAGCTTTGTTCCCTATGACATCTGTCTGGTAAACTCATAAGATTCATTTTTCCCACCATGTATATGTATACATCCTAATTAGACTGTATTGTTTCTCTGTGTCACAATATATGTGGGTATATGCATAAATTTGTATGTATTTATTTATTTTGTCATGTTTATGTAGTGTATATTAGAGGTGGTGAGCCTTTGAGAGCTGTATGCAATGAAATTTCATTTTAATGTATGCTGATTAATGTACATTCAAAGTGACAATAAAGCTATTCTAAGTCTTATCTCACACTTGTACCATGATCAAGAGCATGACTGTGATTAAGATGATACAGAAGCTTTATCCCTGGGTGTTTCTGGCAGAATGATTGACTCTCTAAGAAGGAAGAGGGGATAAATCAAATCTTATTTTTCTAGATACTCTTTAAGTTTTCACATTCTAGTCCCACCTTCTGATTTTGGTTAGTCAGTCGGTAGTTACCTCTATCTAGACTAAGGTCATCAGTTAAGGATATAATGAATGTGACAAATGTAGTGTTTGTCTAGAACAAAATATTTTAAAAAACAAAAACTTGTCTCTAAGGAAACTGAACAGAAACAAAGTTATTAATACAAAGGTCTACAGAAATATAATTTCATCAATACACAGTTCATTGTTATTCAAAGAAACAAAAATATTTTGCATAGCCTAATAAAACATTAAACATCATAATTCTTAGCTAAACATTTTTGCTTGTTTCCTGTTTCTTGAATAGGCATTTCCTCAGTCTCAAGTATGCTTGGATTTACTAGGGATTCTAATATGTAGGTTAATTTTGAAGGTGCTAGGAAAATAGAAAGAACTCCAGTTTCTTGTTTATCATTCACCATTTTCCTAAGATTCCTTTTCCAGTTCTGTGTTTTCATTTCTCCCTTTGTTTTTTTCAAAAAACTTATTTTTAAAAAAATCACTGATATAGAGGAGGAAGTATTTCTCTATGATCACACCTCTCCATCAAAATATTGATTCTATGTCTACTGTAGATCTAAATGTATTGAAAAGCTTATTAATATATAGAAGAAAAACATGTTCATTTACTTGATTATTTCATTCTTTTGTTGTTCTTCCCTTGACCCCCAAGCTATGGTAATAGTAAATATTAAATCTTTGACCAATGTTAATCTGTTTATTTACTGACTAATTAGATTGACAATCTTTTCAGTAAAATCACTAACATAAAAGTGGTACTGAATATTATAAATTCATTATGTTTTTGAGTGTGTGTGTGTATAAAATGAATTGTCTACTCTGAATAATTTTAAAGGAATTATGTTGACTTTCAATTTGTGTTTCAAAGATAGAAAATTACCTTTCCCTTTGAAAATATTACTTTGCCACCACACCTAACTCAGGAAAAAAACACAACTGTTATTGTGGGCAATGAGTCACTGTTTTATCAAAAACCTGCATCAAGCAGAGCTCAAACAAAAGGCAAGGCACGGGCATCCATTTTATAAGTAATGTGTGTCCCTGGATCCTCTACTCACTGCAGTATTTGATGATCTAAAGAATTATGATCAGATTCAGATTCAATCATTTAAATATCCATGGACATTCACCACCAAGAATGGTTCAGTTCACCCACAAACCTTCAAGATAAAAAAACCCCAAAGCCCTCTGTTATTATCTTGCAATATTTCTTAGATGCATCTCATTTTCACGTACATTTCTGATGCTTCTTTGAATTAATTGCCCAGGTGTTCTATAGGACCAACTGGGTATGAATGGATCCTCTTCAAATATAACAATCTCTCCTTACCTATTCAATGCAATGTTAAATCCTCTTTCCTTTAAAGGGAAAATATGAAAATTGTAGACAGTATTTGCAGACATAACACAGATAGTAAGCCAATATTGCTTTGATCCTTAACAAAAATAAAATATGTAAACAAAACCCTAATCCAATTAAAAAAGTTTTGTATATATTTGGTTGCAATTAGCATTGATGTTTATAGGTGTCAATTGAAAATCCATACAACAGATACAGTGTTCAAAGAGAATCCTTGTTCCTTATATATATTCAGCATCAGCATACATGTGTAACATGAATGTGGCCTCCTTTACAATGCAGATTTTGAACCCTCCTGTGAATGCTTATGGTAATTAGGTTTTTTTTAAAGAAAGTGAATATGAAATATAACAGTATTTCAATACATGTACCATCAAAAGGAGTATCTGAAAAAATATTGCTATAGAAAATGTATCCAATACTTTAATCAGTATACATGATCTTGAGGCTGCATAAATCTTTTTGCCTGGAAAATCATTCATTTATTTGGGATTACAAAAATCCACAGTACATTCTAATCATACTATTGATGCAGATAAGAGTTTGAAAGAAATAAAGCCATAATCTTCAAATGAGGGTAACTACAATAAAACATCAAATGAAACAATGTTATCAAAAAAGAACATGCAAAAGGTAATATCACGATTAACAGATTGGGGTATTATTACATTTTCATGGAGGTAGGATTTTTTCCCCCATAAGTAGAAAAAGTATTATGATTTAAATATCTTTAAGTTAGAGAACTCATTTAACTATTTTATGAGATAGGTTAAGTATTGCTACAGATATTTGAAGGCCATGTACAAGGCCTTCATGGACACAAATGGAAGATTTTAAAAGTTACATATACTGTTTGGTAGTTTTATTTAAAATCATTTAAAATATTTTGTATGCGTGAAAATTAAGATGTTTCTATTTTCTTCAACATAAACTGGAATGTGTTGCTGTTATTTCTTTTTACTTCACTTGCAGTACATTGTCATCTTAGAATAGTTTGGAATATAACAAAATGGAATGCTTAAATTATGAGTATTTCAAACTGATTAATGATACTTCGAGTTTGCAAAAAACTTGACTCCCATAAAATAAGACTGTGGGATGTTCCAGCAGAAATATCACATTCTGTGGGCTGACTTTAGGGGATCTGGCTATTTGCTAATCAGGAATCTGGAAACATTTCTGATAAATCTGGACTGTGATCTTTCCTTATTAATAATGAGATTCAGGCAGGGGTGGGATTTAATTTTTTTAACAACCAGTTCTGTGGGCGTAGCTAGGTAGGCGTGGCCATGTGACTGGGTAGGCATGGCTTCTCCTTCTCCTTCATTTGCAGAACTCCTCCTGGTTTTGGGGATTCATGGGCCTCAGGAAAGCCTTCTGGGGGGCGTTTTTGCTACCAGAAGGGTTCCTAGGGGCCCAGAAAGGACAAAAAATGGAGTCAGGGGCGCACATCATGCCCCCATGCTTCATTTTGGGGCCTTCTGGGCCTCAGGGAAGAAGCCTCCTGGGGGGGGCATTATTGCTCCCAGGAAGGCAAAAAATGGAGTGGAGGGGCGCAGCTTCCCCACCCCACCCCTCCACCCCTTTTTGCCTGCTGGGCCTCAGGGAATCCTCCTGGGCAAAGCAGTAAGACAATGAGGGGGATCCCGGCATAGCTGACCATCAGAACAGCTGATCATCAGGAGGGAAAAAAGAAATACCTTAAGGAGTGACAGGGCAGAGGATAATGCAGTCAGCAATGTTGTTCATGCATGATAAGGATTGACTGGGCGGGGCAGGATGGGATGGGCAGAGAGGGGTGGGGCCAGCCAGGGGCATGATTTGCCAGTTCTCTGAACTGTGCAGAATCATAACAACTGGTTCTATAGAACCAGTCCAAACTGGTGGAATAATTACCCTGAATCCATAGCAGAATAAGACTGCTAACATAACTGCAAGTGTATTTTGTCCCATTCCTTAGATGGACAGCTCTGGAAAATGTAACAGCATATCACTAAGAATAATCAGAGATTGTTTTAAAGGAAGGAAGGAAGGAAGGAAGGAAGGAAGGAAGGAAGGAAGGAAGGAAGGAAGGAAGGAAGGAAGGAAGGAGGTATTTCTTTAGTGTAGAGAACTCTGTATTCAAAATACTTTTTATATTTTCACTATCAACTGATTGATGTTGATTCATGTTCTCCAGATGTTCTATTAACATGTAGATATATTTTAGAAAAAAATGGACATATGTAAGATAGTTGTAAGACACAACCTTTTCAACAACATAAGAAGTTTGATGAAAGATACAGAAAAGCATACCATATGGTTAGGAATCTGGCAAGCCCTAGTGAGCTTATATTCATATAGTGGTCTTATATTCACATCATGTTACAGTGATCAGCAAAGATTTAATAGGGCTACATTGAGAAATAGTACCATAGCTGTTTTATGACACATTTCTGGTATCTATACTAGAAGAATATCTATAAATTTTATGTAATATGACAATGTGAAACATGATTTATTTTGTTGAATTTGATCAGGCATTAGGTTAAGCACCTAAAACCACTCAGCATCTGTGGCCTACTTGCTTTCCCTTTTTCCCTTTTTCACTATTCTTATGAGGTAGGCAATTTAACATAAAAACACGGCTTAGTACCATGCTTTATGATATAGCTATAGCTGTAGTTTATGAGACAGAAATAAATAACACTACTGAACTGTATATTTCTTTAGCAAACTGATCAAGCAAAAAGGGGACAATGCGGTAAAATATGACTACCATTGCATTTTATGCAAGGTTGACTAAGCTCTTTTAAATCACAAGTAAAGTACAAGAATAAAAAGTAGGGTTAAGTGGTTATTTTCCTTCTGATGTGTTACAAAAATGCCACTAGTATATCCCTATATAGCGGCATCAACTTTTAAATTATTGGTGCATTGAATTGATGATCTATGGGTAAGAGAATTGGATTATCTTGAAACCTTAAAAAGGAAAGTTGTCTTCAATCAAACTGGTGATTCATGGACATGTCCATTTAGCTTACCTGGCAATAATATAAAAATGGTTTTCTATGAACTTTTCTAGCATGTTTTTTCAAATTCTAGCCTTATATATACTCTTCTGTTTGCTAGAAAAGAGGTTCTCAAAATTTTGGTCTTGGGTGTATGTGTGTGTTTATGTGTGTGAATATGTGTATCATTTTGAAAATAAAAAAAAAATGTTAATCTAGTTTTACCAGGCAAAATGGATAGAAATTGCAACCACACATGTTATTAAACAAGTTGAATATGGGGAATGGAATCTCCTTTTGATAAGTTTTTCTATCTCCAATCTTCAATCTGTGATTTATAAGAATAAGAATTTGCTGGTTCTTAGAGATAACCCTAAAACTTACACTTGAAATGGTCTGTCTTTTCCCATTCAAATATGTTAGGCTAAAATTTTTAGAACTAGCAGCCATTAAGAAGATTGGCCACATTACTGGAGAGAATAAACTTGGAAGAAATAATAAGTAGTTGTATATTTGTATTATATCTTGTCTTCCCCCCCTCCCATAAAAATGAAATATTTTAAGGAACACGAAGAGGTAGCAGAAAAGAGATCTCCAAGCCCTGATTGTGTCTCACAAATGATGCTGTTACCCAGTAAGGCTGAATATGTTGCACTGGTGGTCTCATTAGTAGGAGTCTCAAGGCTCATTGTGTATATTAATTAAAAAAATAATAATAGCCTGGATTGCACACTGGCTAAATTCAATTTGGCTTCACAAACCCTGGATGCACTAAACTAAGAGCTAAGACTGGTTCAGTAAGTAACCCTTGGAAATGGGCAGCAAATAGTTATTTACTAAAACAAAACCACAGCTGTGAAGAATTTTGGAGCTTGTGCTTGCTTCAAATTTGACTGGAATCTGACAGAAAATGACATCAAACATCTGAAAATAATTGGCATAGAAAATTAGATACTGTAAATTTCTTTGCAGAACTTTTTTTGCCCTGGCTGCTAACCTTCATGGTTAGTTCTCCTTGGAAGCCAAGGGATACTTTTTTGATGCCTCTATCAATGCTTTCCCCTTTGCATCTACAATTTGATCATTTTTTTAATCTTTTGCCAGGTGAGGTAGAGTTTCTTTTTGTTTGAAATGGTTTCAAAGTGATTGATTTTTGGTGAGGTAGATGTTGTTGGAGATTAGTAGTGAAAGAGTTTATTCTTGGCTTATTTTTAAATTTTAAAACTAAAAGTTTAAAGTAAAAAGCCCTTTTCTAGCTCAGAATCGTACTCCTTATTCACTTTCAGCTAAGAATTGTGTTTGCAGCCTGCTCTCAGCCTTCTTCCAGATCTTCCAGATCAGAATCGTGCTCGGATTTCCAGGTCAGAATTGTGCTGTTCTCAGTCCCTCAAACTCCACTAATTTCTCTCAAATTACAGTGTCCCTCTTTGTTATCGGCTTCACTCCAGTCTCAGAGTACTGTGTCCCTGTCGGCTCTTTGCTATCAGCTTTTCTCCAATCTCCCTTGCTCTCTGCTGATCACAATATAGCTCTTGGAGCTCAGAATCATGTTCCTAAATCTCCTTCCAGTATCAGCTAGTGCGATTGGATATTTATTTTTTATTTTTTTATTTATGGAGCACAGAATTCAAACTCCCTCTTGGAGATCTTGCTCAGAATTCGATCTCTCTTTTGTCTATCAGTTGGCTATTGATTTGGTCTCATTAGGATTATTTTCCAGTCATAGCCTTCCTTTTGGATCTCCAGGCCAGCTATCCACTATCAGTACCTCTCGGTGCTTCTTGCCACGGTTCCGCTGATCCCAGGTCCCACTCCTACCTTAGTAGTTAGTAGATGATTGAAAAACTATCGGAGAGTAATTCACGAGGGCTGCTGCCAGAGGCCATCTTCCCCAGGTTTCTTTCTCATACCATTTGAAGTTACAATGGCACTGAAAAACTGACTTATGACCATTTTTCACACTTATGACTTTTGTGACAGCCCCATGGTCATGTGATCAAAATTCAGATACTTGGCAACTGGTTCATATTTATGATAATTGCAGTGTCGCAGGAACTTGTGATCACTTTTTGCAATCTTAACAAATGTCTCACTTAGCAACAGAAATTTTGGGCTCAATTGTGGCCATAATTCAATCCAACCTACTGTATATATTAAACTAATCTATCTCATAGGCTGTGATTTTGAAAGTGAAAGGATTCCATAACTGCTGAATCACTTTATCCAGATTTTATAGACGAATAGGTCTTAATTATTTGTAAGAGAGGTCTTATGAGAGATTGTAAGAGCTTATCAAAGTATCTATTACATGAACTCATTTCCCATGAACCTGTGTTTTCAATATTTTTAGATAATCTATTTACCTAAGAATGTAATTATTTTTACATAATCAGTGAGCTTTGTGAATACAGGCATTCATTAATATAGTGTTCTAAATTCTTTAATCTAAAAGGGCACTATTCCTGGATATATCTTCATAGCTCAGGAAAAAAATACCCTTAAATTTTGAATATTTCTACATGCTTCTTAAGTGCAACACTCTTCCTGAGGGTATTATAATGCTATTTCATTTAATTAAACTTATTAAATTCAAGCAAATGGTAGTTAACCCAAGGGGAAAATATATTTAATTTATGAAACCAGCTATGACTCTCACTGCTATATTGCATGTACAGTACAGCACTTTATTTCTTAAACAGAATATTCCCATAACAATTCATATAAGTGGCCAAATTTTATGTGAAATATGTTTCTCAGATGCTTATCACAAATATGCCCAGTAGAAGTGATAATAATATTTTTTCTTTAACAACAACATCAATACTCCTATGAAAGTCTTCAGACAATTTGTCATGTTACATATATATGCATTTTAAAGTCTTACAAATCTTCAAATTGTCTGACATAGATGCCTTAATCTAGAGAGTGTTGTCAAACTGGTGCCTGGCAGGCTGGATGTGTTATGAACAAGCCATGCCCATCCCAGCTCCACAAATGGGGAAACTGTCATTAAACATTATGTGACGGCAATCTGATGCAGCAGGTTTGACACCCATGATCTATAGGAAGTCTGAACAGACATGGCTTTGTCCATGGATTGTTTGAACTAAAAAGAAATATGGAAAAAAAGAGGAAGCATCTCATATGCTAAAATTAATAATCCTAATTCTAGAGATTGGTTTATGTCTTCTCCCACTTTCACAATCAGTCTATGAGAAGATTCATTTAGACTCCCTTTTCACATGAATTAAAGCACCTTGTTTTTCTACTCTGAAATGAGATATGGCCATCTAAGTCTTTCATTAAACCTGGCTTTGATTCATTGCCTGAATAATACTTAGGTGGTGCAAATGTGCTTGGTGGTTCAAAAATCTCAATGCATATAGAATATTTGATACAATTCACTACAAGCATTACTGTATTGGTGGGAACTAGAAGATAGTTTATTATTCCCATTAAAGGCTATCCATTAGAACAAAACTTTGTCAATGTCCATATACTGACTGAAAAGACAAGATCATTCACATCCTTTAGAATGTCCTGAAAATTAAGCATTGTCATACGTTTGACAAACTTCCCTAAACTAAGAAAATGTAAGGGTGGAATATAGCTATACAATATGGGTGAATCTAGATAGGATTTCATAAGGTTGAATAGCACTACCTGCTAAAATCTTTTTCCATAAAATCAGAATGGACCTGGTTCAAACTTTCAACTGAAATGAACCACACTAAAAATATTCTATCAATTCCCTTGGAGCCCATTGACAAAAAGATCAGCCAAACAGATTTTTAAAGCATTCAGCCAATCAGATAAAATTTGTTGACCAAATAAAATGGCCAGGCAGGTGATTTTACTTATGCTTTGGTTGGGAAATATCTAGCCAGGCAAGGAGGAGAAGTCAAGTGGAAAACTAACTATGAGTCTTGGCCTGGCTAGAACTTCCAAAAAGCTTCCAAAAGAAATAATGATCAGGACTCTAGCTGAAAGCCTGCCAATGTAATAAGGAAGTAGCGATAATTTGTTTTCCTTATTGTTGATATGTAACCTCAAAATTTAGCTTCTATTCTGTTCTACCAGGTTCATTTTTGGTCATCCTCTGCCAGAGCTCTAGGGATTGTTTTTGATGTTTCGTCTCCTTGAGGCCTTCACTAAAACAAGTCACACTCTGGCATTTTTACACAGAAAGAGGCCACTCAGGTACAATTTCCTTGACAGTCCAAGTCAACTTGCATTCTAGAATCTGCTTGTCAAGTCAACTGGAAATTTCCCAAATACCCTCTGGAAACCCTTGAGATACATCAGGTAAGTAGGACAAATTCTTATAACAAGCCCTGAATTGCACAGATCCTAGGATAAATGGGACAACACATTGCTTTTGCCTCTGTCCAAATAATCAACTGGATATCTTTTCAGTTTTACTCTTGTACTATTTCAAGAACTAATACTATTGATATTAGTCTTCTATTCTTAACAATCCCTCTTGGATAATCTCCAACTTGGAAGACTGTTTTCCAAATAATGTGTGGACACAGTCTTAAATGTGCATATGCAAATGGTTTTCTTGGCAGAATATCAGAATAGTTTACCATTTCTTTATCCAATTTAATCTGATCCCTCATCTTGTAGATCTTGAATAACCTTTCTGATAGTGAATACTCCTCCAGGATAACTCATAGTATCATCTGGATGTTTAAATCTCTTTATGAATGAAAGAGAGTCTCTTAGCCAATTTCTCAGTTTAGCAAAACAAAATACAAAACATAACCGTCCAGCTTGATATTCTTTGCTGATATGATCCAGCATGCACCAAATATTTACCAATTTTACTTTCCAGATTCATCGAAGCCATACTCATGGATATTCTACACTGTAATATATAACAATGCATAACGCTATTGTGAAAAGTACTTGATGAAAAAATGAAAAACAAAAACAAAACCATGAAAGCATCCTTGTACCATTACAATGCAAGTCCTACCTTTTTATGTATGCATAATATTATTGCTTTCATACATCAATGTAAGTGTTGCTTTTCATAATTATTGCCAAAATAAAAAAGATTCTGCTGACACTGCTGAATCAAAACTTCTACTAATTGCTCTGTTATGATTAAAGTGATAAAAATAAAATCCTCAAGAAAGGGCATGTCACAAGACAGCAAAGCCACAATATTGACAATGTAAACAATATATGTACCTATTTAGGTACCTTATATGTACCTAAATAAAGGGTCAGCTGAAATTTATTTCTCCTCTCAGTTGTCTAATTCTGACATTGTTCAGAATGAGTCCCACATGTCTTAGCAAATAACCTTTAAGCTTCCAACAACACTTCCTTTCCTATTAGCAGCTTTAATGAAAAAAAAAGTCTTCAAATAATAGCATTCAAGTGAAGGTCAGTCACTATTTCTGTTCTGTGGAATATTTTTTATCACAGCCGGACTATAATAGACGTGTTGATTCCTTACGCTTGGTATTTTAAGGTGATGTAGAAGATCCACTGAAATTAATGTTTATTAGAAAAGATAAAGAATTGTGTGAAGAGCTGACCTTGTCCAAACAGATTAAAATAAAAGCACACACACACACACACACACACACACACACACACACACCATTCTCAGTATGTGTTCAGACACTGAATTCTACAAGCATAAGGAGAACTTGTGATTTGTCCCAAAATTTGTAAGAATTTACATTATATTTTTCATAATTTACATTTACTTTTTCAAAACTGCTTAGCATGGATTGAAATATTTATAAATGATAACATTTATGGCAAAGTTTGTTTCTGGGAAGGGAAATAAAATAAGGTGAATACTAATATTAGAGATATCAGAATTGTGATCTTGTAGCTGCCATGGAAACCAGCATTGTCTTTGCCTTATGACAAGATATTATTTTCAAGATCTATTCAGCTCAGAGCTCTAATTCTATTTCTAATATTAGTATCAAAGAATGAATGACAGCTACAGTCTATTATCTGATATACAGGCAAATAATTTGTTTTCTGATGTGACTTATCAAAATATCAAATGAATTTGAGGGTGCAGATGATTTAATGGTCACATTAAGACTAATTTATTGACTTTCTAAAGCAGTTGCACCTTTTTATGTGTTTGTTGCCTGAAGAAAGAGAAGCTGCTTTAATAAATAGTAGAAAGGTGCTTTGTTGACACTTAGACAAGGTTCAAGCATTTTCTCATTCTTTATAATGTGCATCAATCACTCTGCTAAAAATGTGTTGATATAAAATGCAGTGAAAATATAGATCCAAAAAGGGCAGTGCAATATATGAGTGAGGACAGTATTATCTTTGTTTTCTTTATTGCTATCAGCTATCTCAATATTTTACACAGTTATTAGAAAAAAATGCAGCAGATTATTATTATTATTATTATTATTATTATTATTATTATTATTATTATTATTATTATTATTATTATTATTATTATTATTATTATTATTATTATTTTTCAAGTTACCAAAAGATATAGGGCAGAAGTACATAGGGATACCATGAAAAAATAGCTTATGTTTGTTTTGCCCTTGTTTCCTTATTGTTTGCAGAAATTTCTTGCTTTTTTTTTCTAACTGAAAACAGCCACATTGAAAAGCCTTCATGTGGAACCCGGGGAATAAAAGTTATACACACTTTAATAGGCATATAATTAGATGTTCATTATTAAAAGTGTGGGAAGAGATTAAACACAAACATTATGTGAAGATCCCAGGATGGGTTTCCATCATGGAGGCATTGATCCACCCCAATGCATTAGAAACTGGAAGAAAAATTAGGTATTATGAAGTACTAAATTCCCAAGGAAGATTAATGAAGAATCAAGAAATTAGAGAGTAAGGGATGAAAATAGAGTTGTTGTCATATTTACAACTCTAGACAAGATATAAAAAAGACATGGAAGAGTTTGGAATTGAGATAAAACTGAATCAATTAGATAAAATATTGGAGGGAACAGATGAAAAATTAATCTTAAAAACGTAAAACTACCTGTTAGAATATGAAATGGCAGAAGAAATAGTTAAAGGCCCAATGATCGCATGGGCAAGGAAAATTGGAATCAAAATTACAAAATAACAAAATTGGCGATCTATAAAGAAAATCAATATAAAATGTGTTACCGGTGGTATTTGTCACCAGCGTTAGCTAACATTTACCCAAACATGAGTCCGATATGTTGGAAATGTAAGCAAACGAGGGGCACCTTCCTCCACATTGGTGGCTCTGCCCAAAAAGTAAAAAATATTGGAAAAAAATTAGACTGTGGATAAAAGAAATTACAAGTATTCAATTAGAATTTAAACCTGAAATATTTTTATTGGGAATGTTAAAAGGGAACTATGCAAATGAAATGAAATATTTAATTCTCTGTATAATCACAGTGGCAAGAATTGCATTGGCACAATGTTGGAAGGGCGAACAAATGCCAACAAATAATTTGATTACTCAGAAAATACTTGACTGCGCTGAAATGGACCTACTCACACAAAAACTTAGGAATAAGGAAGACTCAAGATATATTACAGCTTGGGATAAATGGTATAATTTATAATAGTGTCTGCTCTTCAGATGTCAGAAAAAATTGTAGGAATTTAGTTATACCTAAAAAATTGACTTTTAAGATAGTGACTCAAAGGTAATGATTTCTTACCTGAATCACAAATAGTAATGAAGCAATCAAAGAGGGTTTCAATACTAATATTCTTGCAAACAAAAAAAATTGCAGTTAGGTAGTTGCATAAATACATATTATTTGGGAATTCACAATTTAATGGATTTTATTATTTGCAGAGCAACTAAAATAAAATAAGGGGCTGCATGAAACTCACCAGATCTGATGGTGATACAATGAAATTTCCCAGTGGAGACATTTAAATAATTTATCAAGATGGTATCTAATTTCTTATTTTAAATGTTCTGTTCTGAATCTTATGAATAAAAGACATAATTTATTCTATATTACATAATTAGTACAGCAGAAATGAGGCTGTCTGAATGAAATACTGCCTGGGCTGTCAATACTCCGCTGCTATTTTCTTGTATAGAAACCCTCTTTTATATTAACTCCCTGTTAAAAAATGTCAACATGGATTGTTCTCTCTTTTGAAATGTTGAAGAAGTTACTTGCTTCAAATGAACGGTGTGGAAGAACAGTTGCTTCAGGGTACAAATTCTGAGGAGCAAAAACAAGATTTTGCAGGAGAAATATGCTGTGCAAATTGTACTGTACAAATAGTACACTCTTTAATTAGCACATTGCCTCGTTTTAATAAATTCTGAAGACACAGTGACAAGGTTTTTGAGATAGCTCTATTTTATCCTTCAGTTAAGAAACAAAATATCTTGGATTGATTCTGATGATCAGCACTGTAAACTCTGGTCATGCTTGCCTACAGTTATAGAGATACTGTATACCTAGAGTAAAGCAGGTAAAGCAGTTTAGTGAAGAGACATTATATGCCTATAGATGTAACAACCATTTAATGTTGGGAAGTTTAATTCATGAGATCATGAAAATAGAAGGTCATGATAGGTGTTACCTAAGTGCATTGTTCATTCATGCTTGCATGCATGTAGATTACCTGAATAGGCTAATTTTCCTATTGCAGGCTAATTTGAAATCAGAAATAGAAACTCACAATTTATGAGAGGAAGATGTAATATTAACATGGAATACTGTACATAATGAAAACCAAGATCCCCACATTTTTATATGATAAATATAGACCTTAGTCAAGTGCTTTTGACATTTTTGTGGACTAAAATAAAGTTTAGTGGGAAGTGATTAACTAGCTCCCAAGCATGTGGTTGCTCGTGTGTGGCAGTAAAGATATAATGAATGAAAATAACCAACAGGAATAATTTATATTATCATATATCAACCCTTCACTCAATGTAATTAAATCAGCTTAAATACAACATATATTTCATATATTCCCATGCTTTTATTAACTCATGCACATCAAATCGGTTTATTACTGTGGAGAATTTTCTCTCACTTTTCCAGCAAAATATAATTGGTTTTTCTATGAGATGGAAACCCTTTGATAAGCCAGCAATTATTCTAAATTCCAAATGTTCAGCAAGTTTCCAATCCTTTCTTATTGAAAGTATCTGTTTCCAGAAAAAAACAATGTAAAATGGGTTACAGAGAAAGATGAACTAACCCTTATTCCTTTGCTACTATATTGATTTGTAGAATTATTTATCATGCCTTACACTAATACAATTGAACTGACACATTAAAGTTTTGCAAAACATATTTGTTGACATAAATTAATGCTGTAGTTAGTATTATGTAGATCAGGATTCAAATTATTTTGTTAATCAAACACTATATATTTTTTTCAGAATAGTAAACCTTACCTAAGTAATAACTTTTGGGCAGTAAATTATTCTTAATTAGAGAAGCTATCGTTATAAGAACAGAAACAATTACCAGAATGAATGCAGAAGGCACAATTCAAGTCCCGACAATGATTCAGGGAATACCGAAGCAAATACCATTAATATCAAAAAGTGAAAGTTAATAAAACTATAATGCATAATGTATTTCTGCCACCTCAGTGCAGAAACTACAGATTTTTTAAACACTAAAATATATTTATGCTGTTACCTTATTATGTAGAATTAGTAAAATAAATCTTTGTTATTTAATTAAAGTTCCACATGATGGATTCTAAATACTCAGGTTACAACTTCATAAGCTTCACAGTTTATTGTCCAACAAAATATTTTCTTGTTTGCCTTTTTGATTAGCTTTTGTAGTGATTTATTGCACATTGGCTGCAATCCAAAAATTGTCCAGGCTTCATAAATGACTACAGATTAGATCTACAAAGTTCTCTTTATCCAATGCAGTAGAGCTAAGGAATTAAGCATGAAACACATTTTTAATTACTTTCTGTGCTTCTTCCATAACATATGAATTGACATAGGAGACTCTATAAAACTATCTTCATTTGTTCCAGAGCTGTTTAATGAAAGCTATAGCAAAAGTTGTATTATTTATTATTATTATTTATGTATTATTTATTTGTTTGTCAAACATGTACAAGAAAACAAGTATAGGTATGAGAATGTACCATTTGTATATTTTAAAGACTCTGATAGGAAAAATGCTCATTTGATCATCTTCCCACTTTTCCTCACCTATAGCAATTTTTCTACACTCCCCTCCCCCCTCCCCTCCCCAGTAACTGAAGTCAGTAGTCACATATACAAGGGAAACCCTGAAATATTGAAATCACTGATGTATAGTACCTAACAAAAGACAAGCTCAATTTGTGGGATATTTTATTAAATTAGGTTTCCTCTCTTTATTCAATAACCATGCCTATTGCCAAGAGAATTTCCTTTGGAGGGACGGTTGAAAAATTGCCTTATTGGCTATAAAACATTTTATCTATCATAAGGCAACTGCTTTTATGAGTAATAAGTAAAACATACTTAGAATATATAAGTTTTTATTAAAAGTTTTACAAGCAACATAAAAAACTAACAAAAGAAAGAATAAAAACAGGAAATAAAAGAGAGAAAGAGGAAGAAATTTAAAAAGTGTACAAAAAGAATAGAAAATAGAAAGAAGCTTCCAATTTTCTTGGCAGCAAATATAAACATAATTACAAAATTATCTTTTAGTCTATGTTCATAAAGCAAAGTTCATTTGTGCCTAATATCCAGTATTTTTTAATAGTCCCCAAAGACACAAATTATAAGTATATTTTTTCCTGTTTTATGCAAAAATATGTAAGGGGTTTCCAGTTAGCAATTAATGTAGATATTATTTTTTTCTCTAATCAAGGACGTTAACAGAGTCATTCCACAAGATCCATAGTCAATTCATTTTATCTAACATTTTTTCACTGGTTCTTCTTCTTATTTTTAACTTTTTTCCCTTGTATACGAGCAACTTGTAAGCAAAGAAATTTTGTTTATTTATTTATCAATTTTCTACACTACCCATCTCTCCTAAGTGACAATAAAACCATTTAAAACACAGTTAAAACAATATTACCACTCGATTAATGATGCAGATAAAAAAGAAATTGGAAACATGGGGGAAACTCCAAATTTCATTAATGATTGCAACAGTTAAAATGACTGTACTACCAAAAATACTATATCTATTCCAAACTGTACTGGTAAAATTAGACATTTTTTTTTTGGGGGGGGGGATTAAATAAAATAATAGCTAAATTCATTTGGGCAAAAAATCTAGAATTAAAATGAAATTGTGCAGGACAAAAGAGAAAGGGGTGGCTTTGGACTTCCAGACTGGGAGACATACTTCAGGCAGCAGCTATGGTATGTATAAGAGATTGGATCAATCTAGAGAATAAAATGATATTACTAATACAAGGACACAACCTGCAAAGAGGGTAGCATAGTTTTCTATGGGAAGGGAAAAATAAACAAGACACCTACTTTCAAAGGCATCAGATCAGGGATGCAATTATTCAAGTATGGATAAAATCAAGAAAGACCACTATACCAAAATACCAAGTTGGCTGTCGACTATGGAGGTATTAATATACCCAAATGCAATGGATCTGGCTAAAACAAGGAAATATAAAGATTTGTTTGATAAACAGGGAAGATTAAAAACATTACAGAAATTAAAACTGTGAAATATAGACATTGACTGGTGTCCCTATATGAAGATCCAGCGAATGTACAGAAAGGATAAAGAAGAATATGGATTTTACATGGACCAACAATAATTAGATACAATTATTCAAGGAACAGAGAAAAAGATGATATCTAAATTATATAATTTTCTTTTGAGCTTCAAAATGGAAGAAAAGGTAGTCAAAGAAACAATGATAGCCTGGGCAAAAAATGTGGGATGCAATATAGAATTGGAACATTGGAAAAAATTTGGGGGAAGAATTATAGATTAATGTTATCTGCAGCATTTAAGAAAATATGTATAAAATATTTTATAGGTGGCATTTACCCCCCACCAGATTGGCAAAGATGTTTGCAACCCAAAACCAGAATGTTGGAAATGTAAGAGCAATTAGGGTACATACTTTCATATGTGGTGGACCTGCTCGGAAGCAAAAAAGTATTGGAGTAAGATCCGAAAATGGTTAGAGGAAATTACAAAGCAAAAAATTGAATTTCAACCAGAATTGTTCCTATTAGGTATAATTAAGGGAAAATATAGTAAGACAGACAGGTATATAACTGTCTATAGTTTTCATAACTGTATAGAAGCATTCCTGTCAAACAGGCATCAAATGGTCAAAATTGGGAGCGTCCAATTAAATCCCCCAAGGCAGTATTCTAGGATCAACTCTCTTCATACTCTATATTAATGACCTCTGTGATTATATTAAATGCAACTGCGTTCTTTTCGCTGATGATGAAAGCTATTCAACACCACTGACAATGCTGCTGTCCTGACACCACTGACAATGCTGCTAAAGACCTTGAGTATGTGTCAGAATGGTCAACAAATGGCAACTTCAGTTCTCAACAAGTAAATGTTCTGTCTTGCATATTGGCAAAAAAATATCAAAAAATAAAATACAAGCTGAATAGTCAAGACCTTGTTGATAACACAAGCTTTGTCAAGGACCTTGGAGTACTCATCTCAAATACATAGTCAAAAAGGCATTAAGAGTTGTTAACCTAATTCTGCATAGCCTTTTCTCTGGTAATATCACTCTACTAACTAGGGCATATAAAACATCTGCTAGACCAATACTTGAATACAGCTCATCAGTCTGGAACCCACATTACATATCTGATATTAATACAATTGAGAAAGTCCAGAAATATTTTACAAGAAGAGTCCTCCACTCCTCTACTCATAGCAGAATACCTTATGCCACCAGACTTGAAATTTTAGACCTAGGCAATCTAGAACTACGTCGCCTTTGGTTCTATCTAAATATAGTACATAAAATTATATATTTCAATGTCCTATCTATCAATGAATACTTCAGCTTTAACCAAAACAATACAAGAGCACAAAATAGATAATGATAAACCACACCAAACATGATTGCAGGAAATACTACTTCAGCAACAGAGTAGTCAATGTCTGGAATACTCTACCTGACTCTGTGGTTTCTTCCCCAAACCCCAAAATCTTCAACATTAGACTATCTACTATTGATCTCACTCCTTTCCTAAGAGGTCTGTAGGGGGCGTGCATAAGGGCACCAAAACATACCTACCATCCCTGTCCTATTGTTTCTTTTTTTCTTATTCACATCCATTTCATGTATTTATAACCATGTTTATACTTATACCTGTTATGTAATAATTGTTTGACAAATAAATAAATAAATAATAATATATTATTTTACATATAACAACTGCTGCTAAGATTACATACACACAGCATTGGAAATAGGGAGACATACCACAAGAGGGAGCTGTGATAAGAACAATTCTAGACTGAAATGGACAGGCTGACTCTAGAGTTAAAGGATAGAGAGGAATCGATGTATTATTATGTCTGGAACGCCTGGTATGAATGGTTTGATAATAGAAAGAAAAGTAATAATGTAACTAATTAAAAATATGAAGCTATATGTACTGAATATAGAATTAACAGAAAATGTATTATGCAACAAGTGGTATAAGTAAAGCATAAGGAATAGAGAATTAATAAGAAAATTAATATATAACTGTAATGTAATAGAAATTAAGTATAGGAATATGATTAGGAAATGTTAATGATGTCTTCAACATTGTTGTAATTGTTTTTTTTTTAATGTTTTTAAACTGTTGGAAAAACTGAATAAAGTTTATACTAAAAAAACAATACTACAACACAGTTAAAAAGTGTTTGAAAAGTAAAGAAATATTACAAAAGGTAATATTTTACTTTAATTTTTAAGTTTTAAAACTATATTTTTCATCCCTTCTGGCTATTTGCATTAGAACCAACCTAAAAGATGCTGTAGTATTTCAATTAAATACAAGCCTGGAAGGTTTAGCTGAGACCATTTTATGAAAAGATTTTAATTAGAATTTTAAGTGTAGACTGTTCTTTAAGGTAAAGAAGCAATAAATGGCTTTATTACATTTGAATAAGTCTTCCTTTAAAAAAGTTATCTTGTGATTACTAGTTGGAATCATTTTAGAATTGTGTGTGTAAGAAAGAGTTAGTAATTTGTAAGCTCAGAGTTAGTTTGTAAGTTCTTAGATAGATCCTTCTTTTTCAATAGTAAATTATATGGTTAAGTTTCTGATATTTTGTTCAAAGTTGTCAGATTTCGGACAATGAAAACATTGGATAATATCTTTCTGTTTTAGTATTAACATTGGAGATATCCCTTATTTAGTTTGCTAAAATAAATTGGGATTCTTAAGTGTAGGTGAAGAATGTACCACTGCATAATGACAAATTAATTGTGTAATTGTTGCTTTTGACACAAAGTTAATGACATTCCACCTTACCTAAACCTTTTACTATCTGGACTTCTAAAGATATGATAAAGCCTTCAGTGTATAGTTATCCTTTGCTTATGCTTATTTCTGATATACTTTCAACTGAGATAATCAGATTCTAGACTGTACAAACAAATCATGCAGGTCAAAGATAGTAAAATGTTTCCCCAGAATCTTTCCCTATCTGTATTATGTTTCTTATTCTCATTTTGTATAGGTGATAGCAACAATCCTATTATAAACTGAGATCTCTACTCTTGCAGAAAAATCCAACAGCTTATCCTTATTTAGGAACCTAACACATTCTTAAATATATCTACAGTTATGTATGCGATGTGGAGGGGGGGAAATTGGCTTGTAAATACAAGTAAATACTGCAACTGTAACATTCCAAAAGCATGTTACATAAATATCAATATGAGTTATAAACATAATTTAGGAAGAAAAGGAGGAGGAATCCTATTTCATTCTCATTTTTTTTCTTCTCAAAAACTTCACTTTATTTTGACAGTATTCTTGATCAGGGCCGTTGAGAGGATTATTATATTATACAAGACTAATATACTCCCCCCATAAATTAAATTAACATCTCCCCACCCCCTTACCACCACCCTGTGGATTTCATGTTACTTATTCCCTGCACCGATTTCACATAACTCCTAATCAACCGAGAGGCTCATTTTTTTAAAAAGGGGAGGGGGTGGTTTGCCAGGGCAGCGAAGCAGATCAGGAGGTACGGGGTGGAGTTTGAGGACAAAGTACAGAGAAGCAGCCCATAAGTAGAGTTTTTTTCCAACTGGGAGAAGAATGATTCACTCTAGTCCAGCGGTCGCCAACTGTTGGGCCGTGGCCCACTGGTGGGCGATGAGAAAATTTTGGTGGGCCACAGAGAAATCTCACCCCCAGAGCACCTCCCCAAAGCAATTAATCCAGGTTGCAGCAGAAACACAAGGCTGCTCAGCCAACATGGCCTGCGGAAACCCTCCCAGCCCACTCTCTCCTTACCGGCAAACCTGTCTGCTAAGTTGCAGTTTTTCCTTTTTCCGACCATCATCTGTTCTGCTGTGCCGGCAGATTTAGATTAGCTAGGAAGCAGGAAATGGTTGGATTTCTTGCTTTCTAGCTAAGCACAGCCGAACCTCCCTTAGGACTGAAGGTTTCCTTGCAAGCAAACTCAGTGCAGACTCACGGCAAGCAAATTTAAGAGACTGAGCTAGCCGATAGTTAGATTACTCAATGATTCTGTGAGCAACTCAATCTGCCTGCTTTGCCTGATTTTGGATAAAAGTTGTTTTATTTAATAAAAAATTCAATATTTACATACATGGTGTGTTGTGAGTTAATTTTGTGAGTTTGCTTGCAAGCAAATTTTATGTGACAGACTGAGCTAGCCAATGGCAGATAGATAGATTTCTGAATGAATCTGTGATTCTGTCAGCAACTCAATCTGCCTGCCCGCTTTGCCTGATTTTGGGTAAAAATTGCTCTTTTTTAATAAAAAAATCAATATTTATATAAATATTTATAATATTTACATACAAGCCATGCCCAGACAGTCACATGACCACCAAGCCACACCCACAAATTATGCCATGCCCACAGAACCAGTTAGTGGTCCCTGGGATCTAAAATTATGAGTTTGGTGGTCCCTGAGGTCCAAAAGGTTGGTGACCCCTGCTCTGGTCTATATGAATGAAAAAAAAGTGATGCTTCCCTCGCTCCTCCCCCATCTCCTCCCCGGTTTATCCTTCTGCATTTTAAGCCCACTTTTTGCCAGTTACCTTTTGGCATGGCTGGCACACACAGATCCTCTGACTAAGCTAACAATGGTGCCTCCTTCCTTTTGGCATGAAGGATTTTGACAGGGTGAGAAGTAGAAGTTCATTCTTCAAGAACTGGGGAGAAGGGGAGAAAAAGAGAGGAGGAGGTGGAAGGCAGGGTGATCATTGCTGCTGCTGCTGCGCGGAAAGGACACGCCATCTTCCTTGCTGTTTGCCCTCCAATGAGTCGATTTGATCCAGTTTTGGAGTGTTTTTCTGCAAGCCACCACCACCGTCTCCCACCACCATCCCTGCTCGGGTGCATCCAGGTTGACACACCATCCTGCTGTTTTTCTTTTTAAAAATTTGGTTTTGTATTTTTTTTTAATTGTCCCCTTCATGGGCCCCTTTTGACTCCATGGGTGCCAGAACAATTGTTGTACCAGCTGAACCCTCCTCTCGTCAGGCCTGCTTTTGATTATATATTTAGGTTATTAAAACATCAGATATTGTCCTGAAACAAATATACAGAAAAACATGCTATTAACATAAATTTATTAGAATAAAATCACTGAAATCCTCTCCCTGTAATATTAAATTGAGAAGAAAATCATACTTGATGTGTATACTTTTGGTACAGGATTTTTACTTTGGAAGAAAATGAACAGACTTTTAAAATTAATTATTTTACTTTGACAATGACAACTATTTTTTTTGCTGCCAAGTCTGAGCACTACATCTTATTGATATAATAGCCAAAAATAAATAATACAATTAAGATTGCTGTCTCTAATCAATTAATTCACAGTCAAGTAGTTAGTCCAGCTTCACTAAAATTATGTAAAATAATATGCTGCTGCTACTATCAGTAGAGGCCACATATTACTATTTGGTTAACATAGTTCTAGATTGCCAATTTTCAAGGATGAAATTGAGCCATGATAAATAATTGCCTACAGAAAGGACAAGTCTGCCTACATTTTTTTCCATTAAAATTTTCCAGTCAAAATTTATTTATTTATTTACTGCTGTAAAACTTACATAATACATTATATTATTCCAACACAGTGGAATTTATTCGATGTTTAAAAATTGTTAACACTAATACTTAAACAGTTTAAGCCACTGAAGATATAATAAAAGCAAGAATTATTGTCAATTAATTATGGTTTAAAGCAGGGTGTCAAACTCACATCGTCATGGCGGCATCACGTGATCTATAGGGAATTTTTCCCCCTTGTTAAACCAGGTGTGGGCATGACACATCCGGCCCAAGGGCTAGGAGTTTGACAGCCCTGGTTTAAAGTGTCAGTGTTAATGGCCCCTCCTCTCAAAATTGCTGCTGCACCGTAAGAATTCACTTCAGAGCTGAAGATGCTTCCTGGATGTGAAGCAAATATCTTCAAAGAAAAAAAACAGACTGTCCAGTTGCCTCTTGGAAAAAGCATTTTTAGGACAACCATGACCTGGAGGACTGAGAATCTCCATAGACATTTTCCTGTCAAGTAGTTTTGTTTTTTAAGCATGTCTGAGTATTAATTTTCATTTTTTGAATTTATTGTTTTATTTTGTTTTTTGCTTTAAGAGTTGACTAGCAGTTGAATGTTGATTTATTTCAACCCCTTGCTGGACGTTAATTGTTTTTTCTCTTTTCTCTTTTTTCTTTTTGATATATGTTGTTCTGGATAACCTCTGGAAATCATGGCAGCTTTGAAGTGTGATGAACATCAGTCGGACTCTCACCACTGGATTCTGTATTTTTTGAATTTGCAAAGTTCCCTGCCTAAGTTTCACAAATTAAAATGGCTGGACAGAGTCTGAAACCTAAGAAAGGAAGGTGGGGAAATATGCAGCTTCTAGCTGGATTTCTCTTTCAAAAACTTGATAAACCTTAATGATCGTTCAAAATTTTTTAGGATCTGAAATTTTATCTTTGAATAAAGATACACAAAAGGACTTTTGATCCAGTTCCAGATCAAAGAGATAGCCTCACAGCTGGAGAACCAGGAAAACGGATTTCATCCATTTTTGCACTGGATTGCAAAATTTAAGTCTGTACATTTCTTCAACATCATAACTTTGACTGGAAAAGACTGGATGGATTTAATTTCAGTTAATTGGCAACTACTTCTGCTTGTACTCTGATTGGAAGATAGACTTATTCTGGAGTCTGAATTTACGATATTTAATTAAACAACAACTGACAAGAGATGACTTTAAAAACAAACATGGATATTTTACCCACAATGATCTATTTATAACTTTGAGGATGATTTGGGTTACATAAAATGCCGTGGTAAATTTTCTACAAGTGGAATACAATAATAGCTTGTAGAGAGTTTTGAAATTTTAATTTTGTTGTGTTTCACTATTATTGTTCTTCCTGTTAACTACATTGTCATTAATATAATATACAGAAGACAAGTCAGCAAGTTGCAATAGATTTGGTAGTTTAAAATGGGGGGGGGCTTGTTTAGCAAGAGGTGGGAATTAATGTTGTAATATATTAATTAGTATTCAACTAAAAGGGATAATATGTGTATAATGTGTTTTTTATTTGTTTTAATGCATTTTTTTAATGTTTTGTGTGTTTTTTTTCCTTGAATTTTTTTTAGTTTTGTATTTGTTATTTTAACTTTGTTTTGAATAAAATAAAAACAAGTGTCAGTGTTAATAAGTGTAAGAATATTTGCTTTTTAAAAATCTGGATTGAATATAGCAATTAAGAACCACTATAGATTGCATCAAAATATTTGTTGTACAGTAAAATAATTGCTCTTAAGCTGATTACTTAGCTTTAAGATCTTTTTTGTATTGTTACTTAATGTAGTTTGTATGTATTAAAGAAGCAAAGAAAATATAAATCTGACAATGACTAAAATATAAGAAGGGAGAGGAGGGGAGGGAAGAGGACAGGAGAAAACAGGAGAGGAAACAAAAGGAAAGACTATTCAGACTTTCTTTCTTTTGTACTAATTCATATATTTTACAGACATTTGGATGCATTTACAAGCCAAACTTTATAATTGTAAATAAATATTTATATTTCCCATACTGCATGATATAGTGTGTTTATAGAAACCATTCTTGCTTAAATTGGGTTTAGCTTCCATCAAGAATATTTACTGTTAATTTTACCATCTTTCTTCCAATGTTAGATAAATGTGTTTTCACAGTTGTAAGCATGTATATCATTAAATTATGATGTTTCTTATTGATTTTTTCCCTCTCAGATTATACTTTGAAGAAGAAATTGGGGTTCCATTGAAATTCCAATATTTTCTGTATTACATGCATTGTATATGCACATTTATATGTTCATTTTTCTGGTACTTTTAAATATTTTTGCACTTCTCTGCATATGTATAATGTTCATTGTGTTTGTGGCTTGTCCAGAAATTATTATGTGATTTGCTTATCTTGACAATTATTAATGGAATTATATACCATCTATAATACCAATTTTTACACCAGTTTTCTCTTGAGTTATAGCTTGGTAAGAATTGTATAGCTGTTAGTTCATAATTCTCCCTATTGTTATGCTGTGACTGTTTTTCTTTCATTTTGTCATAAAGTTTTTTTATTGGCTTTGTGTTGTATATGAGTAAGAGTTTATATATGTGCCCTAACAAATTTTGTTGGTTTTATTTTTGTTGGACTTACTATTTTTCTGACAATAGACTATAACTTTGTCAAGGTTTGTCCTATAATATCTTCTTTTAATATTTTGGATACCATAAGTATCTACAAAGTTCACTAATTAGATTGCCTCCTTCTAATGTTGATGTTCCACAGTTTGAGTAGAACATCAATATTATTTTATCCATTCTTTTAATCATGATAAACAGCTTACTTTGCAATGTAGTTTGAAGTTTAGAAAGTGAGATCATCTCTGTAAGAAAACTATAATTTTTATGTCAGGTGTTTCATTATATTTTGATCTGCTTTATCTTCCTTAAATGCTATTTTCTTCACTACACATTTAAATCATAGAACTAATATCCTTTCCTTACTTTTAAGTTGAGATTTCATCCTTCCAGCAGTTTGTAAGTATATCAACCATGGTATATTTTAGCCTTGACTGAATAATTCTTGCTGTGTCTTTAATCTATTTGTAAAGACTGAATGACTTTTGTATGTATATGTAATTACATTTTTTCAAATTGTAAGTGTCTCTAACATGGAAAGCATTTGAAAGAGAAGCTAGAGGTGAAATTGTTTATTATTCCATTTCTAAAATTTCATAGCAAATTTTGTCAAATAACACATTCTTTTACCTTTCTTAAAATGTGTGTTCCTCTACCATAAATATATTTGAATTGGCTAAAATGGCTTCTTCAAAAAAATCCAGTGGACATTTTGCTCTTCGGGATTTTTATCCCTTCAATATCCATGACAAACAACTTGCTTTGTAATACAATTTTAACTTTAGGAGAGCTGTACTACCACTGGATTTATTTCAGAATTCTTCCCATTTGTATTATGATTGTTCCTTTCTCATTTATTTCATCATATTTTTTAATTTGTTCTGTATACACGTATATAGGTGCCTTAATAGATGGTCTTGATTTTGTATTAGCATTTCAAATGGTCATGTGTCATAAAAACTCTCCCTCGTTTTTGAGTTATTTTCTTATTTTTTAGCAATTTGTAACTATAACAACCATGATATGTTCCAACCTTTAGCAAATAGGTCTTGTGATTTTGGTTTACTCATTAAACAATTACATCATATGTATTTGTAATTTACAAAATCACTGCATATGTAATTGCAGTTATCTTACTATAATGATTTCCTGCATGGCAGCATTTAAAAAGTAGGCTAGTAATGAGATTATTGAACTTATTATTTTTCTGACAATAGACCATAATTTTGTCAAGGTTTGCCCTATAATATCTTCTTTTAATATTTTAGATACCATAAGTATCTACAAAGTCCACTAGTTAGATTGCTTCCTTCTAATGTATGAGTAGTTCACAGTTTGAATAAAACATCAATATTATTTTATCCATTCTTTTAATCATGATAAACAGCTTACTCTGTTTGAAGTTTAGAAAGTGAGATCATCTCTGTAAGAACACTATAATTTTTATGTCAGGTGTTTCATTATATTTTGATCTGCTTTATCTTCATTAAATGCTATTTTCTTCACTACACATTTAAATCACAGAACTTATTTAACTTCTCCCTTTCCCATTTAACCTGACATTTTCATTAGAGAAAATACATTCCTTCATCCTTGATTCTGTCTACATTGTTACTATCATAATGCAAATTCTTAAAACATAATGAATTTTATAAAATGCAATATATTGGTAACTGGTTCTGAGAACTTGTAAAGCTCTGTCTGTCTGTCTATCTGTCTACACATCCATCTAATCATCTATTTCTTAGAAGAAAGAAAGAAAGAAGAAAGAAAGGTTCATGAGAAGTGAATCTTCATAACAAAGCCAAATGTTATCATTCAGAATGTTTTTTTTTTTTTTGGATAACTGAAGCTCACATTCTAGTTATTGTCATGAAGAAGCATATTTCTAGGTAGAATTAGAAATGAAAGGGGGAAAATGAAGAACATTAAACTAGAAAGCAACTTGATTCTTAATAAAATGTAGAACCTGCAGAGATAGAACTGTTTTGGCTTCATAAAAGCAGTTCTTTATCTGTGTTATTGCCATCATAAATCAATAAAAGTAATATTCTGGTAAATCTCCTGGGAGCTAAAAATGCAGATGAAGTGCATGTGTAGAACTGAAGAATGAACTGAGACATAGATATGAGCAGAAGTCAAAAAGGATTCAGTTGAATCAGAATCCAAGGCTGATTTCCACGTAACAGCCTTTGACATGACTTAGTTTAGGGGTGTCCAACTCATGTTATCATGGTGGCATCACATGATTTATTAGGACTTTTTTCCCTTTAGCCAAACTGGGCACGGGCATGGCCAGCATGTGACACATCCAGCCCACAGCCTAGGAAGTTTTACAGCCCTGCCTTAGTTGATTCCTATATAGTAGAAGCCTGGACTGAGTACAACTAGTTTGATTAGGCTTGTGTTTCCCCCCACCCTGTAGGGTTTTCCCAAGTATTAGTCAAGATAATGAATTATTCTGTGAGTGTGAGTGTTAACTAGATGTTCCAGCCATGGCTATATATCATTACTTACATTCTTATATAAAGTTAACCATGCAGCTATAAAATAGCACTGTATATATTTACTCCTGATGACTTCCTAGATAAGTCCCTGCAGTTTTCTTGAAAAGGTTTTTGAGAGTGATTTGCCTTTGACTTCTTTCTAGGGCTGGGAGAAAATGTCTGGCCTAGTTGGCTTTGTGCAGGATTAGAAATTATCTTCCAATTTTTACACTTATGCCTTAACTGCTACATCAAAAAAACTCTCTGTGTCTGTCTGTGTCTTGTCACATTATACCCAGCATTATCCAAATGGTGATTAGATGAAAACGGAAGCTAATAATGGTTATGTCTAAAATTTTGAAAATATAAAAAACAGCTGTCAAGCAACATTTTTCCTAGTTGATGAAAATCAGAACAAATCAACATTTTTCCTAGTTAATGAAATCAGAACAAATACAACTAGATTTTGTATTATAATAACAAGTTGGTTTAAAATTTGAATCACTATCTAAAAGTTATTTTGTAAAAGGAGCAAACTATTCCTTTCTAATAATAGCTTTATATGACATAATTCTCTTAATGCTATGCATTAATTTTTATAAGATTACAACAAAAAGAAACAAGTTTTTTCCCCAATGTAGAATCTCATAATTGAATATTTAACTTCATTCTCTAAGAGAGATAAGAGGCAAAATTAGTAACACAGGCTTTAAGAGAAACAAATAAAATTAATATTAAAATAATATATTTAGTCAAGTTGAGAAAACATTCAAGTTTTGAAGAACCATTGTCCAGGGAAAAATTGTACACTAGGAATGTAAATTTCCAGAGGGCCTGATTTCTTTTGCTCACATTGCATACTATTTCTTTGTAATAAAAGTTTAGTTAAAATAATGAAGCAAAGATCACTCAAATATTAAACAAACAAGAGGAGGAGACTACTTGGCTTTGTATTCCTCACTTTCTTTGCATTATTACTAAATCTTACGTAAGGTGTGACCATCTACAGTTTCTATTCAGTGGTGGGAATAAATTTTTTTTACTCTTGGTTCTGTGGGCATAGCTTGGTGGGCGTGGCACAGGAGGGATACTGTAAAATCTCCAGTCAGAAGTGGTATTTGCCAGTTCTCCAAACTACTCAAAATTTCTGCTATTGGTTCTCCAGAACTGGTCAGAACCTGCTGAATACCACCTGTGTTTCTATTGTATAGAATCTTAAATAGGTCTATTTGGGATTTTAACTTTTTGAATGATTTGATGTCATACATAACCTTAAGCAAGCACTGTTTTTCATAATTCCATATATTTATGATTTCTTTCAAATGTTTGGATACGAAAAAATAATCAGCAAAGCTTGGACAACTTTAGAGAAGAACTGTTTTCATATTTGGCATTTAGAACAATCTAATTATAAGTCACAACTGCAACAAAAAAACATGCATCATAAAGGAGTACAGAAATTGTTCACGATGTGAAGGAATGATTTATTGGCACATAGTAATAGCTTCTTGGTTTTGTGTAACTAAAATAGCCTCCAGCAAAAACAGAGCAGAAATTGAACAGAAAAGAGAATTTCTTAACAGCAGCCTACAATGTCCAATAATCCTGCCATAACTATTTTTTTGTTGAGCTTTACTCTTTGATCACAGAATATAGAATGAATAGAAATATTTCCCAACTAAGAATGTTGATTTATTGTTCAATTAATCCTGAAACATGAACTCATATAAAAGCATTTTAATAAAGAACAAAGAATCTTTAATTGCCACAAAGAGAAGAGATTTAATGCTCTATCAGTATTCGAATTGGCAAATTCACGTTCTCTGTGTCTCGCACACTGACACAAATACACAGATATCTTTCTCTACCATTTCAACTTCTTTCATCTTCTTTATGTCTTTCCAGGGCATCTGGTTTTAGTAGTCATTGGTGGAGTACCTCAAGAATAGCCATCCATATGCTGCCTCCTATGGCAACAAGTTAAGCTAGCAACAATGACTGAATAGTTATTGGCTATTTTATTTTTTTCTGTATTATTTTGAAATTGTTCTATACCAGACATTTCATGGCACTCTAGAATAATAAATGTTGGTAAACGGTTTCTGACCTTCTAAAGGACAAACAAGTGGCAGGACTAAATTGCAACTTACAATATTGCTTTTCTAATAAACATACAGGCTAATATATTTAAACATGATATATAAAATTAAAGATGAATTGATGCAATGTAGCTATTGAAGTACACAAGGCCTCATTAAATTGAAAATTCAAATAAGCCACGGTCATCCCTGTCTTCAAAAAGGGAGACCCCAGCCATGTTGAAAATTACAGACCAAACTCTTTATGCTGCATCACATGTAAAGTCATGGAATCAATTATTAACCAATCCATCATTCTTCACTTACAAAAAAACAATCTACTCTCTAATAAACAATTTGGTTTCAGAAAAAAACTATCCTGTAATCTGCAACTCTTACACTGTAAAAACATGTGGACTACCCAACTTGATCAGAGCAAAGCAATAGATGCAATCTACATAGACTTCTGTAAAGCCTTTGATTCAGTGGTACACGACAAACTACTCCTAAAACTAAAATCTTATGGTATCTCTGCATAACTGGATAGAAGCATTCCTGTCAAACAGACAACAAATGGTCAAAATTGGGAGCATCCTATCAAATTCTGTACCTGTCAACAGTGATGTCCCCCAAGGCAGTGTTCTAGGACCAGCTCTTTTCATACTCTACATAAATGACCTCTGTGATCATATCAAGAGCAGCTTCGCTGATGATGTAAAGCTATTCAACACCACAGACAATACTGCTACCCTTCAAAAAGACCTTGACTATGTATCAGAATGGTCAAACAAATGGCAACTTCAAATCTCAACAAATAAATGCTCTGTCCTACATATTGGCAAAAATTAATCAGAAAATAAAATATAGGCTGAATAGTCAAGACCTTGTTGATAATCCAAACTCTGTCAAGGATCTTGGAGTACTCATCTCTAATGATCTAAGTGCTAGAGACCACTGTAACTACATAGCCAAAAAGGCATTAAGAGTTGTTAACCTAATCTTATGTAGCTTTTTCTCTGATAATATTACCTTAATAACTAGAGCATACAAAACATTTGCTAGACCAATACTCGAATACAGCTCATCAGTCTGGAACCCACATTACGTATCTGATATTAACACAGTTGAGAAAGTCCAGAAATATTTCACAAGAAGAGTGAAATATTCACTCCTCTACTCATTGCAGAAAACCTTCTGCCACCAGACTCAAAATACTAGACCTAGCAAACCTAGAACTACATCGCCTTCGGTCCAATCTAAGTATAGTATATAAAATCATACATTGCAATGTTCTACCTGTCAATGAATACTTCAGCTTCAACATAACAACACAAAAGCAAACAATAGATACAAACTCAAGGTTAATCGCATCAAACTTGATTGCAGGATATACGACTTCAGCAACAGAGTGGTCAATGTCTGGAATACTCTACCTGACTCTGTGGTTTCTTCCCCCAACCCCAAAAACTTTAACCTTAGACTGTCTACTATTGACCTCCCCCCTTTCCTAAGAGATCTGTAGGGGGCGTGCATAAGCTTTGTCTATCCTAAGCAATCAGTAACATAATGGGAATGTGTTGAATCCAGCTGCTGCAGTTTGTAATTTTTACTCTTATGGCATTTAATATTAAACACTACAGATTTGCATTTTAATGGTGATAAAGGAATACAGAGATGGTCTATAAATAAATTAATGATACAATGAATTTAAGATTTAAATCTAACAAAATCATGGTTCATTTATTTGTTCCTTGAGAAAAAAGAGCATTTGAATTAATATCTTTCACTCAGCTCTCAGGAAAATAAGAATTGCTGTACCAAGAAGAGCCATTTTGATCAAGTTATATCCTTATGGTAGTTGACAGTCACTGATCTGGATATATACCACTTCATTTGAAGGAGGATTGATTAATAATAACTCCAAAATATAGTTACTTCAGGTGGTCATTTTCTTGATATGCTTCATCACCTCCATCTGGCAATAAAAATAGGTGTTGTAAGAGATAGCTGCCATATGAGCACTTGGAATGACAGACTCTTAACTTAAGGAAATAGCAAGGAGGAAATTACAAAATCAAAAGGGATTCATTTCAGTCAATAATTCTGACATAAAATAATCATAGAGTTTTGGTCTATAAATTCAAGAAATATAAATACTAATGGTATCATTAAACTTTCTAACCCAAGAAAAGAAAGTCAGGAGATTGTAGGGAGGACCAAATGTGGGAACTGTCATGGCAAGTTCACTGGTCCACAAAAGATAAATTGGGGTTGATGAATATTAGAATTCTTAGGGTGTCAGATCCGTGTATCTGTCATTTCTTCAGAGGAAGAAGAAAAGGGGGGGGGGAACTGATAAAGAAATCCTTTCTTGATGTAACCTGAATATATTTAACCTTATATCGAATATGCACACCCATACATGATACAATGGGGGGGAGAGAAGCCAGATGGCCAGAACCTAACACCTCGGAGTGGCACAGCCAGGAGATGAGGGGTCCATAAAACTCCACAATGAAGTGCTCTGGGAAATCTCCAAAAACAGTCCGTTCTAAAAAGGGGGTGGGGGAGGAAGTTAGGTACGTCTTGGGAAAGCTATATGAGAAAAAACCTTCCAAAAAGGGAAGGATCCCCTCCCAGAGGGGCTGGGAGGGGAATTAACATATTGGCTTTTGTTTCCCTAAGTAAACATTGGGATGGGGGGGGGGATTCTAAACTCCCTTATCTATCACTGTATGCCTGAGGGACCTCAGACGCTGCTTTGAATTCCTACTGGACTGTCTCATCTCAATAAAGGATTCCTTTTGATAAGTTCGGTTCTCAGAAGTTCATTCTTATTGTTTGAATGGGAAGAAGTTCCGTAGCCTGACATAGGGTGTTTTAAGAGATAACTCTGAGGAATCATTTTAAGGCCATAGATTCTTCTAAGGATTTATCCATACCCCAGAACCTGAAACTAATTTTCTTTCAGCAACATATTTTTTCATGTGTATGGGTAGATTCTTCTTAATGCTTTCTGTTGCTATCTTTTTGTTACTATCTATAACTAGTGTTATTCATCTGGATTATGTGTAATTAAAGCTGTAGAATTTTGATAGCTGCATATTATCAGAAAGTTATTAGTATTCTTGGAGAAATAAATGATTGAGAGAACAACAAAAATACATTTGAATCCAATAAAACTAAAACACCAAACATTTGATCTTGTTTTATAGCATTTAATTTGTAAAATATTGTAATAATAACCAATTAGTGGAGGTTGAGTAGAGTGGGTGTACTGTGTTGCGATCATGTGATTTGAAATTGGTACTAACTTTCAACCTTGATTAGCACTTTTTATAACTGACTTCTACTGGGAGTGTTAGAATTTTCTAGAAACTCTAGAAAAGTCATTTATGCATTCGGAGTCCCTTTAGTTTTCAAGAACTGAACAATCTCCTAGAACTGGCCTTATAAAATAGGCAAAGCAAAATAATATGGCCACTTTACTTTGTCCTCTTTCCCCATTTAATTTGCAACATTGCACCTTTCAGTAAATAGGTGGTATTCGAAAATATATTCTGAAAACTATAACAATGTTTGAGCATTTAGTATTATCAAATGGACTGAGTCCAATAATTCTTGAATTCCATTAATTCTTATCTAGTATCAAAATATGCTACCCATTAGTTGAGTAAATCCAGTAATAAATCATTTTTATTGGAATTTTATGTGTGGTTCTGGTCTTTTTCATCTGACATTAGAGACTTGCTATATTTCTGCTCAACATCAATGAAAATATGTTGCTATTACCTCTTGTACAACTCCAAATATTAGACTGATAAATGTATATGTAGTGTTTCATCTTTTCAAGTTATTGCAAATATGGGTTGTTCCTTATCTCAAAGCATAAATGACAATCATTCACATTTCAAAAATGCCATAGCAATCCTTTAGATGTTGGACATTTGAGGAAGGACTATGTTCTTACAATACAACAGAAGCATCATTATTGTCATATTTCTGTAATAAAGAGCTGTGGTGGCACAGTGGTTAGAATGCAGTATTGCAGGCTAACTCTGCCCATAGCACTGGAGTTCAAACCTGACCAGCTCAAGATTAATTCAGCCTTCCATCCTTCCAAGGTCAGTAAAATGAAGACCCAGATTGTTGGGAAAAATATGCTGACTCCACAAACTGCTTAGAAAATACTGTAAAGCACTATGAAATATTATTGCTATTTCCAGAACCCCTTGGGGCATGTTGTTCAGTGTGTGAGGTTTGCAGAGATTGCTGTAAAGCACTATGGAGCAGTTATATAAATCTTATTGCTAGTGCTATTTCATTTTTTTATTTCCTTAGAGCATGTGCTGTACTATCCATATCCTGTATATTATTACATCAGAGTAAGCATAACTTTAATCAGTGAATATTTCTTTCTAAACAGAGGCATATAAAATGACATGGTTTAGGCATGACTTTAGTAATTTTATATATCCAATGCACAAATATAGAGATATACTTAAATGGAAGCAGTATGCTTTGTCCCATAATTGAGTAGACCAGATTGCCCTGACAGACCAGTCCCACTGAAGGAAAAAAAACATGCTCAAAGAATGTTAAACATTTTTTTTTATATTCTGAAAGAACCTGAAGACCAAGTTACATCACCAGGTCTGGACACCCATGGAACTGGAGATTTGTCTTGATGGCTCCCTTGTTGGAAGAAACATTGTTTATTCCTCTTTCACTTATGGTTTGTATTGTTGGTTTTATGGCACTTGTTACTGTAGCTTTTATATTTATATTTGCTGTTTTTATATTGTTGTGTTCCCCACTGAGTCCCAATGGTGAGATGTGTGGCTATATAAATTTGATTAATAAATAAATTAATTCAGTATTATAAGGACAAAAAAGGTTTATACCAAATCAATTTAAAATGTTATTATTTTCCATTTCTAGAGATACTTTGACTTGAGCTCTTGGTCTTATTAACTTCACTAGTTAAAGAAGTCAGTTAAAACCTTAATCCACTGTAAGCAGTTTTGAAGTGATAACAGTCCAGATTTTATATTGGCAGATACAGGTTTTTGAAATAACTTATTTTCAGATGATGCTATAAATATTTAATATATTTAATTATTGGCATATTAACTCTAAATAAGTTTGTAAAAATGATGTGAGGTTTAATAGAAATAAATCAAGCCTCACTTACTCTTGGTACCACACCTTGCAGAATGATTGTTCTGGAGGGAAAATAACCAAAGGGATGCATGGTTCAGTTCTCCAGCAATGGAATTCTATGGGACAAGGAAACCAGGAGAGAACATTCTCAAATTTCCTTTTTAGGTCTTTTAAAAATCATTTATGAAAGTATCATGTATCAAAACCTTCCTTTTTGTTGCTATCTATACCAATATGTATGAGATTTTTATTATACTAATGTAAATATTACAAATAGTTTTTAGAGGATACACAGAACTTGCTATTTCATCAGCTGAAAAATAATTTTATGCCCTTCAACTATTTTCTACTGTATAGAATTTAAACTTCATAGTAGGGATAAGAATTAATTTAATTCAACATGACTAGTAAGTTATTTAATTTTACTTTTAAGGCAATACATAAATTGAAATTTTAGTCATCAGACTATGGAGCTCTAATTCAATATCCTTTCTATTGATCTATCCACATATGTGAAAATCAATATTTTCATAAAGCAAGGTGGAAATAGATCAAGACCAAAATACTTTAATGAATTGCAATCCAGAATTTGTATATTTAGAGAAAAATGTTTTGCTAAAATAATATGTATTTCAACATATTTTTAAATGATACATAGTACCAACCTTGCAAACATTAAAAACTCATTTTAACCCAATTTACCCACCATGAATATATTTTCTCCTTTGACTGTTGTTTGGTTTTGCCATATAAGTTGAATATTTTGGCTTGTCATAATTAAGCTAACTCAATTTAAGAGATGGCATTGTTGTCTTCTACCTCATAGTATTCCAAGCAGTCATTTAGGCCATCAAATTTAGCGTAGTGTTGAGGTATTCGAAGTTTCATGCTCTTTTTACTCATGGCTGAAAAGTATCCAGTTCCCTCAAACCCCAACTCTTGATCCATGGATTGCTACTTGTTTGGAGCCCATTGGAAACTGGGCCTTGCAAAGTGGCAGGAGAACAGGCAAAGCTCCATTTGTGAATGCATGGGATTAGATTGTGTACATGAAACCATCCTCTCCTGCTGTCAATGATTGTCACTGCCATTGCTGATCCACAGAACCAGAAAGGTTGGAGACCACTGCCATAAGGGATGGTAGTATGGGTTCTTAAGGGCCATTTCAACTCATGGACAGGGCCTACATTAGAATATTGAGCAAGACAGGTAGGGGTCCTGACATTACAGGGTTTAGCCAGAGAACCCTCAAGTAAACCTGCTGCTGATAAAACAGCTTCTGAAAAAGCAAAAAGACATTGCCAAACCATGGAGTACAAACTATATTTCTTAAATATTGATTGGTTAAAACACCAAGACATACCTATAGGTGTAAACCTTATGAACATACTTATACTTTAATAAACAAAACAAAGAAAAGCACTATGTTAACCTTCGCATTATTTCCCTAAAAAGTCATAGCTTATGAATTTTTAATTAATGAAATAGTTTACCACCATTTACCAGGTTTACCATTTAAACAACTTCACATTAAAGCCACATTAACATTGATCTTTAAAAAACCTACATAGATTCTTGTTCATCAATATGAATAGTGCCAGAATAATATTAATCTTCTGAATGCCTTTCAACTCCTTTAAATTAGGTAACAGGCAACCAAAAATTTAGGTGTCCTGCTGGATTTCAGAAGATACAAACAATATTTCGTCATGTATATTATAAATTCTAAATCCTATGTACATTTTGATATTTGGACAAACTTTATCATCCTAATATGCAAAGAAAATATCTAGATTTCCAGACACGCAAAACTCCATTTCAGACCTGTTTAAGTATTACAGAGACCCAGTCATGGAATCATGAACACTAAGAAATTACCTCAAAATATTATTTTCCTAACTTTCCTTATTCACACATATGTATTTTATTTTCATGTGATGCAATAATGTCAGCATTATACAGCATACACTTTTAATCAAATTAGAAATGCTCCATGACCTACTGAATAAGAAATAATAGCAGCTTCAGGAGTATTTTATTTAAAAATGAATTAAATATTCATGAAACCAGATCCAATAACATTACTTTTTATAGGTTTTTCAAATGATAAAAATTTGCATCCACTGATAGTAGTAAAATAGCCTGTTTGATTTTAAAAATCCACTTTGTTATGAAAGCTAAGAAGCCATCAAAGGCACCAAAGCTACAAATTTTATTTCACAAATTAAATTTTATACTTCCCTAAGTATCCTGTCTCAGCTTTAGCTTTATCATTTGCATTATTTAATAAGTATGAGTTTTACTTTGATTTTATGTGATGATACATGCAGATTTTCTCATTCTTTGAGCTTAATAATGTTTCTGTAATTCTTTAGTTTACTTTGATTTGAATACACTGAATAATTGAATTTGTTATTTGCTTAGCTAAATCAAATATGACAATCTTAAGATAAATTATATGCTTTTGAAGAAATAACTCTGAAATCAACAGTCTGTCGCACTCGATATGAAATTTTAGATTCTAACAAAAATAGCAGCACTTAACTTTAATTGCCCCTATATATTAAGCTCTGATTTAAATAGTAATAGATTTAAATGATATATGTATGACTTTAGAGAATATTTTCATTGAATTTTTTTCATTGAATTTTTCATTTTTTCGTATATATGTGTCTGTCTGTCTGTGTGTCTGTCTGTGTGTGTCTATGTGTCTCTCTATATGTGTTGCAGGTATGTTCTGTTCATTCTGTTCATTTGAATACGTAGGAGAAAGAGGAAACTTGAGAGTCCACAAGGTTGATGCTATTTGGAACAAAATTGTGACTGACTCTAGATCTTCTGCTTCGGACACCATGAAGCCTCCTTCCAAAAGATAACAAGGAAAACAGGTCATGAAGAGGATGCATAGTGTCCCAGACAATCCTGCAGATTCTGTTCAAACATCACTTATCTGCTATGTCCTGGATAGAAGGAAGTAAACTACCACTTGAATGCCATTTGAATCCACATGCTTATTATAATGCTTCGAAGGAGATTAAAAGTAATAGCAATTCATATATTCCATATTACTAGCTTATGCTTCCTAGTGATGAAAAGGATCATATAAGAATCTATTTGCTATTTATCAGAGTTATATCACAAATAGGCTTATGTTCATTATTTTCAAGGTTTTAAAATAGTGTTATGCCATTTAACTGCTACTATAATTAACAATAATAATATTTTTTTATATCTTTCATAAAGTGACAGTAATTATAAAAAATGTCTCCTAAAATATTTCATATTCATATTTCTTCATTATTAGACTTTACTAGTCTTTGTTAATCTTTAATAGAATGCACATATAATTATCCAAGCTTATATATCAGATGATAATGTACAATGGTTTGCAGTTGTTTGAAAGGATAGTCCTGTAATTTTGTGATTTTTCAGAATTTATTAACGGTTCAAAAAAAAAAACAATTTAAGCCATCAGGAATTATCGAATACATGAATTAATGTATAAATGAATAAAGAAATCCACCCACCACACAAGCTTTTCTGCTTAATAAAACTTGAGCTGAATTTATGAGTTTCATGAGTCATCACTTGTACAAAGGCTATTGTTTCACTTGTATTTTGTATGTTGATCAAGTATAACAAAAATGGCTAGGATCACTTTCTACAAGCCACTTACTACATGTGATTTTGATTGCTCATTCCAAAAATAGATCAGTATAGATTGCCCCTGCAGTATCTTTTTTTAGTAAGCATGAAAATTAATGTTACAGCTCTCCCATTCATATTACATAAACGGCATGGCCCCAATTCAAGTAGCTGAAAATGAACTCAATGTCTTTAGTAGACATTTTCCCATTTCTGAAACCATTCCCTACTCTACTAAGAAGCTGCCCTCTAGCTTTAAAGAAATTAGCAGCTATAATGTAGTGTGAAAGCAACCTGTCTCCCATGCTAGTGAATTTGTGTCTCTGTGTGTCCTTAGTTTAATATGAGAGTATAATTCAAACATCCAATTATGCTTCAAAAACTTACATAATTCTAAATTAAAGATTGTATGTGCCATATTATAGAAACTGTTAATGCTCAGCTTCAAGAGCTAGCAAAACAATGTACTTGCTACTAAAGGTTGTACTTCATATTTTCCATACACAAGGGAGGAATGTACCCAGATAGATATATGTTGCTTCTGCAATTACTTACTAGCTAACATTATACCTCAATAAGAACTAATGTCTTATTAGACCCTAGAGGGACATGGTGGCTCAGTTGCTAAGACAATGAGCTTGTCAATCAGAAAGGTAGGCAGTTCAACGGTTCGAATCCCTAGCACCGTGTAATGGAGCTCCCATTACTTGTCCCAGCTTCTGCCAATCTAGCAGTTCGAAAACATGTAAAAATGCAAGTAGAAAAATAGAGATGACTTTGGTGCAAAGGTAACAGCTTTCTGTGACCCTTCAGCATTTAGTCATGCTGGCCACATTACCATGGAGACATCTTCAGACGGTGCTGGCTCTTTAGCTTTGTAACAGAGATGAACACGAGCCCCTAGAGCCAGAAATGATTAGCACATATGTGCGAGGGAAACCTTTATCTTTACCTAAGACCTAGTGCTTAAAATTTACACGTAAAATTCTATGTCTGTAATATACAAACCTTCTAATAAATAATAAGAATTTATTTACATATACTTGAAGCAGAAACCCAACCAGGGAAGCCATTAGATAATAAGGGAATAAAAGGGATCCTAAATAAGAAGGCAAGGATCACAGAGAAACTAAGCAGACATTTTGCACCTCTATTTTCAAAAGAGATATAGAATCCATTTGTATAAATTAAACACCAACCTGTTTGAGATATACTGTATCTTGAGAGGAAATATATCAAAAAGAGAGTAGTAAAAGGTAGGTAAGTCTGTTGGCAATACCTATTTAATTTGGATTTCAAAAAAATTTTCAGTTTAAAAGGCTTAAAGTTAGGAGCCTTGAGAAAAAATACTTAATGTGATGGTGCCTTATCAATATTAACATTAATAGTTAATCAGCACTAGTTGAGACATTCAAAAAAGCTTTCGATATGTATGCTTTTTGTACCTTTTGGTTTATATACACAAATGGGATTGAAAGGGGATTACATGGACTAAAGAAATAAGCTTGAGACACTTCTCACATTGTTTTAGAGCAGGGGTGTCAAACTCGTATCATCACGGAGGCGTCACATGATGTATTATGACTTTCCCTCCTTTCACTAAACCAGGTGTGGGTGTGGCAAGCATGTGATGCATCTGGCCCAGGGCTGTGAGTTTGACACCCCTGTTTTAGAGGCAGGCTACAAAGGACTGATCTGAATAAGGAATGCTTGCAGAGATTTTACAAGAGTCAATCTATAAATACACACTGCTGTTTTGACTGTACTTTGAACACAAGTACATACTTAAAAAAGATAATAACTGAGCAAGGCAACAAGCAATGTTTATAATTACAACATAGATATGAAACTAATGCCTGCTATATATTTTGGACCACAGGTACCTTAATCCTTATATCTAGTCATGTTGTATGAGTCTGATGGAAGCTGAGGCTAAAACATCTTCAAGGCTGTAATTACTTTCTCTACATTTGACTATTGCTTAATTTAATTTATAATTTGTTCAACAGCATTAGAACACACTATTTTTAATAGCTCCTCATAACCGTTTTGTTTAAATCAAATCCTAGAGCTATTCAGCAAATAAGAATAGCATTTATCCTATGGGAACTTTGTAAGGATTAAATATTTACAGTAATAAAGAGCGTACTGCTTAACCCACAATTCCTGAACTCAGTTATCACTCATCAAAAGTGACAGATTCATGGAGTAAGTTAGAAAGATGCTTAGTATGACCAGGAAAATTCTGCCTGTAGCACTCTTTATGATAGCAGGATAATTAAAAATATTTCATCACAATATTAAAAAATATTTGGAAGGGCAGACATTCTATCAAACTCAAAATATGCTGCCTGTGCTCTTCGGACAGACTGTCTGGCTAAAGAAGAAGAACTTATCTAAACAAGTCAGGCAAAAGGTCTTCATTTGAGAAAAGTATCTAAAAGTTTTCAGAACCAGCAAATAGCTATGTGAAATAAGCAAGAATTGCAAAATAGGGAAGACATATAGCATATTGCATCCACTTGCTTTCATTAGTCTTCTCAGTTAAAGCTCTCATTGATGGACATCTGAGGATATAAATTAAAATGGACAACTGAGTAGTGCCAACTCATAAGCAGGCATGTTTTGAATGTGAATTTTAATATATTGTAGTTTTAAACTCTGATTAAGACCATAAGCTCAAGATAAAGTTCATTGCTAGCTATGCAAACAATCAATATCTGCTATAGCTTCTATCCAGCTAATTGTTCTATTTTAGAAACTTCATGCACAAATGAAGATAAAACAGCATTTTATAAAGAAGTTAAGGATAAATTATTGGACTTTCCATATGAAAATTGATATCTCGGGGAAGACTAGTATGGGGTAGTTTTCCCATAAAAAGATAGACCATTTGAAAAAAATATTTAAAATGCATCTGGCATTTTAAAAAAAGGTTTTGTTTGATTTAATGGAAATTTTGGAGTGTGTTGATGTATAGAGATATAAAAATTATAACTTTGGCAACTAATGTTCATAAAGTGGAGACTTTCTTAGATCACAACCCAGTGAATTTAGAAGCTCTTTCATATAAAAATTGAATGAAATTATGCTGTAAAATGAAATAATTATGGGGAACTACAAAAAGTTAAAAGAATTTTTTTGAGTATAAGCTTTATAAAGGAATAAAAGTATTTGGGATGTGGGTTTGGGATGTTCCCAAAAATTTCATAAGAACATGCAACATAACAGTAAATTTAGCAATAAAAATAGCATTTAGACTTACATACCACCCCGTAGTGCTTTACATTTTATAACACTCTCTGGGTGGTTTACAGTGTCAGCATATTGCCCTAACAATGTGAATTCTCATTTTTCAGAAGGCTGAGTCAACCTTGAACACTATCAGGATCGAATTCCAGGTTGTGGGCAGAGTTAGCCTGCAATAATGTATTCTAATCACTGCACCACCTTTAATAAAATGTAAGATAAAGTAAAAGTTATTTTAGATGAGTTTAAAAAGTCCTCAGAGAAAGCAAAGAGAATTATTTTGAATGAACATATAGCAGTAAGTTGAGCAACGATATTAACTGAAAGGTTAACAATAATTTTAAAGGATTTCCTGAAGATTAATATGAGTTTTTATTTCAAAGACAATAATGAGATATTAGAAATATATTAAATATTCTGGAGCATTTGAACAGAATGAAAAGCATGCTACATGTAGAGAAGTTCTTTTGAACTGGATTTTCTTGCTTAGAATTCTGTAAGATATAAACTTTGGATATAATTTTATTAAATAGGTAAGATTGATTTATATCTCAGACAAAGCACATATCATTATTAGTGGAAAATTAACTATAATTGTGAGATACAGACAGGAACATGGATGCCTGCTGTTTCCATGCTTGTTCATTTTAGTCCTTGAGGAACTGAACAAAGACATGACAGGTTAAGAGACTCTTTGATAATAAACTTTTTAAAGTTGATGCCTTGTGTAGTTTTGGAAGATCTGCTAGAGGGAGTTAAAACATTAATAGGAAAATTAAAGGACTTTGGTATGGTAACAGATTTTAATATTAACATTTAACATTAATAATCCAAAGATGAAGAAGTTGACACAAATATGAAAATAGAAAATAAAAATAGAACTGATGGAGAAAACTTGGGCATTGTTATGACAAATATAAATTGCACATAATAATTATGTTAAGACATGGAATGAAATAAAGATGGGTGGAAATTTCTGTGATCAACATGAATGTTTTGCCTAGAAGTACATTTTTGCTTCAGACAATACCTGTTTTGAAAATTAATGTATCATTCAAATAATCACAAAAATATATATCTAAGTTTGTAGGCAAAGAAATAAAAAACACGAGTTAAATACAAGATATTAAAAGATTCAAAGAAAACAGGAAGATTGAGTTTACCAGACTTGAAATTGTATTTTGCAGCCTGTTAATTTGGTTTGGATGAAAGAATATATGCGTCTAAGAAACAAAAGACTTATAGAGTTAGGAGAGATACAGCCTGAGGTTTGGATAGCAAGGATATTGATGGTACAATAAAGTTAACATTAATAGGGATTTAAAAAACCATTTTATTAGACATGTTAAGAATATGGAATATATATAAACCCAAACTGGCCTAAACACCTAAATGGATCTCAGCACAGGAAGCATTTTATAAAAGAAAAACACTAGGCAAAGACAAATAGTTAAAGAACCAAGAATTACTGAAGAATCACCAAGGGGAAACACAATACTAAATCAAGGGTAACGTTATGAAAGGTTTTCCCTTTTACAGTTATCAGAAAGATTTAAATTGGATAAAAAAAGAATGTATGGTAAAGTGTACTAAGATTTTGGTTGTAATATAGAAATGGATTAATGGAAAAACATGTGATCAAAAGGATTGAAATTTAAAATATGTTATAAGAAAGATTTTTTAAATAAAATATTGTCTTCTTGGTATAGAATGCCAGAGAAATTATCTAGAATGTATATAAAGTTATTCTGAATATTTGTTGAAAATGTGAACAACATGACTTTGACAGTTGGTAGACACATATAAAAGCTAAAAAATGATTAATCCAGACAAAGGATTTTAAAGATTTATATTCATCTGAAACCTGATCTTTTTTTCTTTTTGGACTCAAGATATACAGTTGGAAAACAGTCATGGAAGACTATTTTGATACATGATTATTTATATTATATGCATAAAGATGAAAAGATCCTGATTACCCACCCTGGAGGAATGGTTGGTGAAATTGACAGAACTTGCTGAAATGGCCATATTTACTTGTTTGATTAGAAAAAAGCTTATTATTGACATTTATCAATGACTGGAAACCCCTTATGGACTTTCATATAAAAAAGAAAATTATTTTGTGACTTATAGTTTTAATGATAAAAAAGAATAGGTAATAGAAAAAAGAAAATTAAAAGGAATCAGAGATAGTTTGATTAGAATTGTATGTATAACTACTGAGAGGGAAATTGGAAGCTACTTTTTATTTATTTTGTTCATATTTTCTATTTCTTTTCTTTTTTCTATTCTTTTTGTTTGTTTCTTTTCCTTTTTTCTTTTGTGCTTATTTACATTTAATTTTTCTCTGAATGTATTTTTATTATATATGTTAAAAACTTTATTAAAATATTTTAAAGAAGAGTAACAACTTTATAATATATATTTAATTATTCAATTGTACCTTTAAAGAATAATGCAACTCTGTTAAACTGATCTGCAGCCCTCTGGAACAGGGGTGTCAAACTCACGGCCCGTGGGCCATATGCATAACATGCTGGCTCTGCTTATTTACGTGCTGGTATAGCAAAGGGGAAAACGTCCAGATACTTCATGTGACAATGATGTAACAACACAAATTTGACACCCCTACTCTGGAAAAATCTTTTAAGTATTTACAGATGGAAATTCCTGATTTTTAATATGGCTAAGTCACTATAAGCACTTATTCTCTTTTAACCCTGATGTAGTTCATCAATCATTTTACAGTTGATTAAATGTTTTTTTTTGAAGGTCAAAGATTACAGTGAAATAAAAAGATGTAAAGGAAAAAAGTAATTTGCCTTGGGGAATAGAGTTAGAATCATAAGTATGCAAATAATCTAAATCTATTATTTTGTGATAAAATTGTTATTATCAACCATTTCTGGAATGAGCCTATTTATAGTTAAGGAACTGTTCTCATTTCCATGTATAAGTACATAGAAACCTGCCTCTTTAAATGCATAGCCATTAGCAAATTTAAGTTGCTAATTTTCTGAATCACCCTATATCAATTGAGAATTATGCTTTGTTGTACTTGCAAATTCTAATCTTGCAGTATATTTTCTTATTTGATTTTGAAAAAGTCATTAAAATAAAGGAGCAATGTAGTTTTTAGTAGACATCTGCATTCAAATACTGTATGATCAACCTAACTATCCATGAACCACATAGGCTAGTGAAAAGTTGATGTAGTCTGAAGACCAGTGAGGGAAAAATCATTAAATAACTTGCTTCACTACATAGAAGATGAAAAAAAATGCAGGTGAAAGCAAAGGTTCAACTCCTAAATACTCACACTTGGTAATGAGTTTCATTAAAATCAATCGAGCATATTTCTAAGCAAATGTTCCTGAGGAACCACTTAGAGAATTCTTTCACCTAATCCCCATTAGTATCTCTTCCATTTATGTTAATAGAGAAAAATATGAACTATGCCACCTCCAAGACTGGTAAATCTTTACCCTCTCTCTGCGTATTGGCCATGTCATTGGTTCAGCACTAATTTAAAAGCTATTATGGGAAAGAATCCCTGCAAGCATTGCTAACTGCCAGTGATAAAACCTGGTTATCCACAGACATATCCATGCAACAACAATATTGAAGTTTTTGCCATTGGTGTCTTCCAAAATGTTTCTGTCTAGTTACAGCCATAGTCTTTAGCAGTAATTCTATATCCAGGTACTAATGAAAATCATTCTGTTCAGCTTCTGAACCAGAAAAATTCAGGCAGATGCTCTTTCCTGTATGTCTGTTTGCCTGTCTTCATGTTCAATACAAACAAATATTGTCATATATGTATATTCACATTAGCTTTTTAAATTCCTCTGAGGAAAGTTTTTAATTTATTTATCAGTTTTTGTCAAATATTTTATAATATGACTGGCTATTCAGACACCAGCTTCTGCCTTCAGGTATCCTACCACTACCTGAAACAAGTGCTGACACAGTATTCTATGTCATAGTCAACTCTGATTAATTCTTGCCATAGTATCTAATATGCTTTCTCTTGAGAATGCACTGTGTAGTGGACTCCAGTTCATAAAAAATTGTTGTTCTAAGTCATGAAGTCAAGTCTGACCCATCGCGACCTAATGGACATCATTCCTCCAGTCCTTCCGGTCCTCTACCATCTCCCAGAGTCCATTTCAGTGCATGCTGACTGCTTCAGTGACTCCCAGAATTAGGCTCTTCTCCAATAAGTCCATCCTTCTCATTATGTGACCAAAGTATTTGAGTTTCATCTTTAGGATCTGGCCTTCTAAAGAGCAGACTGAACAGTTTGATCGCCTTGCAGTCCAAGGGACCATAAAAATTACTCTTATTCTTAAAGACAATACTTGAAAGTTTCTATTGCATAACCAATGGCTTGAACATACATATTAAAATGAAATCATTAATATGCTATATGCTATTAGTAGTTTTACCTGAATAATAAAGAATAAAGAAGATTTGCTATGTTAGCAGTAGCACAAAATATAATTATCTGCAAGTAGAAATAGAACAACTGTGGTAAAAGAAAACAAAGATAATACAAATAATAATCAGTGTCTTGTGTCAGGCAAAATCAACCAGAACTATTAAGTCACAAACATATGCTTTATTGCTAGTCAACTATATTACAAGAATCTCAACTGACTGAGGGAATTCTTTTAGAAATGGTCTGATAAGTCTTCAAGTATTCTGAGGGAGGTTAGTCTTGTGCCACTTTTTGCAGTGCAAAGATTCTAAATTTACCCCTCTCTAAACATCTCCCTCCAGTTTAGTTGGAAATTCCACCACACCTTGTGTGCAATTCCAAAACATCTGGAACATGACTTGAACACAATCAGCACTGGCAAAATCAACATTCTTCTGAATTGTCCAGCTTATCTTACTGTACTTAATTTTATTTGTAGAAGTTCATGGATTTTTAGATGTGAAGCAAAATGCTTTTTTTAAATAGAATTTTGAAAATTAAGAATGATTGCTCCTCTCACTTGATATGCAGTTGCATAAATATTTTAAATGGTTTTTCATCATCTAACATTTTATGTGCTTTTCAGCAATCAACTCGATCCAATTAGGAATATCCACTCAGGCCCTGTAGTGGGGATCAGAGTGTACAGCACCGAGAAACTGCATCCAGAATTAGGTAAATGGTTCCCAAAGCTGAATTAATTACACATGCAGTCCTGGTAAAAAAAATTGGGGGTTCAAAGAACAATGCAGTCGGGGGAAGGACAGCTTGTTGTTTTTTGTTGCTCAAGAATGAAACAAAATGTGAATGATGTGAATAAAGTGGTTTTGACAGGGCTGAAAGTAATCTCCATACAGATGTCTGTACTTGTTAATTCTAACAACTTCTGAATACAAGATGCTATATGAACAGACATTAGAATGACCTTCTCCAATTGAAAGAATTGGGTTGCATATTTATTTACTGGACGCTTTTCACTCTTAGTAAAACTCAAATATACAAAACAGCAGAAGTGAATAATACATAGTAGGTGTTCTCATAGCTGCTTGGTGCCATGCATGAATTTAATTCTAGTCCAAGGACTGAACTTGATGGGTGCCAGCTGGAAGAGGCAAAACTATCAGTGCCGTGGGTTAGATATTGTTGATGTTTCTCTGATGAATCCAGAATGTTCTCTTTTTTCCCTTGTTTTAACTTGATGTTTACAGGAGCAACCTATGTTTGTTTACATTGTTATGGGAAATGAGGGGAACGGATGTGTGAGAGATCCATCAAAATCCATCACTATAACTACAGTTGCCATAATATTCACTCAAAATTTGATCTTGTATAAGACATAACCAGTTCTAATGTATCAAGCTACCTGACTTATTACTTGCCACATTTTTTTTTAACTCACAGAGTATTTCTGCTTTTCTTCTTGGTCATCCCATCTATCTCTTTTTCTTCAATTTTCCTAAGTTTTTGACAGGAGGTGCTGTTATCTGCTTTGCTGCTTTGCCTTGCTTTTCTTTTTTAATGTACTGATCATTTAGTATTTTGTCTTGCCCAGTCTCTTTTCTATACTCCACTTGTAGGCCAGTTGGGGCTGTCTAGTCCTCATTAAGTCCTCATAGTATATTAGCTTCAGTGCAACTTATGTAATCATTAAAATACTAAAAGAATATACATTTCAGCACTCATAAACATTGGGTTTTATTTTTCAGCAATAGACTGATTCAGCTTCTGTTTCTATTATCAGTTTGAACACCTGCCCTTTTTTGTTTCTTACAACTATCTGGTTTTGTACTCAGTGATTTCATTTGGGAATAAATTATAATCTCATAACTTTGTTTCTTTTTCAAGGCTAAGAATTGATTGTGGCAATTATGATATATCCCATCTCTCCCTTCCCCTCATTGCTTATGATGAATTGTTTCACCCAGTTAAAAGTTATGGGAACAAGAGTTTTAGTACTATACCGATTACACATAATTTTGGAAGATACATTGCTGCAATAATTCTCTTCTCTCTCTCTTTCTATCTTTTGGAGTTATATTGTGGCTTATTTCCTAGAGTTTAAGGCATTTACATAGAATCTCCACATTAACCCTAAGGAATTATGGGATTAAGTTAGGCTGGGAATGTCCTAGCCCAAATTTACTAATCTGTGCAGATTTAGTCTAATACCTTAACCATCAAGAAGTACTGAGCTATCATACTTACTATACTGCATTTCTTATGGATTGCTTTGAGGCAATTTCCATGAAATATCTGCATCCATGAAATACTGAAGATGCATTATAGTATTATATGCATCTTTGCGGATGGTGGATTTAGAGTATTAGATATATAGGATCAAATATTTTCAAGAATACATAAGTAGTTTGGTAACACTCTGAAATAGAAAATTGCATGTTGCATAATTTTATTGGAAAGATCCCTAGTCATGTATGTGTAATAATTACTCTAACCCCCAAACTGGCCTGAGTTTGAGAAATTGCCTCTATCACCAAAATTCAGGTATAGATCCACCCAACCTATTTGCAATTTATTTCAAGCAACTCATGGCAATCTTCCATTCAGCAGCGGCTATCAATAATGTCCTACCTCCTTAGGGAAGGTGATCTAATAAGAAAAACATATAATTGTTAGTTTTGAACTGACAAGGATAAATTTACACAAAAGGCAACTATACAGATAAACAGGCAGTATTGTACAATAAAAACCTCTGTAAATAATTCTATGTAGATTAAATAGACTATTAAAGCAGTGTAAACAAATAAATTTTTGTCCCAACCCACATAAATAGTGCACATCATACAGACAAAACATATCAACATTCAGTTGCACTTACTTCAAATTCTAAATCATAAAGAGAAAAGGACACATAGGAAAACTCAGCGAATACATATGAGAAAGCCATCTCTTTCCAATAGTTCCCTGATTTCAACTTTGTCTTGTCCCCATGGCTTTCTCCAATCCTTTGAGGACCTAGTTTCTCCTGTCGGATTCTTCCTTCTCTTCCTACTTCTCCTTTCCTTCTCCAGTCTCCCTGCCTCCCTCCGTGGCTGATTCAAAGATGTTCAATTATTGTAAATCTCCCAACATAACTGATTCATATTAGGTTACTTTGTTTACTGTGTTAGTAAATTTTATAACCTGAGTTATTTAGAATAATTTATAGATTTTGTGGATTTAATGTTAATTATTTTAAGTTATATTTTTGTCACTTTATTGTATAGATTCTTTACACTATTTGTTCCAAGCCTTTCTTTTCCTCTACTATCCTGACTTACCAATTCCAAACATTTTCAGAACCTTTTAGGCTACTCTGTTTATCCCAACTTAAGCTTTTTCTCATCATTCTTTATTTCTTTGTTCTATCCTCCATCCCATTACCTGACCTTTAGAGGTTCATTTAAAATATCACTATAGATGCTAGGATGCTAGTAGAAAGGGCAACCCAATCCTGATTCTTTATTTATTCTGATATATTTCTTATGTTCTGCAATTTACTCTGGACAATAATTTTTGTCTTACATTACCTTCTTGAACTTGCCTTTACATGGATTTTGCATTTATCATATATTATTGTATTGATATTATACATTTATTTATATACTGCCTTTATTATTTTTACAAATAACTCAAGATGATGAACATAACTAACATACCTTCTAGCTTCTATTTTCCCCACAATAATTCTATGAGACAAGTTGGGCTAGGAGAATGTGACTGGCCCAAAGTTACCCTGCTAGATTTCATTACTAAGCAAGACTGGAATTCAAAGTGTCCTTATTTCTAACCTAGAGCCTTAACCACTAGACCAAATTGGCTCAGGTATGGTTCTGTAGGTGGACTTAAAAAATGCCAAGAGCCTTAAAATACAATGTTATAACTGTATGTTATAAAAAGTATATTTTAAAAGAATAAAAAAACTAGTGAGACAACCCACCAACCTATCTATACTGCAAGACATTTTCTTTGATGTCAATCTTATGCAAAGACAAATGTCACCCCATGATATTGCATACAAACAGTCCTCAACTTATAATAATTTGTTTAGGGATCCTTCAGTTACAACATGGTTTAAAACTTATGACCAGTTCTTGCCCTAATTACCATTGTAGTGTCCCAATGGTCATGTGATCAAAATTCAGGCACTTGGTAAATACAAGCTTGTATTTATAATGGTTGCAGCATCAGTACTGTGGCCACAATTGTGAACTTCCCAGCTAACAAGAAAAGTCAGTTGAGGAATCTGGATTCACTTAATGAACGTGGCAAAAAAGGTTGTAAAATCTGGCATGACTCACTGAAAGACCAGCTTGCTTAGCTACAGAAGTTCCAATCACAATTGTGGTCTTATATCAAAGACTACCTGCATATAAAGATTATTCTTTACTTTTTTATGGTTTTAACACAGGCAATTTATGTTTATGTTAAAATCCTGAAACTTAGATGGATAGCTGTAGAAACAAAGTTCATAGAAATTTTCTCTGAAGCAGAGAGCTTTTAGTAACATTTGTTATTTGACTATTTGAACATTAAGCTAGTTTTGCACTTATGCCTTCAGTATTCAAACCATGACCTCTATAAAAGGAAAATAAAGGAAAACATGCTGGAGTGGAATGACATTTTGTATGGTGGATAGAACTAAATACATTTTTAAAATCTGTACAATTAATTTTAATATAAACAGCATTTTTCCTTCCTGAAGGCCAGCCATATGAAATGTTATTTTATTGAATAAATAGTACATCTAAAGGTGGGTTTCACTGATAACAGAATTTTATGTAAACCAATCTAGTGAAGTCAGTGTGAAAATGAATGTTAATCGCTCAACTGGACTCAGCAATTGTTTTGTACTTGTTTTGCTTGGTCAGATAAACATTTCACACTATCAAGTAAAAACATGATAATGATAAATGTCCTTATTTGTGGTTTGTATTAATTAAAATAATATGAAGTATTGGATGGTTAACTGCATACAAAACATTTGTGTACATAATTAATTAATGTATTACAATTTAGATATTGTCCTATAGCAACTGATCCTGGGTAGTTCACAAATTATAGCATGCAAACCAATACAAATCAAAATCAAAATAACTTCAAAAATGGGTCATAATTAACTTTTTTGAAGTCCATCATAACGTTCAATGGGTATCAGTCATAAATTGAGGACTACCTGTGTGGATAAAAAGTCTTCAGATCCAGGAGCCCTAATATCTATAGTAATTCGATATGATTAAATTAGAATTGCCCCCCATCTGGATGTGCCAAGCTTCCAGACATGGGACATGTTTCAACAGGAGTTAAAAGATATATTTGAGTATCAACATAATGATTATGCTCTGCCCAAACTAATATATGGTCTCACCCAGTGGCTTCATGCATATATTAAACAAGAGGGGAATTGCTGACATTCGCATCAGAATCCTCTCAACCACCAACGCAAATTGGAACTGGCCATGAAAGTAGGAAAAACACTACCATAGAATGGTACCCTCCATTCCCAAACCACTACCCATTTCAAAAAAGTAGCATGATTGACAGTATCAAAGATTAAAGTGAGACCAAGGAACACTAGGATTTACATCAGACCAGAGCATTTTACAGCCCGCAGACCATATCCAACCCATGGGAAGTCCCAATCCAGCCCATGGCATCAGCAACATGAGTGGCAGAGGGTTGATAGTAGGTGAGGTGGGGTGTCAGGGCAGCACTGGTGACAGGATTGGGATGGTGGAATCAGAGGCAGAGCAGCAATGGTGGGGGCCTATGGTGATGACCCTCCATGTGGTTCCTTTGGAAAATAATTGCTTACTCTGATCTAAATACTATCTCTATCCCAGAACTTATCAATTAGTGCAATCACCATACTGGTCATCTGTAGCACAGATGTATAACTGGGTATTATCGGTAAACTGATGATACTTGACCTGATGTTGAAAGTTGCCCTCATCCATGGCTTCATTTAAACGTTAACCAATCCACAATTACATTTTCTAAAATTTGCTGATCATAGCAACCTTTCAGATTACTTTTTCAGTTTCACTGAACCTCTTAATTAAGTAATTATTATGAATCAGAGAGAATAATAATCCAGGCAATTGTGAAGAATTAAGCAGAAGTGGAGAAGATTACGGTGAGATAAAATATATCATGAACCTAATGAAAAGCTTCAGGCATCTAGACTGCTAAGGATGCTGAAGAGAGCTAAGGTAGAGACATAAGGTTAGACATGTATCAGTTGTGAGAGGAAAGGCAGTCATTTAAACCACTGGAGAAAAAAGTCAAAACAGTCAGGAGAAGGCAATCAGCAGTTCTTGATCTTCACACATACAAATTTCCCCTGAACTCCCAAATTGTGAATCAGAAGCCAGCAAGGGATCAAAGTTTTGCTCTTTGAATAAAGAAAGGGTTCATGATACTCCAAGAAAGGAAATAATGTAGAAAAGTCCATCAAAGTCTTACACAATAAAATTGTCTCACTTATGTAAAACTATTGCTGAAATATTTCAGAAAGAATGCCAAAGCTAAAGAGTAGCCATACTCAGCAGGAAGGATGAAACTTCCAAGTCTTCCAAAGTTTCAGGCATATGTAGCACTTCTTTTTGAATACTCATACAGTTGTTCAAAAATGCCCATGTAGATACATTAATAACTATTTCTTTTTTCTGGCAGTCCTATTGCTATAATACAACTTTCCAAGGAGTAAGATGGATCTTTCAAATTGTGAAAGAACTGAACCAGAATAGAAATCTATCAAAACTCTGGTCACAACATTTTTCTGCCTTTTTTCTTTAAAGGCAATTCTGCTATAACATTTTAAAGTGTCATTTCTAATGGAAAGCCTGGTAAATAGGAATGAAGTTGCAAATATGTATGGCTTTAACCCATCATTCCTGGAATTGGTAACTTTGCAAACATAGGATGTGCACACTGGCATATTACACTTTGCAACCAGAAATGATTCTATTCAAAGGACTGAATCATGGGTTGTCAAGATACTTCAACTTTGGTTTTAGATGGAGTAGTTCTCCCCACTCAAGACTGGTGTACAATCAAGGGTTTGTTTTTTTTTGAACTTATTCTTGCTTAAACAGCAGGTGGCAGTTGTGGCAAGTTTTCTTTTGCATAAATCTATCTAGTGCACAATTGTATCTAGAGCTACATTTGAATATCATTCAGAAATTACCACTTTGTCCATGCCAGTTACTGATGGTAGCATGAGCACTCCTTAAAAAAACATACACTATTCTGCAAGTTGCACAGGTTGCCACTTATCTTCCAGATGCAGTTTAAGGTGCTGGTTATCATATGTAAACGTATGTATCACATGGTATGAGGCTTACTTATTTGAATTACTTCCTAACCCTGTGCATCTTGTAATATTGGACAATCTTGCTGTGTTCCAGGTCTTTTAAATAATTAAATAATGTTACACATTGACAATGTTACATACAGTATTGCAACAGAAAGGGTACTAATAAAGTGTATCCTGACTGTTACAACAACTTTGCCTGGAAAAATATTTACTTAGAGATCTATTTCTTTCATATGTTGATGATATTCTAAAAATCATTGAAAGCTATTCTACCAGGTCCTGGGATATTTTGATTCCAAATCCATGTATGGTTTCTTTCTGGATGTCTGTGTATTATTCTCCTGTTATATTATTTCTTGTTTTTAAAAGTAAGCCAGTCAGACTTATATGCAGTTGGCTAGTCTTGTGTAGATTAAAAAAAAAAGCACCTCTAAAGATTACATAAATAGGTAAGACAATGGAAGGGGGAAAATCTGGATTTTATTATTTGCTGCTGATAGTGGTCCCTCTGAATTTTTAACTGCATCATAAATAGCATTTTTGAATTTCTTCGGGACTTTGGTCTGATTGGTCTGATGGCTAGCTTATATAACCCATTATTCAACATCAAGCTTGATGACTGTCAATATTCTTTAGACCATATATGGATCTCTTTTCCATGTTTGTTCCTTACTCCATTCTGATGATCCCTTGGCTTTTCAGTCTGGCTCATCTCCTCTATACCGTCTGCTAGATTCAGATATTGAATGCTTTACAATTTCTAAATTACTAAAGCTTGAACCAATTTTCAAATTTTCCATGTTAGAGAAAAGCAACAATAAATACACCTTACTAAATAATAGCCTTAATTGAGTATTGTACAATGGTCTGAAATGAATCAAGGGATCTCAGATATGAAAAAGTTTCCATGTGCACTGGAATTTGATAATGCTTAAGAACTTCTCACCTGAACATATTTTGTTCATATTGCATATTTTTTGACAAACCTTTAAATGGATTTCTTTGTGTGTTTCTTGAATAGTTAAGGACCAGCGGTGTGATTGAAATTTTTTACTACCAGTTCTGTGGGCATGGCTTATTTGGTGGGCATGGCCTAGGGTCATGTGACTGGGTGGGTGTGGCTTAGTGGCCATGTGACTGGGTGGGTGTGGTTTGGTGACCATGTGACTGGGTGGGTGTGGCTTGGTGGTCACGTGACTGGCTGGCATGGCTCGGTGGTCATGTGACTGGGTGGGCGTGGCCAACTCAATGTCACTCTTGTCAAGGGGTGCCTTGCCTGGCCCCTCCCCTCCCCTCCCAGCCATTCCTTGTCATACCCAGCCTCAACATACCTATAGTTCTGTAAAAATGTTGTTCACCTTTCTTTGATTTTATTATCTATGTGCTGTAGATGTACTTTCATGGACCACTGAAAGGAAGAAATGGCTCACATGCTTTTCCCAAAAGTGTGGCAATAGGCTTTTAAGGGGCTGCCATAAAGATGGTGGGGGACAATGTATTTTCCAAAGCACCAGAAGGATGGAAACTGAACAAAGAGAAAAGCAACCTAAAAGAAAGGAGAAACTTCCTGACAGTGAGAACAATTAACTAGTGGAACTGCTTGTCTCCAGAAGTTCTGAATGCTCAATCACTGGAAGTTTTTAAGAAAAGATTGAACAGCCATTTCTCTGAAGTGGTATAAAGTCCCGTCCCTCCCCAGGTCCCTTCTAAGTGTTATTCTGCTATTCTGGCACCTTTCCCAGGACATCTACTCAGAGTTTGGCATCTTCAGATTTTTCCTGCCTGAGCAGGGGGTTGGACTAGAAGACCTCCATAGTCTCTTTCAACTGTGTTAAATACACCTGTATTTATGTTAAATACACCTGTTAAATACATCTGTGTTTATGTTCTGGACTATACACGTTCAATGCATGTAAACCCTGAAAAATAGGCAGTAAAGGCAAATAGGTAAAAGAAGGCAGTAAAATCACTCTAGGTATATGGACAGTGTAAAATATTAATATAGGATAGCTAATGGAACAATTAAAAATAGCACAGAGTTTTCTCTCTTTCCCTTCCTATTTCTTTTTCTTTCTCTCTCTCTTTCTATTTTTCTTTCTTTCTCTTTCTTTCTCTTTCCTTTTTTCCCCTTCCTCTTTCTTTCTTGCTCATTCCTTTTCTTTCTTTCTCTTCCTCTTTCCTTCCTTCCTTCCTTCCTTCCTTCCTTCCTTCCTTCCTTCCTTCCTTCCTTCCTTCCTTCCTTCCTTCCTTCCTTCCTTCCTTCCTTCCTTCCTTCCTTCCTTCCTTTCTTTCTTTCTTTCTTTCTTTCTTTCTTTCTTTCTTTCTTTCTTTCTTTCTTTCTTTCTTTCTTTCTTGCTCTCTCTCTCTCTCTCTCTTTCTCTCTCTCCTCTCTCTCTCTCACACACACACACACCTGGTCTGACTGGGACGGCGCGAGAAGGCAGAAAGCAAGCAGTGGGGCAGCAGCTGGACTCGCTTTGTTTATTTCATTTCCCAGCGGTTACAGGCAGTGGCGGCAGCAATATTCCAAGAGGGTGGGGTGGGTGGAATGTGCCGGGGCTGCCGCTGCTGCATGTGTGCACATCTGCCACTCTCTCAACCTCAACGCAGCAGAGATGCCCCTCAAGGTCCGCACGCCCACCTGCTGACCTAGGCTGGGATGGAAGCGGTGCATTCCCTGGGAGGAGGCAGAAAGTGGCTAGTGCATGCAGCCACCATGCCCAGTCACTTTGTTAATTTTGTGCCCTGGGAGAAGGCAGAAAGCGAGCTGGCTACCGGTGCGGCAGTGCTGCTACAGGAGGCAGCCCAGGAGTCTCACTACCCTCCCTTTTAGAGCACCTCTTACTGTGGCATCGGACAGATATTTCTCCTACGTGGAGTCAGCTCCTGCATAGTCCCACCTCCCAGAAGAGCAACAAAAAGCCTGCTTGGGTGGGGAGGAAGAAAAGCCCCGGCCCACTGTTCTGGCTGGCAGCTCTGCTCCCCTTGCTATTCCAGGTTCTGGCACACTAGCCAGCTCGGACATGGGGCATTTGATGCCCCACCAGCAAACGCTGCCCCGCCAGCTGCTCCTGCTGCTGCCGGCAGTGAAAAGGCGGCAGCAGTTCACACCCGTCTCTCCCTGCTGCTCTTTTGGGGTGGGGGCAGGCTGGCCAGTATGCTGGAACCTTGAAGACAGCAAGGGGAGCAATGGTGCCGGCATGCAGGTCCACCCCATTAAGCCCACTGCACCAGGTGGGGAGGAAGGAAAGCCCCAACCCATCTGTTCTGGCTGGCCGTTCTGCTCCCCTTGCTATTCCAGGTTCCAGCACAATGGCCAGCTTGGACATGGGACATTTGACACCCACCAGCAAACGCTGCCCCGCCAGCTGCTTCTGCCGCCGCTGAGAGCAGTTCTTGTCCATCTCTCACTGCTGCTCTTTTGGGGAGGCATGGCTGAATGTGTAAACTACTGCTGCCCTCTTACCTGCAGTGGTGGCAGGCTGGCCGGTGTGCCAGAACCTGGAAGACAGCAAGTGGAGCAGAGGTGCTGGCACGCAGGTCCACCCCATTGAGCCCACTGCACTGGAAGGACTTGCCCACGCACCTTCTCCTTGAAGAAAGTCCCGACTTTACGTGTGCACATGTGAGGTCCCAGGACTTTCTGCCAGGAGACAGCATGTGGGCTACCGGCTCAATTCCGGCTAGCAAAGAGGCATCAACTGGGAGATTTCTTGCACCAAAAAAAAAGAGGCAGCAGCTGCAGGCATCTCATGACAAAGGGGAGCAAGATGCAGGCTGGTGGGGAGCCCAGCGGCTCTCAGCCCTGGCTTGCCTTCCCTGGCAGCCAGCCACTGGAGGAAGGTAAGGTCATGGCCATGGACAACAAAAGAGATGGTCATAGGGGAGGAAGTGAAGAGATTAAGGGCCAGGCCAGGGCCTCTGAAGGAGGGGAAAATAGGTGATGCATCGCGGCTAAGGGAGAGCAGGTGGCGAGTGGGCAGCGGCTCCAGGGCAAGGCTGGAACTGGGGAATCACACATTCCCTGACCCAGCCGAGGCAGCCAGCAGTTCCAGGGCCTCAGGGAATAGTGCGCATTGCTGGGCCCTGGCCCCCAACCCAAGGTGATGGCTCAGTGGGTGGCATGCATTGCTTACCTTTGGTGAGCTAAGCCGACTGGGCATCAACAAGGCAACTGGCAATGTTGTGTATTGACTTGAGTTTTCACTCAGGGCCATGCTTTGAGCGGGAAAGCACGGACCTCTCCCATTGGTCGATGCCATTTGACAGCCGGCTATAAAAGGCGGCTGTCAAATGGCACCAGCTGTTGCCGTTCCAGCTGGCTGCCGTGTTAGCGCGGCAGTAGCGGTAACCCTTTATTCTTTAAAATAAAGTTTGAGCTGAATTGTTGCCTTGGTCTCTGCCTGAGTGATTCCGCCGCTCTACAACACTGGCGACGAGGGTGGGATCCTAAGTAAAGGCATGCCAGGCAAAAGGAAAAAAGAACAAAATCACTAGCTGAGAGCTGAAATCGCTACAGAGTTGCTGTCACTGTTTGCGAAGTGCCGTCTCTAACTTGCCTCAGGAGAAGCAGCACAGCTGACAGAAAAATGACTTAGAATCCTGCATTCCCGCCCTTCAGACCGACGGCAGAGACATGGGAATCATACAGGAACTGGTTTGACTGTTTTTTAGACGCTATAGACCTGTCAGAAATCTCTGAGCATAGGAAAAAATCTTACTTCCTAAGTTTTTGCGGAGCCACGGTATTTGACACTGCAACAGCATTACTGGCCCCACGATCTATTAAGACTATTCCCTGGGAGGAATTACAAGAAATTCTCTCAAATCATTACTCCCTTAAGCCTTCCAGAATTGCCAGACGCCATGCCTTCAGAAGGCGCATTCAGTCAGAGGGAGAAACCATTAGTGACTATATGGCAGCACTGAGAACAGCTGCCTTACATTGTGGGTTCAGGGATTACCTCGAAGATATGTTGCTAGATCAGCTGGTATGTGGAGTTAGAGATCCCAAATTGCAAAGACGATTACTAGCTAAAGGGGATCTGACCTTAAAGCAAGCCATAGGGGAATCCCAGGCTGCTGAGCTATCATCACTCTCAGCAGCTGAAATACAGGGAAACCCAATCAAACTACATAACCCAACAGTGCATTTTGATGAAGCCTCCACAGAGGAAGGTTTAGAAGAGGCTACTGAGATAAACCGCCTCAGACAGCCCAACGCAAATCAAAGGGAGTACAGACAAGGTACAAGCCAAACCCCACGAATACAGACTGCCTGTTTAAGCTGTGGGGGCAACCATCTCAGGGCATCCTGCAGATTCAGGAATGTCATATGCTTAAGATGTCAAAAGAAGGGCAATTTGGCTAAAATATGTCAGGCAGAAAAGACCTTTAATCAGCCACAAAGGCCTCAGAAACCCATGCAATATCCAAGACAAATTGAGGACTGCTTCACATACTACCAATCTAAAATACCTAAAAATAATTCTAATAAAATTAGTGTTACTGTTTCTATAGAAGGTAGACCATGCAGAATGGAAGTAGACACCGGCTCTGCACTATCCATCATCTCGTGGGGCACCTTGAAGAAACTACTCCCCAGGATATCAAGACAGAAGATTCCAGCCTGCAATCTAACGCTACGGGACTACCAAGGCAGAACCATTCCTGTCATCGGAAAAGGCAAGTTTTTAATTCATTTTCAAGGTTTTAAGGGTCACTTGCCTCTGGTGATAGTGGATGGCGCCCTCCCAAGCCTATTGGGACTAGACTGGTTCCCCGCCCTGGGATTCCACATAGGTGGAATCCACGCCATTGCAAGTTCAGAAGTTGATTCCCTGTTCAGGGACTATGCTGACGAGGGCCTAGGCTGCTACGTGGGAACCCCAATATCCTTCAAGGTAGACTCCCAAGCACTACCAATCCGTTTAAAGCCCCGCAGAGTTCCTTTTGCAATTCATCCTAAATTTGACAAGGAACTAGACAAATTAATTAAACAAGGCATACTGCAACCTACAGACTTTTCAAAATGGGAGACCCCTATAGTGACGCCTCTAAAGAAGGACAGAAATTTAAGAATCTGCTCTGATTATAAATCTTCGATAAATAAATATTTACAAGTCAGCGCGTATCCAGTCCCCGTGGTACAACACCTACTCCATTCCCTTGAGTCTGGCTCCATTTTTGCAAAGTTGGATATGTCCCAGGCGTATCAACAGTTCCTTGTTGATGACGAAACTGCTGAACTGCAAACAATAGTAACACACAGAGGGGCTTTCAAATGTACATGCCTACAATTTGGAGTTAGTGTTGCCCCTGGAATTTTCCAGTCCCTCATGGAAAGAATTTTGCAAGGGTTGCCAGGCGTTGTGCCATACTTCGATGACATCCTGGTATCTGCCACCAGTCAACAGCAATTACTACAAAGGGTCAGAAGTGTACTTGACCGTTTTAGACAGTCAGGTCTTAAACTAAAAAGGGAGAAATGCACCATAGCCACTCCACAAGTGGAATTCTTAGGTTACAAAATTGACACCAAAGGTATTCACCCAATGGAGTCAAAGGTCAAGGCCATTCATGATGCGCCCACTCCTACTAATAAAACAGAGCTTCAAGCTTTCCTGGGCCTCCTGAATTTCTATGCTTCGTTCCTGCCCCATAAAGTTTCAATTGCTGAGCCCCTTCACAGGCTTTTAGACAAGAAATCGCCATGGCACTGGGGACCAAGGGAGACTCTTGCTTTCAAGGAAGTCAAGTCACTACTAACGTCCAAAGCTGTATTAATTCAATTCAATAAAGACTTACCACTAGTTCTAGAAGCTGATGCTTCCCCCTTCGGAATTGGGGCCGTTCTGAGCCACAGACTGCCTAATAGTGCAGAAGCACCTATAGCCTTCTTTTCCAGGACACTGTCCTCCACTGAACGTAACTATAGCCAGATTGATAAGGAGGCCTTGGCTGCAGTTGCTTCAGTAAAGAAATTCCATAAGTTTCTCTACGGGCATCACTTCGAGCTTATAACTGACCACAAGCCACTGTTAGGTATTTTATCCGGCACTAAACAAACTCCCCAGATTTTATCCCCAAGGATGACCAGATGGACTGTTTTTCTGGCTGCGTATTCATACACTCTAGTCCACCGCTCCGGAAAAAACCTTTGCCATGCTGATGCACTCAGCCGTTGCCCCCCGCTAGTTCCAGTCAAGGACCCAGCACCAGCAACTGCCGTTTTCCTCATTGAAGAACTCAGGCTGCCGGTCACCGCTTCTGACATCGCTGCCCATTCGGCCAAGAACCAGGTAATGTCCCAAGTCCTTGACTGGGTAGGGAGGGGGTGGCCTACAGCCCCTTATCCATCAGAATTCCTACCCTACAAGCTACGCCAACAGGAACTTTCCTCATTGCAAGCCTGTTTACTGTGGGGAACCAGAGTAGTCATTCCCTCCAAGTTGCAAACCTCAATACTGAAGGTGCTGCACGAGGGTCACCCGGGAATAGTTCGGATGAAGGCCCTCGCCCGCAGCTACGTATGGTGGCCAGGCATGGATGCCCAAATCTCTAACTGGGTCAATTCTTGCCAGGCATGCCAAGCCACCAGGGCATTACCATCAGCAGCCACCCCTAGGACCTGGGAGGAAGCAGGCAGCCCCTGGTCCAGAATACATATAGACTTGACTGGCCCCTTCCACGGGTGCACATTCCTGGTGGTAGTGGATTCATTTTCAAAGTGGGTGGAATTGACCTTAATGCACTCTACCACTACTGAAGCAGTCAGCAAGGCACTGACTAGGATGTTCGCCACACATGGTCTCCCTGATTCCATTGTATCTGACAATGGCCCCCAATTTACCTCCTGTGAATTTGAGATTTTCCTAGCAAACCTGGGCATCAGACACATTTTAGTAGCCCCTTTTCATCCTGCTAGCAATGAGCTGGCTGCGAGGGCAGTCAGATCTGCCAAGGAGGTACTACAGAAATTGGGACTCATTAATTGGCATTCCAGGCTGGCCCAATATCTGTTGAGCCAACATACGACACCTTGTGCCTCCACAAATAGATCGAAGTGTTAATGGGATGTCGGCTGAGGACCACTCTTGATAGGCTGCACCCAAATTATGCCCCAATACTTCCTCTTGGATCTAACAGCCAAGACAGAGGGTTCCTAGTAAATGACAAAGTATTTGTCAGAAACTTTGCTGGGCAACCACTGTGGTTACCGGGTCGTGTGGTAGCAATAACTGGTCCTAAGTCTTATAGAGTCCAGTTACCTGATGGGCGTGTCTGGTGGCGCCACATGGACCACTTGAGGAAATGTTGGAGCACGGCACCCAGAGGTCATCTAGACAGTCCCCATACAGAAGCATCACCACCACCTGGAGAAACCAGCCTCCAGCCCACCAGGGATGACAGCCTACCTGAAGAAGAAACTGACTAAGGTCCTGACCCAGTTCCAGATGTCCCAGCAGCCGCACCTCCGACAGAAGCCATGTAGCAGGCAGAAGACAACAACCCAGCGCCATTTCCAACTGAACCAAGAATATCTGGACGAGTATGCAGGCGCCCAACTTATTTGCAGGACTACGCATGCTCTTCACTGGGAGGCAGGAGTGTTGTGTATTGACTTGAGTTTTCACTCAGGTCCGTGCTTTGAGCGGGAAAGCACGGACCTCTCCCATTGGTCGATGCCGTTTGACAGCCGGCTATAAAAGGCGGCTGTCAAACGGCATCAGCTGTTGCCGCTCCAGTTGGCTGCCGTGTTAGCATGGCAGTAGCGGTAACCCTTTATTCTTTAAAATAAAGTTTGAGCTGAATTGTTGCCTTGGTCTCTGCCTGAGTGATTCCGCCGCTCTACAACAGGCAAACTGGGCCACATGGCAAAGGCAACATATACAGGGCAGTGTGAGCAGGGTGAGCATCAAGCAACCAGAAAAGATGATCAAGCATCCAGAAGGGGTGAGCGACCGTTGGGCAACCGTACTGGTTCGGGGTCATGGCCAGCGAGAAGTCGCTACCGTCTCCGCAACCCACACCAAATTCTTGCTACCGGGTTGCCAGAACTGGTGCAAACTGGCTGAATACCACCTCTGTTAAGGACCCTCAGATGTATATGAAAAGACATCCATACGCATTGAAACCTGATAGTGCATAGGAATTTCTCATCTGAACAATGTTTATCTCTTTAACAAGCTGCTGCATGGATTATTTTTTTGTAATTCTAAATGGTTAAATGGTTTGAGCCAATGTGCCTCCTTTCCACATCATTCCAGTAACATTTATAGAAAAGTATACTCAAGATATACATCAATGCCATACCATCATAGTTATAAATCATAAACATGATATTCAGCTTTTGTTTGGGAAATGGATCTTCAGAGCTGGATCTCTGAAGAAAATAGCAGTTGCCTCTGCTTGCCTCTTTAGAATATTTCAATTTATGTTCAAAGGAATGCAAGACTATACAACTTACCACAGCAAATATTTTCTGTTTTATTAAGTTTCTTATTTATTTCTAAATCTTAGTGCAACTGAATTCCCTACAATCTATGAGTGCAGATAAATGTCTTCAAATCATGTGCTTATCAGCAGTGTGGCTGGCTTGTAGGATTCTTACAATAAAGTAGACTTAAAAAGAAAAAGGGAAAACATCTGTTATCACTGTTACTTGAGAGAGGAAGTGGCAGCAATGAATTGTCACAAAACAGGTCATGTGCCCTAATATTAAGGGAAAGAGAGGCTTGGATCTAAGCAAATGAATTGCAGTGCACATGTCATTCCCACAGCCATGGGAAAGCAAAAGAGCATCAACTTCTATTGTTTACCATATGCCACTGCAATATCATTATGTTCTCAGCAGTAAGTTAAATCTAATGAGAGAAAAGTGCTAAAGAAGTAAATGAGGAAATGGTAATGGCATGTTGAAGCATATTGATGTAATCTGTCAACTTTTCACAATGGTTATACTTTCTTACAGTGGTGGTCCATAAGTGTTAACCATATTTTAAGATGCTTATATGTAAAAGCACTATCTAATTATTGTACTGATTTATTTCCTGTGTTCTTTCTCTTTTATTTGGTAGGGTTGCTTCTGAATATACAAGAGGGCTGACATAAATATAGAAGTATCAGAACTGAATCTCAGAATTGAAACATTAAGGAACTTTCATGATTTGTATAGCAACTTAATCAAGACAGATTATACAAAATGAGTCCAAAAGTGACTATAAGGAAAACTGCAACTTTTGTTGCAAATAATGGACTTACTGCATGCCTCACTTGTATTTAGCAAGGTATTCTTCCAATTAAGGACAAGGAGACTTATTTTCCAAGCTTGCATTCACCAAGGGAAGGATAACAGTTCCACAATAAAACCCAAAATGATTAATTAAACTAATTAAACCTGTTATAAAATGTAGCATACGGCATGAGACTGAACAAAAATGCTTGCAACTATTGTTCCACCTTAATAGAGAGGAGTGTAATAAATTATACTGCATTTCAGGGGTTACCACTAATATTCATGCTAATGCTTCGATATTTGATTTATAAAATTTTAATGTGAAAAATATGTAAAGTTTAGCATTTATGCATTGCACAGATAAATTTGAGCAAAGTAGGAAAGTGCTAAATTACTCATAAGTGTAACATCTTGTGTGGAGGAAGGGAAGATGAATCCCAGATGGTTGTAAATGTGACTATTTGATTGATTGATTGTTTCTATTTCATTTGTAAAGTTTGATTTCAAGAATAAAGTCACTCAGAAAACTTTTGTTCTTGACGGGAGAAGTATAATATTGGTCCTGTTCAATTTTTTAAAAAAAAAATTCTGGACATACAATATATAGTCATTTATCTGGCCATACCTATGATTTATTTCTATATATGACACTTACTTTTGAGTTAAAAAAACATGATGTTTTTCAAAAGGTCTCTATTGAAGATATGCATTAGAATGTTCATATATTGCTAGCCAACAAAACAGAAAACATTAACAACCCAAGTAGCAAAGGTGTGTGTGTGTGTGTGTGTGTGTGTGTGTGTGTGTGTGTATACACACAAATTATGACAGGGGGATGTTTGACCTCATCCATTATTTCTAAATAATAGTTTGCACATGTTTTTTTTGAAGGGGATAGCTTTCATATTCAAAAATAATTTAAAACACTTAAACTATGTTATTTAATTTTTCTTTGCATTTTTTAGGCAGCCAGAAAATCAGAAAAAAACCCATACTGTGTTAATATTTCATTGCTGTCAAAAGCTATTAATAACAAAAAAATAAATTGTTTTACATGCTACTATATCCCAATTTCCCCCTATATGTGTGTGTGTGTTTACAGTGGCCCGTCTCAAAAATCCAATTAGCACAGCAGCAAATATATTAGACAGGTAATTTGCTATAAGGTTGCTCTTTAATTATATAAGTACAAAATATTTGAATTACTAAAATGCAGACTTGTGGTCACTTGCAGCAGCGGTAAAATATTTTTTCTACATTGCTATCTTAGTCACAAGATCTATTCTTTATTATCCATTGTAGCTACTAAGTTATCACAAATTGCAGTCCTTAGGACTTTGTTACATCGCATCTGTAGAGAATGCACTGTCATTATCTTCAGGGTTTAAAAAAATATTTGTATCCATAATAAATTCAAATTATGAAACAAAACTCAATTATCTTAGTATAACTTGAAAAGTCTACTATGCTGGGTATCACTGTCAAATAATTGACATCTTACCAGTCATATTTTATCTTTTCTAATAACACAAGTATTTTCCAGTATCCAACATATTCCTACTAAAGGATTAAATATAGAACCAGCATTATTTATATCCAATAGATTTGCCTAATACATTTGAAATTCATTCAGATTGGTGCTTTTCCATGTTGACAAACATCACAATATCTGTTATAATGCAGTGGTATAGCACCTGCACTATATATGTGTGTGCACTGGTCAAGATGTCTTATTTGGTTTTTAAGACTCATATCATCCTGAACTGGAATCACTGGCATTATCAAGAGAATTCCAAGTTAGCAGTCATGTTTATTTTACAAATTTTAACAGATAATCAGAGTTCGAAGGGATCTTGTAGGTCATCTAGTCCCCTGCTCATTTCTGACAAATGGCAGTCTGATCTGTTCTTGAAAGTCTCAAGTGATGGAGCTCCCACAACTTCTGAGGGCAAGCTGTTCCATTGGTTGACTGTTCTCACTGTCAGAAAGTTTCTCTTTATTTCCAGGTTAAATCTCTCCTTGTTCAGTTTCCATCCATAATTCCTTGTCTGGCCTACAGGTGCTTTAGAAAATAGCTTTGACCCACCTCTTTGTGGCAGCCCCTCAAATATTGGAACACTGCTATCATGTCTCCCCTGGTCCTTCTCTTCACTAGACTAGCCATGACCAGTTCCTGTAACCGTTCTTCATATGTTTTAGTCTCCAGTCCCCTAATCATCCTGATTGCTCTTCTCTGTACTTTTTCTAGAGTCTCAACATCTTTTTTATATTGTGGTGGCCAAAACTGGATGCAGTACCAATAAGATTGGTTTGGCATGATCTGTTTTTAACAAACCTATGTTGACTGCTAGTTATTACTTTACTTGTTTCTAGATATTGGCAGAACTGTTTTTTTTAATTATTTCTTCCAGTATCTTCTCGGGTATTGATGTTAGGCTGATTGGTCTGTAGTTTCTTCGGTCTGTTTTTTCCCCCCTTTATTGAAGATGGGAACCACATCGTCTCTTTTCCAGTCCTCTGGTAGTTCACCAGTGCTCTAGGATTTTTGAAAGATATGGTCCATTATTATAAGATTCAAAAATTCATGTTTATTATAAGATTCAAAACCAATTATTAAATCATTTTAAAATGAATATGTCTATATATTGTAATCATTAATTTCAAAAATGTTTTAAGAAACAGCAAAAGCTTAGTTAGGCTTTTCTTGCATTATAGAATTGTAATGAAAATTAGTTGAACTTAACCAGTGGTGGAATTCAATTTTTTTTACTACTGGTTCTGTGGATATGGTGTGGTTTGGTGAGCATAGCTTGGTGGGCATGGCAGGGGAAGGATACTGCAAAATCCCATTCCTTTCCTGCTCCACTAACCCACTTTTTAGCTTCGTTCTCCTGTGCAGGGCAACAAAAGAAGACCCAGCCAATCAGCTGGGAGTTGGGAGGCAGAGAATAGATGGGGACAGAGGTGGTATTTACCGGTTCTCTGAACTATTGAAAGTTTCCACTACCAGTTCTCCAGAACTGGTCAGAACCTGCTGAATACCACCTCTGAAGTTAACTCTTAGAAAAACAGTAGGGCACATTAGACTTGTCATAGTTCTTGTAGCTTTAGAGCAATACCTGGCTGAACCAAAGTGACATTTACTGCTTTATTTTAATTTTGCCATATTGGGAGAACACTGGATAAAATAACTATATAGTATAGAATATATGACTATGTTTATCAGAAAAAAAGTCTGCCTTAATTTTTAAAAAATTGTATTGCTATGCATTGAAAAGAATTAGCACCAAGTAGACAGAGGTGTTGTAGCACCGAGTAGACATAGATGTTCCCAATCCAAATCATTTACAGAGTTTACAGAATTCGGAAGCTTTTTTTCTTTTTATTCAGGGATCATCAAATAAGTATCAACATTTAGATAGATAGATAAATAAATGATTGATAGACTGCTTTCAGAGACTAGAGACCTTTGATTTCAGTATTAGTTGACCAAATTCCATTTTTCATCACATATATTTGTGGCAATGTTTAATGAAGACATCTTAAATTCTCAACTACTCTTTACAAATATCCCCATCTCAGAATGATTATATCCATTCACTTGGAGATTTTATTAACTGCTGTAATGTAAACTTGGAAGCAATTAACTGTAAGAAATGATTGTATTATACAAGAAATGATTGTATTATATAAATAATATATTGTTTACATTGGAATAAAACCATTTATTTCACAGAGATATTGAACTAATATTCAGACAGTCACAAAAAATAATAGCCAGTGGAATAATAAGTTACACAAAATAATAAAGTTCCTTAAATCAATCTGCCATGAAATTATAAGTTTACAACTGACAAGATTTCAAACAGATGTCTTAACAGAAGATTCTGTACTATTCAACTATTCAAATTCTGTTTTGATTAGACCATAGTACCAATTCCATAATACATGTTAGATTATATTGTATGTCTATGCCTCTATGGAATTTTTCAGTCATCCAGGTCATGGTTGTCCCAAAGGTGTTTTTTCAAGAGGCAACTGGACGTTTTGGAGTTTGTTTGTTTATTTGGAGACATTTCACTTCTCATCCAAGAAATTTCTTTAGCTCTGACTGGACATTTCACAGTGGGGAATGGAAGGATTTATATTCTTTGCTGACAGATGATCATTTGCATTCTTTTATAGAGTTGTTGAAACTGCTTGGAGGTTTGCCTGTGTCCTTTGCAGCGAGTCTAAGGGGAGAGAGCTAAGAGGAGCCATCTCCCACAATAATAGCCCAAAGATATTTAAGGTTATCCAGTTTGCTTCATTGAGGCAAAAAAGATGTTCACTTCACCAAGGTGAATCATATTGCCTTCACAACCTGATTAGATTTGTCAAAGTTAATCTTCATTATTTAGAACTGCCCTAGATTATATAAGAGTGTTTTGCTGTATTTATCTGCAGCTATTTTATGTTATTATAATTGTTCTGGAGTATAAGGAATCACAGTGTATTTCTGCAAATATTTTATATTATCTTTTTATTTATCTTTAATATCAAAATGAAGCTATAGGGAAAGTTATTATCAACATATTCATGACATTCAATACTCTAAACTAAGCTACTGTCAAAATCCTGAATAGGTATCTGAAGATTCTGATGAATAGGGCAAAGTAAACTCATATTAACTCTTCTGAAATGATACTGCTAATTGTCAATAGACATGAGGACAATCTAATAACATTGACTCCTGCAGTAATTTTGGATAGGTTGTGATTAGTGACTTGGGAGGTTTCCTTAGTGTTTGAAGACCAGGTGGAATTATCTGCCAGATTTAGCTTGTGCCCCACTTAACACTCTGCCTAGATAAAAGTATTTTGGTAATCAACTCTATTCATCATTCTAGACAATATGTCTGGTCAAAATGCAATAGGCCAACTCATAATGAGCCATCCCCATTAATTCAGAATAACACCATTGCTGAAGTTGTGTTTTGAAGGTTTCCAGGCTCTTGTGAAGCTTCTGGTTTTTACCTTCATTGTTTTAAGGTGCAGCAATGAGATATTCCAGGTAAAATCTAGGTAAATTGGCCTGACTAGTCCACTCATCAAGAGGAGGATAGTTATATAGGGTGATTCAGGAGGCAGGCAGCTTCTATTATATTAATTGCTCTTCTCCTGAAGGTACAGATAACCTGTTCCCTGTTGGAGTTTTGTAAATTAGTTTCAGTAAACACTATATTTTATGTTATTATGAATCTATTAGGCATTTGCTTATTTATGGCATTTTATTTTAAAGTAGACATGTTTTTGTTTCTTTATGTGCACAATTTTATTGTATCTTGTCCAAATTCCTTCTTCACTGGATCAAGCTAAATACTGTAAATAATAATAAAATAAATGTACAGATTAATTATGATTGCTCTTATATAATATTATTTATTTCATATTGGTACCAGCAGTTCAATAAAATAAATAATATATAATAATTAATAAATAAATAATAAATAAAGCAGTTCAATAAAAATAGTCAGCGTAACCCTTTTTTGACTTTGAGAAACTTATTTCCTTGATTTTCCTCTATTTTATTTCTCTACCACATCCTGTGCTCATACGTCATTTTATTTACTTTCTTGCTTTCATTATCTAGCTCAAGCATCTAAAAATAGAAAACAGCTTTATTTTATAAAAGCAAATGGCTTTTTGTTTTAACAACAAATAATATTAAAAATTAACTTGATACATTCACATATATTGTCACATACATGATATGTATACAGTTTTATTTGAACAGTTTCCTGCAGAACAAAATTATAAGTATATAAATAGATGCATTGGGGAAAGAACACAAAGCAAGCAAGCATTTTCTTCATTTTTCCCCATTTGTTTTTCATTGTACAATCATGTTGACTGTATCAAAGAAATATACCAAGAAATTAAGCATAGTGTGATTACAAATATATTCCTATTACCACTAAGTAATGACTTAACCTGGGCGAGATGGGGAGGCAGATGAATCTTTGACAAATATGCCAAAGAAAGAGTCATTGCCTTTGTGTAAGTGTTGAGTTGTAGAGTTGTTGAAATGCTATTTTTGGAAAGCACAAGCTGTAATAAATCATGACATCTGCAAATGACAGTTTCGAATGAACACATTTATTGGGACAGACAAGTATAGCACAAAGACTGCTATTTTCTTTAGGTGTTGACATAGTGTACAGTTGTTGAGATTAAACACAGATTCTCTGATTGTAAATTGTTTTGGCATTGTTAGGCCATTTGCAGAATAAATGAACTGAATACAAACATGGCTAGCATAGTTTTAACCCCGGTAATATAAATATACAGTTATTGTTTGAGAAAATTGAGATCAGATTGACCAAAAATGTCCAGGCTTTACAAAGTTCTTTCAAATACTAACTTTATTTCTGATTTTTTGGTTCAGATTTTTAAATTAATCCTTATTCATTATGAGTGTTTTCAGATGCTTGCTGTGGCCCACCACTAGTTGCAGACTCAGGTGAGGAGGAGGTTGGGGAAGAACTTGGGCCAATTCTGGAGCCTTGGAACACTCTGATGGATGCTCAGCATAGGACATAGAGATAGAGATAGGGTCGTCTGGCATTTCTCAGCCACCAATGAGGAGGAAGAACAGCTGGGACCTATTCCAGATGCATGCATGCAGAGCAGATAAGAGAGGTGAACAACAGAGGGCAAGGAGTCAACTTGTGAAGCAAAACAACATGGACACTGAATGGCCCCTCCCTGGCTGGGGTCTAAATAAGAGGAAATGGAAATGGTGGTAGTAGCAGACAACCATTCACATTCCTGGAGATTTTGCTCATTGTGTTTTGTGTAACAAAGACTGCCTTCCCAAAACTGAGGTTTGTTTATTTGAACAGACTTAATTTGCAGCCTTTTAGCTGGGAGCTCATGACCTTGCAATTATCTTAACAAACTGATAAGGTCTATTGCTTCAGTTAACTCCTTGCAGGACTCTTGCCTGGACTTTGTGGGTAAATGCCTTTAATTCACAAGGTATAAATAAAGAGGGGTTTTCTTTGCAAGGAGTCTGTTTCTTGCTTCTGTGAAGGCTGGGTCAGAACAATCTGTGTGTTTTTTATATGAAGATGATATTAGTGCTACATAGTAAATTGTATCTTCAATCTCAATTAATCCATTTGATATAAGATAATGGCTTTCATATTTTCAATAGAAAATATAAGAGCTGAAAAAGCTTTCACTTATTTAGTTAGAAGTTTAGTGTCAGGTATTTAGTTACCAAATGGTTAAGGAGTGCATATGAATATTGTGCCTCTCATTGGACATTCTGTCTGCGGTGGTCTGTATTCTCTCATGCCTTTTGAGAAATTGCTAGACAGGTTTCAATACAGTGTGTTACAGAATTCTCATTCTTCATAACTTGAGCAAAAAATTTACCAAGATGAATGGAAGATGCATTTATCATATTTTCAGTTAACACTAAATTCAGGAAATTAATTAATATCCTTAAGTACAAAATCACAATTTTAAATTATATTAATAGCCTTGTATATTGAATCATATCTAACATAATGAAATACAGCTTTGATAAGGAAAACATCCTAATCTAGGTGAGATAAATCAAATGCACAAATATAGGATCAGGAAGAATTGGCTTGGAGCAAGGTATGAGAGTAGGCTCTAGAAATATTACTGGACCATTAGCTGAACACGATTAGTGATATATTTACCGTCATATAAATCAGTTTATATACTAACCATTCCCAGGTTTATTTGCTAACTAAAAATTCTTTTCTTTAGTGAAATTAATTTTTGTTTCCATTTCTTTCATCATTAGCATATTGCCTGTATTGTAAAAGATTAATGTGCTATGAGATTTTTTTCTTTCTAGTGATCTGTTTAATTCATCGTCTTTTATTTTATTTATTTTTTGTTTGTCAAATATGTACAAGCTAACAAGTATAGGTATGAACATAAACATGAACAAAAGAAGTAAATATAGATAAATGGGGACAGTAAGACAGGGACAGTAGGCACGCTGGTGTGCTTATGCATGCCTCCTTTAAGGACCTCTTAAGAATGGGGTGAAGTCCACAGTATACAGTTTGAGATTGAAGCTGTGAGGGTTTGAGTCTGTAACAATGAAGTTGGGTAGAGCATTCCAGGCATTGACCACTCTGTTATTGAAGTCATATTTTCTGCAACCAAGTTTGAAGCGGTTTACCTTGAGTTTGTATCGATTGTTTGCCTGTGTATTATTGTGGTTGAAGCTGAAGAAGTCGTTGACAGTCAAGATGTTGTAGCAGACAATTTTGTGTACTATGCTTAAATCAGACCATAGGTGGTGCAAATCCAGATTGTCCAAACCCAAGTTTTGAAGCCTGGAGGCACAGGAGATTCTATTGTGAGTAGAGGAGTAGAGTACTCTTCTCAAGAAATATCTCTGAACCTACTCAATCATGTTAATGTCCGATATGCAGTGTGGGTTCCAGGCAGGCGAGCTGTATTCAAGAATTGGTCCGGCAAAGTTACTGGAGAAGAAGCTTTGCAAAATAAGATTAACAACTCTTAATGTGTTTTTGGCAATGCTGTTACAGTTTGTCATGCCCCTGTCAGAGTCTGAATCTGAGGAGGAAAATGAACAGCTGACAGGAAGTGGGAATATGGCTCCATTGGCTGTGGAGGAAACTGGGGAAGGTCAAAGTCCAGTTGGGCAGAGCAGGAGAGAGATAGAACAAGGAAGAGGGAGTTCAGAGGAAGATCCAGGCCCACCCCCTCTTCATCCTAGGGCATGCAGGGAGGAAAGGAGAAGAGAGCAACGTGGGTTGTGTGGCTTATGGGGGAGGAAAAGGCCCTGATTCCCTTCATTAGCCACACCTGGAAATGAAAGTTTAAAAGAAATGCATGCTGAGTGCAGCAGCTGCTGGGAGCAAACGTGAGTTTATCTTGTGTTAACTTTAGTTATCTGTGTTCCTGGCATCTTTATTTTATTTATTTATTTATTTATTTATTTATTTATTTATTTATTTATTTATTTATTTATTTAATTATTAAAATTTATATACCGCCCTTCTCCCAAAGGACTCAGGGCGATGCACAGCCTACTAAAACCACACATATATAAAAGTTAAAATAGAATTAAATAAGGGCTGTAACCAAATCTAAAATCCCAACCTTAAAATTCAATACTTAAACCCCATTAAAATTAATTTAGGATCAGCCCAGGCCGGCCTGCTCAAAGAGCCAGGTCTTCAAATCACGCCTGAACACCCTCAGGTCAGTGGTCGTTCTCAACTCAGGGGGGATCCCATTCCAGAGAGTGGGTGCCCCCACAGAGAAGGCCCTGTTCCTCGGAGTCGCCAGGTGGCACATAGAGGCCATCAGGACCCGAAGGAGGCCCTCCCTGTGGGAGCGCACAGGTCGGTGGGAAACTACCGGCAGAACGCAGTCTTGCAGATAGCCTGGTCCGATGCCATGGAGCGCTTTAAAGGACAAAACCAGAACCTTAAAGTGCACCCGGAAGGCCACCGGCAACCAATGCAGCTCGCGCAGGAGAGGCATCACATGAGAGCTTTTAGACGCCCCCATACCCACGCAGCTGCATTTTGTACCAGTTGCAACCTCCGGGTGCTCCCCAAGGGGAGCCCCATGTAGAGGGCATTACAGTAATCCAGACGGGAGGTGACCAGGGCATGAGTGACCATGCGTAAGGCATCCCGATCAAGAAAGGGCCGCAACTGGTGCATCAGGTGAACCTGATGAAAACCCCCCCTGGAGACGGCCGTAATATGCTCTTCTAATGACAGCCGTACATCTAGGAGGACATCTATATTGCGAGCCCTCTCTGTGGGGGCTAAGATCTCACCCCCAATACTCAGCGATGGAGTCAGCTGACTATATCGGGATGCCAGAAACCACAGCCACTCAGTCTTGGAAGGGTTGAGTCGAAGCCTGTTCTCACCCATCCAATTCCGCACGGCCTCCAGGCACCGGGACATAACCTCCACAGCATCGTTGGGGTGGTTTGGAGTAGAGATGTAAAGCTGAGTGTCATCCACATAAAGATGACGCTTTACTCCAAAACCACGGATGATCTCCCCCAGCGGCTTCACATAAATGTTGAACAAGAGAGGGGAGAGGACCGGCCCCTGAGGCACCCCACAAATGAGGGGCCTAGGGGGGACCTCTCCCCCCCATCAACACAAATTGCAAGCAGTCAGAGAGGAAGGAGAAGAACCACCGCAAGACGGTACCTCCAATTCCCAACCCCTCCAGCCGCTGCAACAAGATACTATGGTCGATAGTATCAAAAGCCGCCGAGAGATCTAATAGGACCAGGACAGAGGAATAACCTCTGTCACGGGCCCTCCAGAGATCATCAACCAATGCGACCAATGCTGTTTCAGTACTGTGCCTGGGCCTGAAGCCCGATTGGAAGGGATCTAAATACGTCGTTTCCTCCAGGTACTGAGGGAGTTGAAACGCCACCACACTCTCCACAAGCTTCGCCACAAAGGGGAGGTTGGAGACTGGACAAAAGTTATTCAAAAGCGCTGGGTCCAGGGCAAGCTTCTTGAGGAGAGGCTGCATCACCGCCGTTTTCAGGGCAGTAGGGAGCGACCCCTCCCTCAATGAAGCGTTGACAATCCCCTGGAGCCAGCCTCGTGTTACCTCACTGGAGGTAGAAACCAACCAGGAGGGACACGGGTCCAACAAACATGTGGTGGTGTTCAGCCGCCCCAGCAACCTGTCCATGCCCTCGGCGGTTACAGGATCGAACTCCTCCCAGATAACCATCTCAAGACTTGCCCCGGTCATCTCCCCTGGGACCACCCAGCTGGAGTCCAGTTCGCCCCGAATTTGAGTGATTTTATCATGCAGAAATTGGGAAAACACCTCTGCCCTGCCCTGCAAGAGATCTTCCCATGCTCTCAGCTCAAACAGGGAGTGGGTCACTCTAAACAGGGCGGCAGGCCGATTTTCTGCTGACACAATAAGAGCAGAGAAGTGTGAACGCTTCACCGCCTCTATTGCCACTAGGTAGGTCCTAATATAGGACCTCACCTGTGTCCGGTCAGATTCAGTGCGACTGGCCCTCCAGACGTCCTCCAGACGTCTTTTCTGGCACTTCATGTCCCTCAGCTCCTCTGTAAACCACGGAGCTGGATGGGATCTGTGCCGAGTCAGAGGTCGCAAAGGCACAACTCGGTCCAGAGCCTCAGTGGCCAACCTATCCCAGGTGGCCACTAAGTCTTCAGCCGAGCTGTGAGCCAGAGTCTCAGGAAATGGCCCAAGCTCCATGTGGAACCGTTCAGGATCCATCAGGTGCCTGGGACGGAACCATCTCCTCGGTTCCACTTCCCTGCGATGGGGGGTGGCGGCACAGAAGTCAAGCCTAAGAAGAGAATGATCGGACCATGACAAGGGTTTTATAATTATATCCCCGAAGCTACGATCATTCAACCACTGAGCAGAGACAAAAATCAGGTCCAGCATGTGTCCCCCAATGTGAGTGGGGCCAGAAATAATTGGGTTAGGTCCATGGCTGCCATGGAAGCCATGAACTCCTGAGCCACCCTTGAGGTCTCACCGAGCGAAGGTAGGTTGAAATCCCCCATGACTAAAAGCCTGGGGGTCTCAGCCGCCAGCCCGGCTGTCACCTCAAGGAGCCCAGGCAGGGCCAATGATATGTGTCAGGGAGCCAGGTATGCTATCAAAAGGCCCATCTGAACCCCCTGACCCCACTTCACAAAGAGGGACTCACAGCCGGCCGTCTGAGGAACAGTGGCCTCTCTAGGGCAAAGAACTTCTTTAATAATGGCCGCCACCCCCCCACCCCTGCCCTGGGACCTTGGCCGATGAAAAGCAAGGAAACCTGGTGGACACATCTGACCCAGAGGAACACCACCCTCTGGGCCCAACCAGGTTTCGGTAATACCTGCCAGATCCGCATCCTCCTCCTGAATAAGATCGTAAATCAGGGGGGGCTTGTTAACGGTGGACCTGGCATTGCACAACACCAGCCGGGTACCCAGGGACTGAGACTCTGTGCAACCAGGGCTGCAAGATGGGTCAAGAGGGTCGGAACGCGCTACCGATCGGAGACATCGGGCGTGCGGTCCCTTAGTCTGATATGGCCCTCTACCCCTGCCATATCTGTCTCTCCCACATATAGTGTCAATAAACCTCACTCCTGGTTGCCCACTCTCTGGCCCCCTCCCCACCCTCTGACCCTCTGGGCCCTCCCAGGCATGTGTGCCAGCCTGGCCAATCCCAAACCTCCCTGGGCTGTCCCCCAAGCCCAGTTTAGGTTCTATACCCAACCCTAATAAAAATTTTGATAAAAAATTTAACAAACGGGGACCCTCCCCCAGGCATTTTCTGCAGTTGTACCATCTCTCAGGGTCCCAGGACCTGTCATTATGGAAAGTCCTGGAGAGTCTAGAGGGCCTGAGAAAGGGGGACATTTCTCAGGGCATAAAGATCTTCAGTAGAATATCGTAATGGCTCCAAGGGATGTGCCCCCACTGTCCGATGACATAAGGACTTCACCGGTCGAGACCGGGGCTGTGCCCAGGAACACCCAGCCCACGTCCATGTCCCAACCAGCCGTCCTCGTCTCCACCGGTGATGCCGAGATGGCTGCGAGCTAGGCATCACCGACACCCCCGACTCTGGGATCGACACCTCCGAAGCCGACATCCCCGCCAAACCAGGCAACGACATCAAGGTCCGGCACCATCGTCGCTGGCGCCGGCGACTCCGCGATTGCCCGTTCTCCGCCGCACCCACCGCCGCCAGGGTCAACGAGATCTCCACCACTGCCATCGATCCAGGAGACTGCATCCGTCGGAGCCATTGTCGTCCGGGGAACACCCCGGCAGCTCTAGACTCTCCAAGGGCTCCAGAGTCTCTCAGCTGATTGTCCAATGTCACCAATCCTCCCCCAGGCCCTTTATCCACCTCTGCAACTGGTGGGGGCCTGGAGAGGAAAGGGACTCCATCCATGGCTCCATCCTCTCTCCGGAATCGCCGTCCAGCATCAACCACATCGGCTCCAAGGTCCTGCCGCTTCTTCAGGGTCGCCAACCCCCCTCTCGGTCTTTGCACCACCTCTGCCACCGGTGGAAACCTGGGGGGGAAGGAAGGTCTATCCGCGGCTCCATCAAAGACCTTCCGAGCCACTCTGGCAACCCCCGCGACTCTAGAATTATCCCCTGCAGCTTCACCAGGGGCCTCCCAACCCCTTCGGTCTTCCCCCCACCTCTGCCACTGGCGGGGGAACCTGAGGGGAAGAAAAGGTCCGTCAGCGGCTTCATTCTGCTGCCGCCGCCCACAACAGCCTCAAAAGGGCCTCTGATCGAAAAATGCCTCAGCGGTTTCGGTGATTCCAGCAGGTCTAAAGGCTCCGAAACCATCCCCCGTGGCCTCGCCAGGGATCTGCCACCCCCCCCCGCTCTTCCCCCCACCTCTGCCACCGACAGGGGGATCCAGGGGGAAGAGAAAGTCTGTCAGCAGCTTCACGTTGCTTCCGTCACCCGATATGGCTGCGGCAGGGCCTCTGCTCATTGGAAAATGTCTCAGCGGTTTCAGCGATTCCAGCGGGTCTAGGGGCTCCAAATCCGCCCCCCGTGGCCTCGCCAGGGATCTGCCACCCTCCCTGGTCTTCCCCCCGCCTCTGCCACCGGCAGAAGGATCCAAGGGGAAGAGAAAGTCCATCAGTGGCTTCACGTTGCTGCCGCCACCCGACATGACCGTGGCAGGGCCTCTGCCGCACGAAAAACGCCTCAGCAGTTTCGGCTATTGTAGCCGATCCAGGGGCTCCGAAATCGCCCCCCGCAGCCTCGCCAAGGACCCGCCATCCCCCCCGGTCTTTCCCCCACCTCTGTCACTGGTGGGGAGACTCAGGGAGTAAGGAGACTCACTCCAGAGCCCAGCTGATGGAGCGGAGCTCATCGAAGCACGTCTGCTGTTAAATAATGTGGCAAAAAGATCTTCCCAGCCATGTGGACTTATTACTGTGCCTTCATGTCTAGAATTCCTGCTCCTGTCCTGCCAAACTAATTACCTCATTTTGCCTTGATTGGACTTATAGTTACAGTTTTTGTTGACCACGTTTTGGACAATTCTCTGCAGCCAAAGGCTGTTCCTGGGAGAGTTTTTCTCCAGCCAGAAGGTAACCAGGACATTGAGGGCAAAGTTGGAGCTAATAAAGGGAATCCTACTGATTATCTGACTGTGTTGCCTATGTGCCATGCCTCAGGTCATCACACAGTGAACTCTGGGGCTTAGATCATTTGAGATGAGTACTCCTAGGTCTTTGACAGAGTGAGGGTCACCTACAAGATCATTTCTGCCCAACTTGTATTTGGTGTTCCGATTTTTATTGCCAATGTGTAGGACAGAGCATTTATTAATTGAAATTTGGAGATTCCATCAGAATCTTTTACATTTTTTCTTCTGTCTTTTCAATTTGTATAAATTGTTGATGTAAATTGTCTTCTCATAAAGACTTTACTTGCATCCCATACTTTCCTTATGTCTATATCTTTATTTAAATTAATTTTGAAACATTCTATCCTGTTATGAGATTTTTGGTGTAAATTGTGTTCAGAAGCAATATAAAGTCCATTTTAAGTATGAAAAATAGATCACAAAAGACCTTAGAAAATAAAGTGTAATTTTTAATATATGGTAATTATAATTGTATATAGTGCTTGGTTAATACAATACATTCAGGATTGTATTAATTCATTACACTCATTCAAAGTTACAGTGACTGTATATTTTATTTTATTTCCCAAATTGCTCTTATACTTTTAGTTATAATTATATAGTTGCAGTTTTTAGATATTTCTGTGTTTTAGTCAAAGTTTGTTTAGCTGTCTTGTCTTATCCTACTATCATCAACACCCTCACCCCCCTTTCTCTATTCTCTCCCAATTAGTATCTAACTAGGAGCTTTATATATTTTTTAACTTTTCTTTTTCTTAGTATGAGAAAGACCTTTAGAGTTGTGGCTTAATTTTTATACTTGCTTTGACAGCATGTCTGCTTTCTACTTCCTTGTATGTTGTCCTATTAGCTTGTTTGAAGAGAGAAAGAAGCAAAGAAAGGCATCCATTCATTTAAAGAGTGATAGATACCCACATGCCCACACCCACACAAACACAGAGAGAAACAGAGCCTCTGTTCTCCATAGTACTGAAATTTCCAACCTCATCAAATGCTACAAAACATGATAATCAATTTATAAAAGAGCGAACCATGAAATAATTAACCAAACAATCAAGGCTTTAAAATGTTGTAGTTGAAACAATTATCACAGTACATCTATATAAATTTTGTCTGACAGATTCACAAATTGTACAAAAATAGTTAAAAGTGCACTGAGAATATTTTAAAAAGAAAAATCCAAAGATTACAAATACAGATACACACAATGTACACATCATACCATTTTTTCTATTTTTCCAGCATTTATTCATGTATATGAATATTTTCTTATTCACAGTGTCTTTCACTTCATTCCAAAAAAACATTCTTTCTCATCCTTCCAATTCATGTAACTGCCCATAGTTGTGTGGCACCCTTTTGCATAACTCTTCTCATTCTGTTCCAAGCAATTCTTAATCTTTTCTTTGCATTCATATGTTCAGTAACATTTTCAACAATATGTTTCCACTGATAAATTATGTGTGGTGTCAATAAATATATAACTTTCCCCCCCAGAATTATATGTTCTTCTTACAGATATTTTATTTAAGCAAGACACTTTAGAACAGGGTTGTCAAACTCACAGAATCATGGCATCATCACGTGATGTATCATTACTTTTTCTTATCTCTTATGTTAGTCTAGGACCTATGATGGTAAATCAGGATTGTAAACCAGCTATTTATCCTTGAATCTGTATTTACCAGAATCTGGCAAATGTATTGTCTAGTACATTGGTAATAATTGCCTAGTATATTATCGACAAGAAGCAATACTTATCTGACAAAACAGAAATTCTCACTATCTTCAGCAACATCACTCGCCATTTATTACAAGTAATGGAAAATGCATGTTAAAAGACAAAATAAATGCATGTTAGAAGACAAGAAATTAGCTAAATATAATCTGTTTTATTGTGCTAACTGGCTGCTTTCAATTATAGGTTATACATATAGCTAAAGAATCTTTTAAAACAATCTTCCCATTATCATTCCATATACATCAATATAATACAATATACTTCCCTGGATCAGTATCAGACCATGTAATCAGAAATTACTCTATAAATAAGGTAAAATTTCAGGGATCACACATACAGAAATAAATCCAAGATGGTATGTTAACTGAAAATAAAGTTCTAATAATGTTTTATTTAGTGCTCCATAGCCTAGCAACAATCCATAATACAACTTGAATCACTAGTAGATTTCTTTTTAAAACAATATTAAATATATCTATGTATAGTTTCTTTCCTGATTGAATTATACCAATCCATGCATGTAACCTCATTTAAAAAAAGCTTCAGCTTCAGTAGTTACATTCCTCAAATGCCTTCAGTAGTTTATGCCTCAAATTTCAGGAGATAAAATTAGTATAATTAATGTATGCCTTTGAAACTTAGATTTCATTAGTGTCAGTTTACTGTACCATAGCTTTATCGAATACTGTCATATTTCTTCCTTGCTAAATATACCAACATAATTGTTGTTGGGGTAGGGGTGAAGATGTTATGAATGAATGTTACGTGTTTTCTCCCTAGTCAAATAGTTTAATCTCTTGTTCTTTTCATGTATTGATCAAATTTCAAATGATCTCTAAAGTGACACCAAATAATAACCAAAATTCATAAAATTATGACAAGAATAAAATTCTGCTTTCTGTTATATAACATATTTATTTATATTTCATATTCATATTTATATAAAAAATCACAATACTCAAATATACATATCACTTAGATGTTGTTTCATGTGTTGAAGAGTTAGAGGTCAAAGTTCTTCCAAAGATGTCAGGTCTAATTGCCCCTGTACTATGACATGGCATTTTAAAAAACTGGAATTTAATGTTTCTGACAGCCATCTAGGGAACTTTTGCTTTTGTTTTTGGCTTTTGTTTTATTCTGTATTCTTATTGCTCAGGATCTGTAGATTGAGGTCACTATTAATCTATGAAATGAATAAATGGGAAAAATGTTCACCAACCAATAATAAACTGTAACAGCAGGAAATACCATCAAGGCACAGAAACAAAAATTAACTCCTTCTAAGGGTTTAACTGAATAAATTAATTTGAAAGGGGGCTACGGAGGCTCATGTGGTATGACACTGGGCCTGCTCAGTGCTGAGGTCGGCGGCTTGATTCCCGTGAGTGAATAAACTGTGTAGGGACAAGTAAAAAGCCTGCCCCAAATGCCTACCAGAATTCAGGCATCCCATGGGCAAAGATAACGCCATCTGAAAAAAATTCCTTTCACAGAGGCAGCCAGCCACCTCAGTAATCCCTGGCTAACATACACCATACGTTTAAAAAAAATGAAAGAGAGAAACTTAAAAAATATATAAGAATTTAAAAGCAGATTTTCAGCAAGCTCATCATTTTAGGTGTAGATGAAGAGCAAAAAAGAAAGAAAATAAATTAATACAATGTATGTGTATATGCCAGTATAAGATATAAGTTTTCAAGGTTAGAAAAAAAAGACTGGTAGAATTGCTTTTGGGCTAATTTCATCATGCTTTTGTTTTTCTAACCTAAATCTGCAACTTTTGCCTTATGTTATACCATTCCAGGCTGTATACATATTTCTTTCATGCCTTTTCAGAATTCTTTCAAAATGTAGAGCTACTTGATGATGTTATCAATCTTTTGCTTATACCAGACATAAGAGCTATCAGCAAAGCTTCTCATCTACCAGTGTACATACTGTCTTTCAGCACACCATCATTTATCATTCTCCTTGGTGGGCAGATTGGACTTTACCTGCACAGCAGGTAAGATATTTTGTAGGACTATTTTGTTCTCCCTCTGTGCTGTTATTTCTCCCTTCTGTCTACTAACTAATGATCTCCAGTTCCCTTTTCAAGGAGTTTCTCTCCTTCAATATTCGTTATATTGCCCCATTTTTTTCCTCTCAGTAATCTTCACATTTGTGATTAAATAAAATACATTTTAAAAAATAATACTGAGTCACTATGATAGAAATTCATGTCATATAAGAACACAATAGAGCATTAAGAGGAAAAGAAATAGTTAGAATAAAAATAAACACATTATTTGGATTGATGGTTAGATTTAGATTTCAGTGGCACATGGGGAACATTTGAAATGAGTGGGCTTAAGACAAGACAGGTAGCATAGCAAAGCAAAAGTTAATTATAGAAAATATAAATCTATTTCTATATTGTAGTATGCATAAAGTTTTTCAAGCTAGTTTCCATAAAATTCTAGGATCTACAAAAATTTGAAAGGTTCCACAAGGAATTATGATGTGGTAGGGAAAACCTTCAAATGCACTGGTCTTGGATTTACACTAGCCATCTCCTCTGATCCTTCCTTGATGGTACATTTTCCTTTTTATCAATTGTATTCACCATGGTTTGTCATCATCATTATTTGCAATGGTCCCTGCAGGAAGTGAGTAGCTGATTTTAGATGATCATCACTCAAGTTATTTGTCTCCTTACATGTGCATGACTTCCTGCCTGTTTTCAGAAAAATTATATAACTATTTTCACATAAAGACTATATATATTTCAAAAGCCATTTATATTTTGTTTAGAAACAAAAGGTAAATTATGGTGAATCTTTCTATCCCCTTTCATATTACAGCCCATATTTCTATGTTTTCATGGGCATATTCTCAATTGGTCTGAGCCCTATAGCCCATTTTCTGGGTGAATGCCCAAAGGCCATAGCATCCAATAGCACTCTTAATCTGGGTAACAGTAGATTCAGCATGAAATTCAAATTATGTATTCTCATCATATTGATTTATTTTTTGGAACAGGTTTAGTTTGACTCTTCAGCTAAGACTTACCTGTTCTGTTTGCACCTGTTCAGTATAGCCTTTAGAATCACTAGAGAACACAGGATCATCCACAATGATCAGTAGTATTCCTTAGGAGAAGAGAATATATTATAGGTCTGTTGCACAGTTAGCCAGATGTTCAGATTGGATTTGGCATTGTTGTCTACCCACTGAATCATTTCCAAGGACCTGGGATAGGCAAATCTGGAAGTTTGATGGTATTACAGATAACGTCGCAGGATGTAAGCCGTTCCAAGTAAAGTTACCTTTTGTAATTGATTGGTGGGGAATTTGTTAATGCCGATGGTGTTCAAGTGGTATTGCATTGTTTTGGAACTGGATTCAAGGCACTTATTACTATTAGTACTACCTCTGTTTGCTTTTGCCACAATTGTGCTATTTCTGTTTGCAGATCTTTGTATTTTGTTATCTTTTTCAGTTTTTTCTCTTCTATTCCGTTGTCTCCAGATACTGCCATGTCCACTCTTCAGACTTTTTTTGTCTTTCTGATTGACAATTATTAAGTCTGGAGTGTTATGTGTCAGATGCCTATCTGTTTGAATTCTACAGTTCCAGAGTGATTTAGCTTCTTCATTTTCTATGACTTTCTTTATTTTATGGTCCCGCTTGCAGTTCTTGCTTGCATGCAAATGATATTTCTTGCAAATTTTCCAATGCACCATTGTTGCTACTGTATCATGTAATTGCTTGTAGTCAGTGTGTGCAATCTTCTTGTAGCAGCTTACCAGGTGGTCTATTATTTCTTCAATTTCTTTGCAGTGATGGCATTTACTATCTGTTGCTATCTTCTCAATTCTGGTTTTGTATGCATTTGTTCTTAAGGCTTGGTCTAGTCTAGTGCAACCAGAATTAGTCCCTAAAAAAGGCAAATAAACACGCATTGGGCAAGGGAAGAGTAAAGCAGAAGTTAGGTGTATGAACCAAGAATTTACTTTCAATACTTGTTCTGTTTGGAAACTAAGACAACTTCTTCTTTGCATTCATTATGGTCACTGTACTTATTAAACATTCCTCTTGTGTTATATTATTTATTGCATAGATAACCAACTTTTCTGTAGTGTTGAAGCTGGAATCATGATTCTCTTCCAATGGTTGTTCCCGAGCTTCTTCAGTGTTCAACCTAATTTGAACCTCTGTACCTTCTATTGTGATTTGATTCCTATCTTCTCCAGGGATGAAGTACAGATGCTAATAAGCACATGTACATGTGACCTTTTTTCCCCTTATTTGCTATCTGGCTTTACTTCTACATTTACCTCAAACAAAATTAAGTGCTCACTTTGCAACTAACATAGAAATTCAGCATTAGGCTGGCAACTTTAAGAAATGAATAGTAAGCTTGCCAGCCCTAGCATGGACTGCAATAACTTTGGCATACCTGCTGTGTAATTTTCCCATTGACAAAAGCAAGCACTTTAAGCAAGAATTTCGTTAAAAGTGGCAATATTTCAGTCAGTATTTCAAGATTTAAAGTTCTGTTTCCCTTAATTCTTTTTACTGGTTGGTACTCAGTAAAGCTTCCTATTTCGCAGGAATAAAGTATAATTTAATCCTCTTAAATTTTTGATATATTTCACTCATGTTACATTTTTCCCATTATAATTTTACTTAATCAGTATCATCTATAGTTTTATTCTCTCTTTGCCTTATCTAATATTAAAATTACCTGTGAAAGTAGACTCCTTGAACATTATGCTTCTCTCTATTTATTCTCATCCTGCTCGGGAAAATATATATTGGAGCATTTAGAATTGAGTTTGATATCACACTGATATAATAATAACATACTTTGGAACTCAAGCAGGCATTGAAATAATTTGTTCTATAGCATTCCTTAAATTGAATTTTTAACCCAACAAAAGATTGGAGTAAAAAAAAGTGGAGAGTCCTAAACATTTGCATGCATATCTCATTCTAATTCAAAATAACAATGGCTAGAGATATAATTTCATGTCCATGTAAACTTGTTTGTACTTTACTTCATTATAGAAAACATGAAATAACTGATAATAATAGTAAGAGCCATGATTTTATCAAATGTCAATAACTTTGGTAAGCAGCTGCAAACAAAATTGCAACATGCATAAAGCTGGAAGCATCTACAGAAAACCAAGATTTTATCAAAAGTACAAAATAGAAGTGGTTTCACAGTGCAATCTTCATTCCATACATATTTTCATGTAATATTGCCACAAAAATATCCCTGCGACAGATATGCAGCCATTTGCATGACCTTTGCATGCAGCCATTTGTATGACCAAGATAGACTATTTTCTTTCCCAACTTATTGGAACAAGATCTTTGTGTTGAGGCCATTGAGGCCTGTGATTTTCTTTGTCTGTCAACAATGCACGTGAACCGAGGCTCATGTTTTGCTCCATTTATCACCAAATCTTAGCATTTCAGGATCTAAGAAATTTGGTGTAAATGGCTCCTTCCCTCACAGTCTTTTGAATCCTCTCAAATAAACTTATAATAAAATTAATCAAGATAAATTTTGTTGCATCCACCACATCCTTTGGCATGCTCATCATAATATGCAATAAGAATATCTGTACTACTTGCCAGGTATGGCCAAATCAAACAAGCCAATAAAACAAGTTACTCCTTCCCCTTTGATAGTTTTAATATCAAACAGGAAGGAGTAAAATAAGATAGTAACAAACTCACAAGAAGAATATCTATAATATCTATTTCAAAAGTGTTGGCTAAAACCCAAATAATTAGCTAGGAAAGAAAAAAACTTTGTCCCAAAAGAAGTTGATTGGACTGCTTTTAAGTGCAGTCATTTTCTTCCCTTCAGCTTGCATATTCACATGGCTGTCCATATGATGGCTGCATTGTCTTTTTAAGGAAAAGGAGGAAGAAAGATCCTCTGCAGAAAGACTGCATATAATAGCACAGTTGTAAATAATAGCATGACTGCCCCAGGAAACACACATCTTTACAAACTATGTATGCAAACTGTAGTTTGGCAACTATGTCAGAAATATTCCCATGATAAAACTTAGTTTGCTTTGATGAATTGAAAAGAGGTAGGAGGATGAAATTATCTCTATGTCAAGCAATGCATTTTTAATTTCCATCTCTGTACTTATAAATCTCAAAAAACAAAACTGAACAGATTGAAAAATCACACTATCAGATTTACTTGGAAAGGGGCCAAGTCTAGAATTAAACAGATAATACTGCATTATTTGTAAGAAAGGGTGTTTAAAAAAAACACACAATTATGTCAATATGCCCTAAAATGAAACTTTGTAAATGGCTAAAAAATTTAAGATGCAACTAAATGGCTACAAAGGAAAGAAAATATACATTATATGACAAAATAAAATGACTGTTCTTCTAACTCATTTTGATAAAGTTGCAGATCAGGAATTAAAGTAGTTTCTGTTTCTAGAAAATCTACATTCAAATGGGCATCAATGAGAAAAGTATTTTTCCTCTTTATGTTCAAGTGGTATTCAGAATACATGCTTTTCACCAATAATTTAAGCAAATTGAAAATTTTGAAAATTCAAAATTAAAGTTTCATAAATTCAAGCAAAATCAACATATATTTTGAAACATAAAGAACAATAATGTAAAGTACAGTACTGAATGTCATAGTATGGTAAACACAAATCAGAGAAATAGACGGAATGTAGAGAGAAGGATGTCACGGCAGTTGGTTGTATTTTTAAAGACCATTAAACCACCCTTTAGAGCCAAACTAGCACAAGATATTTTCCATCACTTAAATTTTGGAACAAAATGAAAATAAATCCATTATGGAATAACAAACAATGGAGCAGCTCAAAGAAAGAAATATTAAATAGCAAGAAAACAGCACTATACCAATAATTAACCCAGAACATTATAATTAAAATATATAAGTCAACACCAACACCAACACCAATCAATTAATAATAGTAAAATAATGTATCAGGTTATAAAATCAGAACAAAATATTTCTTTGAGGATTTGCAGTACTAAGATTACAAAATGCAAAATGCAGAATATGTACATTTTCTGTCATTGAGCATTGAGATTATTTAAAAAATGTTACATGTAAAAGATCTCACATACTGTACATTCTCCTATCACAACCCTTTCCTATCATATCCTGCCCCAAATAATAGAAATGTAATTACTATTATTTAAGCAGTAGTATTCTGGTATTTTCAAATTACTGAAAGCTTTTCATTGCTCATCCAAATAAATTGCTACTGTATTCATATTCACTCCTACTTTGGCTGTATGGGTAAAAAAATTAAATAGGGTGACAAAATCCACTATAAAGAAATTTTCCAAAGTTGCCAAGAAGAATTTAAAAATGCTAATAAAATGTAAGCATATACAAAGTTATATATTTGAAGATTACTCAGACTTCACATATACACTAATGGACTACTATAAACAAGAATGGCCTGAAAATAAAACTGCCAACATTTGTCTTTACATAAATCTTTATGATAAGGTCTTTATAGAGTAGGGTATTGTTTTTTTTACTTGGTTTTCTGGCCTGGTGTTAATCCCTGCTTATTTAGCTGTTGGTTGCTGGAGATGTATTCTGAGCTTTTTTCATTGGTAGAAGGAGATAGGTAATAGGAAGGATGATGATAATAATAATAATAATAGTAATACAGTCTTAGTAAATAGTTTGACAGCGTTGTGGGAATTAGTTGTTTAGCCGAATGATGACATGTGAGGAAAAACAGTCCTTTTGTCTATTTGTTCTGGTGTGTAGTGGCCTATAGCGTCGTTTTGAGGGTAGAATTTGAAACAATTTATGTCCAGGATGTGAGGAGTCTGTAGATACTTTCACAGCCCTCTTTTTGATTCGTGTAGTATACAGGTCCTCAATGGAAGGCAAGTTGGTAGCAATTGTTTTTTCTGCATTTCTAATTATCTGTTTAAGTCTGTGTCTGTCTGTATCTGCTGCTCTTCATGTGGTCTTGGGGAAAAAAAGATACTCCAGATTAATATAGGCTTCCATATTCAGTCTGTATAGGGCAAAATAAAGAAGGAGGATTTTTCATGTGATGCAAGCATTCTTTAAAGCAAAGGAATTATCTCAGCTGTTACAACATCTCAGTTTGAATTTTATTTAGTGAGCAAGTTCCTTGCAAGTTTTTATATCCTGTTCCTGTTATGCCTAAACTACCATCTTTATGCCTGTTTAATTGAATCAATTAGTGTCCATGATGAGGAATACTGGCTTCCAATCAGGGGTAAGATTCTACCAGCTCTATCTGGTTCTATATAACCCCTTGTTAACTTTCTAAGTAGTTTGGAGAAATGGTAGTTAGAAGCAATCTCTGTTTTTTCCACCCTTATTACATTCTTGGCAGACAGCCTAGACTTCCTGTCTCTGGAGCTTCTGAGGCTTTCTTAAAGGAGAAGGGTTGTTTTAAGACTTTTACATGCTGTTGGGAGAAAATATTTCCCTGGACAATCAGCACTTTGAAGAAATAATTGAATAATGAAACAAAGCTTTTAGTGACAGGGAACCAAGATGAGTGACATTCAGCAAGGCTTCTTGGCTAGCTAGAAAGATTAACATTCAAACTTGAGTTTACATATCCTTTCTAAGTTTTGGTCTAAAACTGGTTTTTGGTGAAGGTTAATTCTGTGCTTGGTGATGTTTAATCCTGTGTTTATTGATGGGATCATTTTCCTTATTCAGCTTCAACAAGCAAGTTACTGTTATGATTTAATTATTTGTATTGTGTTTCAACTTTTTCTTGCCTCATGGTTTCTTTTTCTATTTGGGGAGGGGGTCTTCCTTCACTGCTTTAATACTATCTGTCACTGTCCTTTTGGGGTATACTTCTAAGAGGCAGGATTCAAGCTTGTCACTGACTTTTTTTACTGCTTTTCTGGGGGGCATGTGACCTTTCCTTAAATCTGATGATTTCCTTAGGATATCTTGTGAGGTAAGTGAGACCAGCTGGTATTTTTAAGTGTTCAAATGGATTGCTTCTCCTGAGTATGCTCTTTCTGGAGAGCTTAAATGACTTCTCTGCTAAAGGGTTGCTAAGCAACTGGCCATTAAGCGAGGACCTGGTCATTAAGCGAGGACCACTTGCATTTGGTTTGCCAGTCACATGGCCATCTGCCCAGGCCCGCCCCAGTCACATGACCCCCTAGCCATTCCCACCTCAGTCACATGACCCCCTAGCCACTCCCAGTCAGCAAGCCACTCCCACCCCAGTCACATGACACCAAGCCACACCCACAAATTAGGCCATGCCCACAGAACCAGTTGTTAAGAAATTTGAATCCCACTCCTGCCTCCAATGAACTTATTCAGTGGTTCATTATATCTACTATCCAGTTTTTATGGCCTCTTTAATAACATATACAAAGGACACAATGGTATATAAATAACATAAGAATATCCAAGTTCTGCTATGCTTCTCAATCCTATTTTCTTGACTAATTGGCTGGGATTACCAAACAATAGTTCTTTGTCCCTATAGATTAGGAGTCCCTAAAGTTTATACCATCACACCTCCTTTTAGTATAATCGTAATATATATATGGCTAGCTGAAGAGAGCTAACTAGCTCGAAATAGATCTATACTAGTCTCCCTTATTTATTATTTAAAATTATCAGCTTAAAAACCTTACACACATGTAAATAAAAGACAACGAAACAAATAGCTTTCTGTCGGTATGGTCTCTGGTGATGAGCTGAAAGACAGAAAAGAAAGCAGTATGCTTTCTCCCTTAATTGGGGCTTAACAGGATGTTGTAACATGAAGTATATATATATATATATATATATATATATCTTTGGTTCTTCGGGTTTTCTTCCACGTAGCATTGGAAGTATTTAGGCGACGTTTCGATGAAGTCTTGTGCTCCGAGAAGCACAAGGCCGAAGACACAAGCCTGAAGATGATGAATGAGACTTGATCAAAACGTCACCTAAATACCTCCAATGCTACGTGGGAGAAAACCCGAAGAACCAAAGATCCACATACAAATACCTGCGAAAACCTCCGAAAACAAATATATATATATTTGGAACCGACCTCTTCCCTAGTCCAACACCTCAAAGCCACAGGACATAAGATTGACTTTAAAAATACCAGAACTATCGCCAAAACCGAACACTTCAACAACAGAATAATCAGAGAAGCCATAGAGATAGAAAAACGCCCACACAGCATGAATAAACGAGATGACACCTCCCACCTACCAGCCATTTGGAAACCCGCCCTCATTAACAAATGAGTACCTAACATAAAGAAGGACACCAGACCCACACCCACGAGGGCCACACAAGAAACTACCACCACACTTCCACGCAGAAAGCAGATTCACACCCACACAGAAGATGAAACACGACCACGGACCAGAAACCGTACCACAGCTGCATCACTACCTGCATCAACCCCCCCCCAACCCATACATGAAGGGAACTGACGCCCACCATGAAGATGTGGCACGACCACGAACGCGAAGCCAAACAACAGGATCACAGCTCACCAGCTCAAATCCCCCAGCAACTGAGACTAACCTGAGTACAACCAAACCCCCACCAGAACAGAACACACCCCCAACCAATCAGAACACAGCCAATCCCCCAACCAATCAGAACACAGCCAAACCCCCAACCAATGAGAACACATCCCCACCCAATCAGAACACAGTTAAGCCCCCACCCAATCAAGTCACACCCGCACTAGTAGTTAAAAGGAAAAAGCAGCTGCAAGCTCACATTACTCTGAGAAGCACAAGGCCGAAGACGCAAGCCTGAAGATGATGAATGAGACTTCATCGAAACGTCACCTAGATACTTCCAATTTTACGCGGGAGAAAACCCGAAGAACCAAAGATCCATGTATATATATATATATATATATATATATATAGGTTTTAAGCTGATAATTGATGAGTATATATATATATATATATACTTTGTATTATAACACCCTGTTAAGCCCCAATTAAGGGAGAAAGCATACTGCTTTCTTTTCTGTCTTTCGGCTCATCACCAGAGATCATACTGACAGAAAGCTATTTGTTTCATTGTCTTTTGTTTACATGTGTGTAAAGTTTTGAGCTGATAAATAATTAAATAAGGGAGACTAGGATAGATCTATTTAGAGCTAGTTAGCTCTCTTCAGCTAGCCATACCCTTACTGGGATTCGAACCAGGGAAGTATTACATGTGAGGCAGTTCTAATTGCCACTAGACCACTGGCTCTATCCTGTTCAGCTGAGGCAGGGGAACAAGTATATACTTTGTATTACAACACCCTGTTAAGCCCCAATTAAGGGAGAAAGCATACTGCTTTCTTTTCTGTCTTTCGGCTCATCACCAGAGACCATACCGACAGAAAGCTATTTGTTTCGTTGTCTTTTGTTTACATGTGTGTAAAGTTTTGAGCTGATAAATAATTAAATAAGGGAGACTAGGATAGATCTATTTTGAGCTAGTTAGCTCTCTTCAGCTAGCCATACCCTTAATTGGGGCTTAACAGGATGTTGTAATACAAAGTATATACTTATTCCCCTGCCTCAGCTGAACAGGATAGAGCCAGTGATCTAGTGGCAATTACAACTGCCTTACATGTAATACTTCCCTGGTTCGAATCCCAGTAAGGGTATGGATTTAATTACATTTATACAATGTAAAAGGCTCCTCACCTCTTTTCTGTCTGTCCAATTCCCAAGGGAGGTATACTTCACAGTTTGGGAAACCTTGCTATAGATCAAAGCTTTAAAGTCATTAAAAAGTCATCAAGGATGGTCTATGATTCTAAACGTTAGGAAAATGTGTCCCTTCACTCACTAGCCTTGGTTTTAACAAAGCTTGCTTTTTCCCATCTGGATTGGATCTTTAGGGGTGAGAAATAAATCTATTGGTGTTATGAAAATATTCTTCAAGTCAGTGTGCATATATTTATTTTAATACGAGTGCAGCAAACCTACATGCCACATCAGTTCTCACAGTTTGTTTCTTAAAAAAAAAACACCCTCAAATACATTCTAAAGCATACCATGAATGGCAATAACTGACTAACTATAAATACTTTTCCTTCATTTCCACCTTACTAGAGAATCAGCAAAATTTGGGAAATGTAGCTCCCACATTAGTGAGTAAAATTACATTTGTTCCTATACAATACAAAATTAATCTGTTACAGCATTCTTGAATAGATAGGTTTGATCCAGCCACCTGGTGGCACTGTTGATTAAATTTAAAAAGAAAAATAAATTTCACTCACAAGTAAGATGAGCTTAGCTCCTCAGAATTAAATTGGTCCCATGGCTGCCTGTGAATCCTGTTGCTGCTCTTTCTTGAGGGATAATGAGCAAGTCTAAGTAAAAAAAATGATGCTGAAGGTTACTTTAGAAGTATATATTTAACACAGAAAACTGACATAGGAAACAAAAGCACAATGTGCCAATTTAAAAATATGAATGCAGTGGAAAAGAATTGCAAATATTGACAGAATTGAGACTTTTTCCAGAACAAAAGAGACAGCTGAAAAGATAAGGTGCCAAAAATGTCAGGTTTGGGGGTTCTTTTTTCATCCTCCAGAGATTAACACAAAAGATTGAATTACCAAATGAGACCTGAGTTTGCTGTTTTAGTACATCTGACAGGTCATACAGCCCTGAGGGGAAAACATTCACATTTCTGCCTTGGCTCCATATAATGAACACCAGGAACATTTCCACGTCCAAGGTACATTTCTCCTTAGAAGTAACTAGAGGATGTCTCTGAATTTGTTGTGGTCTCCATGAAGAAATTTCAGTTGCAAGAAAGAGGAAAAACATAAACAAATATATACACTTTCAAAGTGCATATTTTATTTATATTTTAAAATATAGATACAAGATATTTAACACTGAAAAGTGCAAATGATGATGTCTACCAGTTGGGATATGTATCACACTGTGTTCTCTTTGTAGCTAAAGCATGATTCAGAGAAAATCATTGTCCTTTTGTATGCATCGTCTAGATGTGGCCTTGTGAAACAAAAGATAGAATTTTTATAAAACAGTTGTAGTGAAATTCAGAATCTCCACTTTAACAGTATAGCCTGAATGGTTTGTTTATCCCAAGGGGAAATATTCTTTATGAAGATATTCAAAAATCAAAACTAGCATAGCATGAATTCTCAAACCACAATATTTTGATAAAATGACAATTTATTTTTCAGCTTCAGAAGTGTGTCATAATGGACAGGCAAATCTATTCAATTGGTTTTGCTTAGTTTCTATTTTTCTCAAATTGATCTCTTTTAGAGAAGTTTTGAAAAAGTAGTTTTAAAGATAGAGTTATAAAGGATGTAGATCCTCAGACATTTTTAAAAGTAGCTTCCCTTTCACAAAAGTATCACATATGAAAACATTATAAACATTATAGAAATAAATATCAGATATGACAGGATAGAAATATCACCCAATGTCCTTTCACATTCATTTCCCCTAAATATGTTTTACGCTAGTATGTTTTATCTTATTATGTTTCTTTATAAAACTGCAAGACAATGTGAACACAAAAGAAATATGAGTAATATTAAATATATGCTAACTTAAGAAAGGATGCAAGAGTTCATGAAGTATATGTGAAATTAACAGTATAATTAAAGTGTCACAGCTCCTTTTGACTCTTGCTTATTCCGACACGAAAAGGAAGAAGAGATTGTACTTTGAAGTACCATTTAAAGGGAATGGCTTTAAAGACATTAAAGACATGTTTTGTTCAAAGATGATTCTAGGTTTATGTTTGGATCTTGAAGTAAATCTAGAGAAAACTCTTGGCTGAAAATTTGGATAATTAGTTACAAGCATTCACATAGAATGCTGGATTACATGCCCTATTAAATTGACAAGGTAGAAGGGAAATTAGCTCAACACAATGTGTGAGTTCTATATTAAATAATATCAAAGCATAGAATGTGAATGAAGAAATAGACAAATAAATAAATAACTGCCAATAAATTCAGTGTGTTTTGAATTCCTATTTGGCTAACTAAAGATAAAGAAAACTAATTGGGAAACATGAACATGCATGAAATATCCATGTCTGGTTGATGTTCATATGTACAGGCTGAAGATATGAAACAATTTCTGTGATTTCATTAAACTGAATATGGTATTCATGTTTGTGTGACTGGAAAACCTATATACAGGCTATGTAGTAGATACTAGACACTTAATCCAATACACAGAATTAAGAACAACTAAAACTTTATATCACAATGGATTTCTTTTTCTGCATAGAGAGATTGCTTACTACACTACGTCAGTTCCAGATGGGGATCCAAAATCGATTCCTTAATATTTGACTGGCATACTGTCCTTAACCTTGAATCCATAACTGTTCCTGGTTTGTAGATGTAGAAAGCACTCTTTTATTTATATATCAGCAAGACTCAGCCTTTGTTTTATTTTTCACTGTTTTTTTTTATTGAGAGCTTTGACAGAGAGTGGCTTTGCATGGCTTGCTCTTTTCTGTTTTACAGAATGACACAACAACCAACAGGCTTTGAAATCTTAAATTTGTTCTATCTTTTGCAGAGTTAAAATTATGCTAAGAGTTTTTTCAGTAATATAATTGCTGCAAATCTCTATGATACCAGGTTGCATTTCTGGTTTTATAGTTGCTAAAGCATCTTGCAAATGCTAGTAAAAATATTTTTATTGAAATGGGTACTTTATTACAAAGATAATTTCTTTTGCCCAAAATAAAATGTATACATTTAAGGTGCAAGCTCAATGCACGCTGAAGATCTCCTGCAAGACACTCCTGAGATTTTCAATTCTCAATTATTGCAGAGGGCATAGAAGACATTCAGTGTACTGGGAGATCAAGGCCTTTGTTGCTCCCTAAATGCTTCCATTAGGCTTGTGAGACATAAACTGCAGAAAATTGCTGCCTAGTCCTAGCACAGTAAAATTGCTGTGGTGCAGCTAAAGACATTCCAGAAAAAGAACACGGTGACCTATTCAAAACATAGAGAACTTCTCTTCTCTTCTCTTTCCCTTCCCCTTTCTCTTTTCTTCATTCTCAAGCATTTTTCTAAGATTTTAGTTATGCACAACTTACAATTTTCTTACCTTACTCTTTTAAAACTTTATTCCTACTAAATACCATCAAAATATTTTGAAGAAATGTATTTATTCCTTTTCCAAACTGGAACACATTTTTAAACCTTAACAGTGCACCTGAGCTTATCTCTATATTACCACTCAAAAGCCCTCCTTTCTCCTTTCATTTTGTGAACTATTACATTTCATCTAGAAAGGTGGCTAAGAGAAAACTGGAACTGAAATAGAAATATCTCTACCAAAATTATTGTATCAGCTGAAAAGTCACATTTCTGTGAGTTGCATTCTTGCGGAACTCATTCTTCTCTTCTTATAAAACAGAAGAAAGGCCACATAACTTGGTCTGTTAATTCTTGCTTTTAAACAGCATGGGGAGAAAATAATTAGAAATTTATCCAGTCAAAATATGTTTATTTCAAATTCCCTGAATATACAAGAAAGTTTTAAATGTATGATAATACAAATATACTGCATTACTATATAATGCAAATATACAAAGACAGAAAAAGATTGCTGTTAAGAAATTTCAAGTTCAAAGGATGTATATTATAGAAGGATATATGCAGAATCTATATATATGTGTGTGTGTATGTATTTACATATACATGTATGTATGTATATTATAGAGAGATTGCTTCAAAATGCACCCACTAAGAAAATGAATAAAAGAGGCATATAAGGTGAATCCGGCTCATAAAAGCAAACAAAAATATTCAAGTAGATTTTCCCCTACTTAAATACATCATCTAATTAGGTAATGAGGGCAAATGGAAGTTGATTATAGTATAATTATTGTAAAAAGAAAAATGCAAACTCCCTAAGGTTTATTGCTATATTTTGAAAGATTCCTTGTCATTTTAGTTTCTTTCTTTGCTGTGTATTTTGTGAAATGCTGTAAGCAACTTTTAGATTATTCTGTGGATGGATAGGTTTTTTTCATTTATTATTTTATTGCTTTTAAAATAATAACATAGAAATATGAAATATACCCACAAGGATAAAAATACACGCACTGTGAGAAAAAACAAAACAAAAAACATAGAGGGTTTTTTTAAAGGTGAAAAAGTACAATAACAGAAAGATATAATGTATCAATTTAGCTGTAAATAGTTGCAATTCTGTGCACATATTATTCAAGTACATATGCATTTCTAATATATTTACATAACCAATGCATAATTAACCTATTATAGTTTGTACAAATGAGTCCCATATTTAAATTATATTTGCCCATACAAAGTTTTTGTCCTTGGTGATCTCTCATATGTGGCAAGTATAACCAGATCTTCAATCTATTGGGTGAAAGGGGCCATACATTTATCTTTTGAATGCTGTAGTATCAGTATTTTTTTTCTGGCCATAATAAAAGCAAGGAAAATCGATTTATATTATCTGGTTGTCAACTTCCTAGTACCATGTATGTAGTTCAATATTCAAAAGAATATTATCTTCTGAAAATTGTAGCTTTTGTTGCACAACTATATTTATATAATCCAATCTTTATTGAAAAAAATTGGTAAGGGTAAGACATTGTAAAAACATGAGTCATAGTTAAGGTGCTGGGAACTACAAGTTTTAGTTCTGCTTTAGGCAGGATTAAATACATTTTGAAGTTAATACATTTCTAACATTTCAAGCAGTCAATAAACATTTATTAATACATTTACATTTATTGATTCATATATTTGATAGCATGAAATTCTAGAGACATTATTCTTGGTTATACTTCTATGGAATCTTTTATTAAACTTTCTGTTTATACTTTTCATATGTTTTATTTTAATCATATACCATTTTAATTGTATTCAGCAATCAACATTCAATTTGTAGTCACACACACACACACACACACAAACATATATATTTCAATGATCTATTTATTATTCTCTAAATCTTGTTTTCTCTAAATCAGCAAACATACAATAAACCTTTCTCCTTCAATTCAGATATTTGTCAATGAAAAGCAAAAGAGTGCCTGGAATAAAATAATAGCTTCCCAAATATTGTACAATGTTACCTTTTGAACTCTTTCAATTCAACTTATGCAGAACAATTTCCCTGATTCACTTAACAAATTAAATTTCCTTTGCTTCTCTCACAGAAAAAAATCAGAATATTGTTATAAATATCAGGCATGATTCCATCTTTACCAACATGTAAAGGCACACACCCATTCCATAAACAAATGTATACATACATTAATATATCTTAAGTCACATAATTTATAGTTGCAAATTTACTGTTTTTCAAGAATTTCACAGTATGTATTACTTTTTTTTACCTCTGTTGTATAGGACATTACCTTTTATATTATCTAATGTAATTCTTCACTTCTTTCTGAAAAATATCTTTTCATTCTATTCCAAGCAGGTTTCATATCATCATTAATTATCTCTGCTTTCCATTTATTCAATACTCTCTTTTAATACTTTTTCATGTAAGTTTCATGTTTTCTCTTTCTTTAGTTATTCTAAAGTCACTCTAATTTCTTTCACTTCTTAACACTTAAATCAGTGTTTTCCCCAAATAATCACTCTTGGTACTATTAAAATATGCCTGTTTCATATTCCCCACCGCTTATCACTCTTGCGTCTTTTGTTAATTTTCTGAATACTTCATGATAAACTATCAAGTTTTGATCATAATATGTTATTCATTCCTTTTGCATTTGCAGCTGAACACATGGAGGATTTAAACAATGTAGAGAATGTTTCTTTTTCTCCTCTTGCACTTAAGGAGTTTTCTTAGACATGTGGATTGTGCAGAGAGTGGTGTACAAGTTCAAACAATTCTGGTACCACTAAAAATCTCCATCTGAATGTACCAAAAAATGGAGTACAGGGAGCAATCTACTTCTTGATTTTTTTTCAGTTTGAAGGGCTCACTTCATTCTTGCAATTGCTTGGTTACGGTCTAAAGATATTTTTACATTCCATGTTCAAATCTTCTCCACCAAATTTATTTATTTATTTACAATACTTATCAAATTTATTTGACCATTCATCTCACAAAAAAATTGAACCTAGGCAGCATATAAAAAGATATACAAGTAATAAACACATCAAAAACAGTCATTATTTCAAGACTTCACAAATCCCCTGGAACCTCCAAGTCTGATGACATAGCCAAATCTTGAGAGACTTCTGAGAAAATAAGTAGAATGGAGCTAACTTCATTGGAGTGGGGGTGTAGAATGCTTCATAAGGCCAGGTACCATAACAAAGAAATCTTGCCTCTTGAGAGCTGCCAAACGTAGTTCCATTTATGTTTAACATCACACTTACCAGACAACTGCATTAATTCTCTCGAGTGTTTCCAAACTTAAAAAAAAGAGGACTTACATTTCAACTAAATACTTACTAGTTTTTTGCTTTACTTTTCAACGTCAAATAAAGTAAGAAAGCATCAGAACATTTTCACCATGCTAATGTTTACAATACCCATGGTAGATTAAAAACTTACAGAAATAAAATAATGATGACCATATATGTGGTGATTTTTGTCTGATCTCAGACTTGAGTATATTTTAGTTGTCTTGTTGAACTAAGTCAGAGAGAAGCAGCATATAATCTCTCTTGGATCCACGAGAGGATTCTCTGTCAGTTTGAAAGCAGTTCTGTGTTTCTTTGATCTCACAGCAGCAGGGTGGAGAGATAAGTGATTTATTTCTTATATGAAGTATATTTTTTATCTGGAGTATATCTGAAACTGCAGTGAAGCTGTTTATTTTTTTATATAGTGTGTCAAATTACCATAACTGCAGAAGTTATGACAGAACCACTTTTACATTGGGTGGGCAACAGATGGCAACTCTCAGGAATCTTTGGCCAGCCTAGAGATCCCATCACAAGGAATGTGGCTTTGATAGGTTTATAGCATAAATGCTATAAATTCTTAGAAAAAATAAACACATAAATATAAGATCTAGGAAATATGGGGTTGAGGAAATGTTACCAGTTTATTTTCTCTTCTATGGATTTAGAGATAAAGCTGCACCTGTTTGGCATTTCTTGCTCCTTGTTATCAACGAAGTTCTCAAGGTCTATAAAACTAAACATGGGTGCTAGCAGCTTGAATCTTCTTCCCAGGGTTTGGACAGTGGAATTAGTACTGGTGTTTAAGACTCCTTCTTAAATTGCAATTACCTCATAATTATTTTAAAAACGATTTACAGCAACACATTTTTATCTTGCTCTTTATTTTATTTTTTCAGAAGCATGAAACATATGAGTATATGAGATTTTGTATTTCACCATGTTTAAGTAAGAGTATTTGAACAGGGTAAATTTAATCAATTCACATGTATCTGGAATTAACTGTGACTATTTTGAAAATGAGGAGAGTGTCTGATATTAAAGTTATTCAAATACAGGAAAACGTTATTGGAAGGTTACTATCTTCCTTCGAAGTTTCATTAATATGTATTGCATTGATATATCTAGCCCAGTATTAAAGTTGTCTTCAAGACCAACTTGAAATATTAGACATAAAAACTTGGACCTCCTGAATGCATTAAGAAGTAACCTGTTATGGTATTAAAAGACAGCTGTTGTGACAACAGATTTGATGCTTTTCTATTTTCTTTTCCCTCCCTACAGAAATCAGCTTATTTTGAAGAGTTTAATCAACTATTCTTTGCAAGCTGTAGGGAAAATACATTCCCACCCACAAGCAAACCAAAATAACATTAAATCCATAATGTTATGAGAATCTTTATAAGAATTAAGCTGAATTAAGTTATTTTTGCTATTAGAGCTTGCAGCAATTAATGGGAATGGTGGAGGATCTAAGAAAGTAAAGATGAAAAGAAAGAAAAGAAAAAATACTATTTTCACTACAATGACTGAGATCAACTTACTTCAAATCCCTGTTAAGAATTTACCTTAGCAAAATTCATTGGAAAATACTCTAATTTTTTCAGGGGTCCAATGAAATTGGCATGCTCAACTGCAGGGCAATCTTTTTCTTCAGCAGATAAACAGCTGATTTTGCCACTAAAGCTGGTAGCATGATAGCATTGGTAGCATGCTCCCCAGATTCGAATAGGGGCAAGTAGAAATTCTCCTAAACAACCCTCAGATTACCATGTATCTCCCTGGGAAGAGGAATCTTGATAATTGCAATTTTCGGTAGAAGCAGCCTTTTCTTTTCAGCTGTTTTTTTATTGCATTTCAGCTTTAACTGCACGTTTTGAAGTTTCTTTTTCATTTTGATTTTCATATTTAACTGTTAATTGATTGGTTGAATGCTGATTTATTTTAACCCCTTGCTGAATTTTAATATGAAACCTTGCATCTTTTTACTGCTTTAATTTGGTGTTGCAAATCACTTTTTCACTGTATGGAAGTTGACAGTGATTCCCTAGGTAGTGAAATTGATCTGGACTGATTTACATTTATATCAGATTGTCACCAGAAGGATTTTGTATTCTATTAATTTTTAAAGTTCTGATTTTATTTCTTTTAATCTCTGATGGGAATTTCCCTTCTTTCTATTCTCTTTTTATTGTGGGAAATATTGTCTCTGTTCTGGATTGGTCCATTTGTATTTAAAATACTTACCCATCATTGGCCGAGAGTCCGGCGGGAAAGCCTTGCCAAGTCATTGGCTGGGTGAAGCGCAGGAAGCCTTTAAAAGAGAGGCTGCCTGCGCTCGCCGGCGTGTTCGTTCTGAAATTAAAGAAAGAGCTGAAATCACTAAAAGTACGTGCCTGCCTCGTTATTGCCGCCGCTAAAACACTGGCGACGAGGATGGGATCGAGACAGCACTTTTAGCAAGTACGATAGCGGCGGAGATCGAACGGCACCATGTCTGGAAACAACACCCCGCCGGAAAAATTTAACCCGGCAACGGAGGAATGGCAGACCTACGTGGACCGATTCCTCATGTTCCTGGAGAGCAGCGACCTGAGCGGCGTCTCCGAGCATCGAAAGAGAGCGGTTTTTTTGACCCATTGCGGCCAAGCTGTGTTCCGAATGGCGAAAGCGCTCGCATCCCCGACCGATGTAAAAACGCTAACCTCCGAACTGGAGAAGATACTACGAGACCACTACGCCCCTACCGTCTCCTGCCTAATTAAACGCCATGAGTTTTACCTCCATAATCAGAAGGAAGGTGAATCCATAGCCGACTTCGTGGCAATATTAAGAGACATCGGGGGTGAGTGCGAATTCTCGGATTTCAACGAAGCCCTAAGAGACCGGATCGTACTAGGGCTGAGAGATCCAATACTACAGAGCAGACTGTTAAATCGCCCAAAAATAACAGTCAAGGAGGCTATAGAAGAAGCCACCGCAGCCGAAGCAACCCAGAAATCAGCAGCGAGAATGAAAAAAATTAACCAAGCTGCAAACCACAACACCAGAGAACCACCAAAACCAGAGGGAGAACGAGAAAAGACCACGACACACCATGAGGATCTAGAGACTGAGACCAGTAGTGAAGAAGACGAGGTATGCCACCTGAAGACAGGTAGAGGGAGAAAAGAGCGGGCAAACAGAAAATTCGACTTTGAGTGCAACCGCTGCGGGGGAAATCACCTCAGATCTGAGTGTCGCTTCATCGATGCGATCTGCAGAAAATGCGAGAGAAAAGGGCACATCGCGAAGGTATGCAGAGCCAGATCCAATTATAGCCCGAGGCGAAGAGGAAGCCCTCCCCCAAGAGAGAGAGAAAGAGCAAAAGAGAAAAAAACCAGTAGCCATTGGAGCCAAGAAGGAAGACAGGGAAGATACAAAGAATCAACTTACCGGAAAGAAGAAACACACCAAACAGTCATAATTGGACACTCAAATACGAAGAATATAAGAAAAGTCCACATTCAAGTAAAAATTGAAGGACAAGACTGTAAAATGGAAGTGGACTCGGGATCCTTCCTCTCTATGGTATCGTGGGACATTATCAAAAACTTAATTCCAGACATCCAACAGGAAGAGCTTGAAGTACAAAACTTAATCTTAAAAGACTATCAGGGTAATAGAATTCCGGTTGTGGGCGTTGGACATTTTCAGGTAACTTTCAAAAATCGCACCGAAATTTTACCCCTCACCATCGTTGACCGGAACAGACCAAGTCTTTTGGGATTGGAATGGTTCGACCCGTTGGGAATTGGGATGACCAGTATCAACCACGTCGCAGATGCAGACTGGGAAGCAGACCTCATTCAAGAATTCCAGGACATATTCAGCGGCGAACTAGGCAAGTACCGGGGTAACCCGATATCTTTTAACCTAGACCCTAAGGTAGCCCCAATTAGACTAAAGGCAAGGCTTTTAACCTTAAAAAACCCTTTTGCCTTAAAACCAAAAATAGAGGAACAACTAGACAAATTAATTAAGCAAGGAGTCCTCGAACCAGTGGACCATGCCAGGTGGGAGACCCCCATAGTTACCCCTATCAAAGCGGATGGGTCGATTCGTATCTGTGGGGACTATAAGGCGACCCTCAATCAGGCGTTGCAACAAAGTGCATACCCCGTTCCGGTTGTGCAACACTTATTACATTCCATCAAAGGCGGAAAGATTTTCGCTAAACTCGATTTGGCTCAGGCATATCAACAGCTACCGGTAGACGAAAAAACAGCAGGAGCCCAAACGATTGTCACTCACAAGGGCGCATTTAAATGTAACTGCCTCCAATTCGGCATTAGTGTGGCTCCAGGCATTTTTCAGAGCTTAATGGAACGTCTCCTGCAGGGAATACCGGGAGTCATTCCATACTTTGATGATGTCCTGATCGCAGCTAAAGACAAAGTGCAACTGCGAGACCGACTAAGCTCACCAAATTCGCGGAAACAGGTCTCAAAGTTAAAAAAGAAAAATGCACATTAATAACTGAGAAAATCGAATTTCTGGGATACCTAATTGATGGCAATGGCATCCACCCGACCGAAGGAAAAATCCGGGCAATCAAAGACGCCCCCATTCCGACTAACAAAGGATATCTACAAGCTTTTCTGGGATTAATAAACTTTTACCATGTTTTTCTGCCGCAGAAAGCAACGGTGGCGGAACCCTTACATAGACTCCTGGACAAAGACACAGTTTGGAAGTGGGGCAGTCGGGAAGAAACAGCTTTTAACAAAATTAAAGACCTTATTACTTCAGCAAAGGTACTCATACAATACAATGAGACTTTACCATTGATATTAACTTGTGATGCATCAGCCTTTGGGATCGGAGCCGTTCTAAGCCATCTTTTACCTAATGGCAGAGAAGCCCCGATTGCATTTTATTCAAAGACATTGTCTAAAACCCAACGAAATTACAGTCAAATAGACAAGGAAGCACTAGCCATTGTATCAGGTATTAAAAAGTTCCATGAGTACCTCTATGGCAGACTGTTTTCTGTAATTACCGACCATAAACCTTTACTAGGAATTCTGGCTGGAAACAAAGCAACGCCTAACATTTTATCACCCAGAATGACGAGATGGTCAGAATTCCTCGCTGCATACAAGTATACATTAAATTACCGCCCCGGTCCATCCATCTCGCATGCTGATGCGCTGAGTCGTTGCCCATTGCCGGACAGTGACCCTGACCCAAACCCGAGCACATCCACTCTACTAATTGAAACCCTGACCGACCTTCCGATGACAGCAGCAGACATCGCTCGCGAAACAGCCAACGATCATCTACTGCACAAAGTGAGTGGGTGGGTTACAAAGGGATGGCCAGAAACTGAACTACAGGACTCATATAAACTCTTTAAACAGAGACAAACGGAACTTTCCGTGCTAAAAGGTTGTGTACTTTGGGGGGACCGGGTGGTTTTCCCACTAAGACTGAGGGATCCGATTCTGCGGTTATTGCATGATGGTCACCCTGGAGTTGTTAAAATGAAAAGTTTGGCTAGAAGCTACGTTTGGTGGCCGGGGTTGGACAAGGACGTTGTTGAGTGGGTTGCGGGTTGCCAGCCATGCCAGACATCCCGACCCTCACCCCCGAAAGCACCGGTCACTGAGTGGGAGCTACCCAGGGGCCCATGGTCTAGAGTCCATATAGATTTCGCGGGTCCGACAAAAGGTTATACATTTTTAATCCTGGTAGACGCTTACTCAAACTGGCTAGAGGTAAGCCTAATGCAATCAACTTCTTCGGAAGCTGTCATTCGACAACTCAGAAAATGGTTTGCCACACACGGACTGCCAGACGTCCTAGTCTCAGACAACGGCCCTCAATTTACTGCTACAGACTTTGAGGGCTATTTAGCCAGCTCAGGCATACGCCATGCCCTAACCGCACCAGCACACCCGGCAGCGAATGGACGAGCCGAACGCATGGTTCGGTTCACCAAAGAAACACTCCACAAGTTAGGCCACGGCCCTATACAAACACGCATCGACAAACTACTTTTCATACAACATACCACACCTAGCAGCACTACAAACAAAACCCCAGCAGAACTACTCATGGGGAGGAAGTTACGCTCCCCTTTAGATAGGTTACACCCCACATACTCTACAGACAAACCACTAGACTCTTCCAGCAAGCTCCGAACATTTCAAATCGGAGACTTAGTCTATGCAAAAAATTTGGTTGGACACCCATTATGGGTACCAGCTACAATCACACAAATCACCGGCCCACGATCATACCGACTCACCACTTCTGATAATAAAAGCTGGAAGCGGCATATCGATCAACTAAGATCCCGCACCCTTACAAGACCTTGCGACCCCCTTGGGGGGGAAGGGGATCAACCACCACACAATCAAGAAACAACAGACCCACAACCAACCAACAATCAACAAGCAGCAGACCCACAAACAAACAATGACACCCTAACTTCCACACACACACCCTCAACACTAGCCCCGGTCGATTTGCGCAGCAACGTACCTGAGCCAGGGGAACTTCCAGACGAAACAGCAGACACAGCCGACGATAATCCAAGCCAGAGAGGGAGCGGCCTAGCCATCTCAACCAGTCGAGCTAGGCCCGCTAGGAGTAACTCGGCCGGCTCGACCTTCCAGAAGTTTCCCAGGTCAGAGGCTGAAGGATCAACAGGTCCACCCCCTCCGACAGTCAGCAACGAAATGACTGAGCCGCGCAGGTCCAGTCGGACCCGCAGGGGCCCCGCTTATCTACGGGATTACGTAACATAGGCGCGGCTCCTGATTGGTCGGACTGGACCAAGAGGGGAGGGGTGTTCTGGATTGGTCCATTTGTATTTAAAATACTTACCCGTCATTGGCCGAGAGTCCGGCGGGAAAGCCTTGCCAAGTCATTGGCTGGGTGAAGCGCAGGAAGCCTTTAAAAGAGAGGCTGCCTGCGCTCGCCGGCGTGTTCGTTCTGAAATTAAAGAAAGAGCTGAAATCACTAAAAGTATGTGCCTGCCTCGTTATTGCCGCCGCTAAAACAGTCTCAATTTTTTCTGTGCTCATTCTATTATGGTACATCTACTTCTCCTGTTCTTAAGAGGCTGATTGAAGTCTTCTAGACAATTGACTATCAATTTAGTATGTCTTGAAAAAGGAAAAACACATTGAGTTCTGGGTTAATGTAAACTGTGATTTAGGTACTTAGGTATATCTGTCCATGTTGCCTGTTGTTTACAGAAATGGTTTAGTGGAGAAAGGAGCCTGATTGTATTTCACTGCTAATCATTATAAGAGACATGATGGCACAATGGTTGGAATGCAGCATTGTAGGCTAATTCTGTTGACTGCCAATTGCCAGCAGTTCAGCAGTTCGATTCTGGCCGGCTCAAGGTTGAATCAGCCTTCCATCCTTCTGAGGTTGGAAAAAGAGGACCCAGATTGTTGGAGGCAATAGGATGACTCTGTAAACTGCTTAGAGAGGACTGTAAAACACTGTGAAGCAATATGTAAGCTATTGCTATCATTCATTTTTGTCCTATAAAGACCTTTCTAGAATTGTCATGGACAATTTCTATATTTGTTATGTGCATTTTAAAATGAACATAGTGACATGAACTTCACTTGGCAAATTATAATTGAGAAAAAAACGAATGAATAGAGCATTGGTTATCTTATTTCATAAAAGCACTACATATATTATTAGGAACGATTAATGTTGTCTTTTTTAATTCCAGAAAAAAACAATCACAATGTTTATACTGAGCAAGATGTCCATCCATTAAACATGTTACCTTTGCAACAAAAGAAGAACATTCAGAAACATAATTATAGCCCTGAAAACATAGCACACCATTAGGCTGTCACAACTTCCTAAATGAATATATACAACATGGGAAATGGTTTATTATGACTATCATCTCTAAACAATGCTAATATACAAATTAAAAGTTCAAAAAGCATTTCTAAAGAAGTTTCATATTATAATTTTTTCTAGTCATTCATAAATTGCATTGTTTTACTTTATTTTAAAAGAGAGGTGTTATTGTCATAACAAATCAGATTCTTCACAAGGAGAAAAGTCAGACACTTAATGCTTCATTATACAATCATCACTTTAAGGTAGAAGTAATAAGAGCTTAGCAGTTGTAAATGCCAGTATTTCTTGCCAAAGTAGAACTGATTGCCAGAGTTCAAATTAGCATTTTTCTGTAACTTCCCTTTGCAAAGCACAGTAGTAACAATAACAGGCAGGTTTGATTTGCCAGTGACCAAAATTCTAAAGGAATTTCATTTTACAAATTAGCAGTAATTCTTCGATGATAAAAAAAAAAGGCAAATCAAGAGTCACCACCAGTCCTAGGCACTCTGGCTTCATTCTACATCTAGTATAGTATAATCTTTGGAAGTATTAATTATACATTAAGCAGGTGCCATGTGCCCCACAATTATCATTTTCCTATCTAAAGTCCTTTCATATCAGCTCAAGGTTTTCAAGTAAACCTGGTATGGTCATTGGTTTTAATCTTAGATATGGGTAGACTCTGCATATAAACATCAGAATATTTTTTCTGGGTGGTATACCATAAAACAATTTATATTGTGATAACGGTGAAAATAAAGTGTACCATATCAGTGTCAAAGTCAAACTCAAAAAATATTTCCTGATTACTTCTTTAAAAAGTGCAGAATAGGAACTAGGACTTTTCTGGTTGATGTTATTCTGGGCAATAAGCTGAAAGTTTGTCAAACATTTTAATGCAACAACTTTCTCTCTATAATAATTATACAAGAAGCAGTATCTAGTTCTCAAAAGCAGCCTGCATGTACATGGCATGTGTTTCTGTATATTTGATTTTTTTTTAAAAAATATCATTATTAGGCCTATATAAATTATGTCTAATCTGGTCCATTTTAAATTATCAGTTTAATTCAGGGCATCACATTGATCTGATTTGACTTGGAAAATCAATTCCATCTGATTCTGACAACAAAACTGAATTATCAACATCACACTGATTTGGTTATATTCAAACCAATTTGAAATTGAATTCTCATTTTGATTCAGAAATCAAAGGGGATATAAATATCAAATTGCTTTCAAATTAAATCTCTAAATGAAATATTCTATAAAGTTCTAGTTTATAGAACTATACAAACCTTTATCCATTGGATCACAGTTTCAGATACATTTACTTAACAGATTCCTCAATGCCTTCAACAATGGCAGTTTCTAATGTACAGGTAGTCCTTAACTTTACAACAGTTCATTTAATCAACAGTTCATTTAGTGACTATTCAAAGTTACAATGGCACTGAAAAAAGTGACTAATGACCATTTTTCATACTTAATATCCCCTGCAGGATCCCCATGCTCATGTAATAAAAAACCAGATGCTTAACAACTGACTCATATTTATGGCATTTGTAGTGAACTGGGGTCATATGATCACCATTTGTGACCTTTTGACAAAGTCAATGGGAAGCCAGATTTACTTAACAACCATGTTAACAACTGCAGTGATTCACTTAACTGTGGCAAGAACCATAAAATGGAGCAAAATTCACTTCATAACCCAATAGAAAATTTGACTCAGTTGTGGTCATTAGTTGAGGTTGTTATTACCTTCAGTGGAAAAATTCTTAAAGCTTCAGAGAGTTTTTCAGAGAATATCTGCCTTGAAAAATAGTCCATGTTGAATTGAATAGAACAGTTATGCATCAGAAGTTGACCACAGGAAATGTTTATAACAGTTGTTACTATTTCATAAAATGCTTTATAATAATTTTAAATAAAATGTTTTATGATAATTTTAAAGTTCAATAGCCAACTGGAGCTGGAACTGCTTTAGAGAGACCATAAGCTTTAAAGGTCAGGCAACATCAAGTTTGAATTGAAGATGAAAAGCATAATCCCATTGGGAAGAGGAAGGAGATTATGCTATTTGTTGTTGTAGTCAGGAAATGGTGAATGGCACATATTGCCATGGGCCAAGGGCTTAGTGAGGAGCTTCCCTCAGTTAATTTACCAATTTATTCCATTAAGAAAGTACATATTCGTCTTTTCTAGAGGCCTAGTTGAGTCTGTTTAGGCTCATGTATACCATTTGCAACTTCTGTAAAGTCAACACTGTTTTGCCTGCAGTAATGCTTTAGGCTAATTTCTATCTTTGTTTGAATTTTTAAACTTGGCAATCTATTTCACCAATTGGCACAAATACACACACACACACACACACACACAGAGAGAGAGAGAGACATGAATGATGATCCTCTCTACTCTTGCCCTAATTTTGCAAAATAAAGTGCATTGTAACTTTTTTCTTCAATTATCTCCTGAAGGTATCTATGCACAGAAACAGTTTCTCATCTAGAATATGCTATTTGTATGTTCTAGCTTAGAATCTGTTTATATGCCAGTGAATAATACAATGATGAATGAAACAACTGCATGACAATTTCTTTTGATAAAGTCTTGTCCAAATCAGTCAGTGGGATTACCAGTTAAATTGGACTTTGAAATCCATTATATCATGCTTATCTTATTCTCCCAGCAACTGAGAAAGAAAGGATTACTACAGTAATAACTAACTAAAGTTTTATTAAAAATGGTACATTTTGTTTGTTTTTTATGTGTTTCTGAAGGGAAAATCCAATGTCAATGTTTTTTTCCAGACATGTTAATCATTGATGCAATTTCCCTAATCTTTTAAATCAAGGCTAGTGGCAATATTTTACATTAAAAGACATTAAGAAATTGTATTAAAAATAATTGTTTCTTCAAATATATGCCAACTTTTTAAATTCTGAAGCCATTTTATTATTAGAGATGACATCTACCAAGTGTTTACATTTCTTAAAAGAAGAATTGAGACACATTGAAACACATTATACTATGATCATACTATGATTCATGTATTCAGAGGCACACATTATGGTTACTGAGAACTTTCAATGGATAGTAAATGAGAAAACAATCTGGACTCAAGATACAAAATGGATATAACTTCTTAAAATTATTCTTACATTCAGAAAGTATACAAATATGACCTTTCTTCATTTTGTTGTCCATAGCTATGCTGTTCTTTGATAAGCTATTATAAATCCTTTGTGCTTGCATACTAAAACTTCCATTGCCAATGACAGTATGGATGGCATACAAAGGCATCAAATTGGAGAAGACTAATGTAAGAAAATTTTTAAGAAATATTTCATTATCCTTCTTTTATTCTTATATTGATAGTTAGGCTGAAATGCATAACAACTTTTTTATTTAGTGAAGCAATTGTAGGTTGCCTTTATTTTTTTTTATTTTTATTTGCATTTATACGCCGCCCTTCTCCAGAGACTCAGGGCAGCTTACAGACTATGGAGCATCATGCTAAGTGCTCAGCAATAGCCTTCATTCCATTGTATATGCCTGCTTATTTCTAGGGCCTTTAGCTTCAGCCTCCCTTTATATCTGACCCCTGTAAAAATATACACATCGATGACTGATTATTAATTTTATATACAATAAGAGCATGGGTTAAAATCAGCTGTGGTCATGAGTGGAGTAGATCAAAGCATTTACATGTCAAAGTTTAAGACGGGGTAAATATATTTACCAGAGTATTTCTTATTGTCTGGGGGGAAAACGACATAGCAAATGCACCAATCTTCTAATGGTGATTTCTGAATGTGAGAGCCATTTGCAAGATAGTATGATCCCTGGGAAAAAAACACACCAGACAATGAACCTGGTCTTTAGTACAACATTCACAGTATATATTTTGGGAGTCAAAAGACAAACAGAAAAGTTGCTCACTATTATATGATAATTTCTATAGTATTGTTCATCATTTTCAGCATCCTGCCTTGCTTGTTGGTTTGAAACAATGAAACCACTAAAAGTGTTTTTTTTTTCATAATTTCCTTGGAATGTAAATGAAATAGAAAAATCAAGGTAGCTGCAGAGAATTTAGAAATGATAATACTTAATAATGATAAAAAATGAGACACTTGCATATAACTTGTGGATATTTTTAGGTTTGAAGCTTTACATTCTTGGGAAGAAAAGAAGCAAATACAAAGTTTCTATAGATATTACTTATCAATAATCAAACTTGAATGGGATTCTAGTTTTGTACATTTGAGCACAATTTAGTGTATTTAGCTAAGCACCTTTGAATGTCTGCTTTGCTGCAGGATCCTTAGCCACTATATAATATTATTTAGAATCTACATAGATTTTGTTCATTTACTATTGCTGTCCCAACTATGCTGATTTTTTTCATTCAGTCAAAAGTAGTTCTGTTATGTTTCATTAGATAATAGTAAACTCTTACAAAGTTATAACATGCATCTTTATTTGGCAATTTACTATTTTTTTAAGTCACTATACCACGCATCAGTTCATTTTCCAATGAAGCTATCAAATACAATAGAAATATAATAGAAATATAATCTGTCAATTATGTTCTTAAAGTGAATTTTAAGTCTATTAAAACAAGGTATAATTGTTGCCTTTCAGTGTGGCAAAGTGGTAGAAAAGGCTTTTCTCTTGTGTGATTCAAAATATATTTGTCATGCCCTTGTTGGAGTCTGATTCTGAGGGGGAGATTGAGCAGCTGACAGGGAATGGGAGTGTGGCTCTGGTGGCTGTGGAAGAAACGGAGGAAGGGCACAGGCTGACTGGGCATTCAGAGGAAGACCCAGGGCCATCCCCTCTTCATTCTAGGGCATGCAGGGAGGAACGGAGAAGGGACCAATGTGGCTTAGGAGAGAGAAGAAAGCCCTGATCCATTTTATTAGTTGCAGTTGGGAAAATAGGATATAAGTGGGGTATTTGCACATGGCTCCTTGCTGTAAGCAAAGCGTGTATTATCTTGGTCGAGCTTTATTTGGGTTTTGGCGTCCTCCCAACTGTGGGTGCTGTGTTATCCTTTGAAAGTCTGCAATTTATCATCCTGGCCTGCCTTGTTAATTATTTCATTGTGGTTTGCGTTATTTTTTTTATTTCTAACTATCTTTACTTTGAGTTCGGACTGCATTTCTGCCCTTCATAGACTGTTTTTTGAAGAGTTGTTATTTTTGTGTCATACCCTGGGTCATCACAATATTAATTATATATAGCTTCTAATTCTGAGCATAATATTCAGGATGGAAATACATTTAAATACAGTAAGCAACTTGCCTGTGACAGTAGGCAGAACTGTTTATTCAGTTCTGTAGATAGATCTGCTTTGTGAAAGCAATGATCTGCTACGACTCATTGTTTGTACAATAGAGAATGACAGATTCACATACACAAGACAATACTTTTCCCAGCTTAATCATGCAAAACAATTTACACGTAAATAAAAGGAGAAGGATTTGCCTTAACTTTAAGAGCTTGAGGTTGAAACTTACATGTAATGAAAACTGCTGATTGCATAAGAAGGCAAGGTAGCTGTAAGCAATTTTGCTTAAATGGATTTATGAATGTTTACTGTTGTTTTTAGAGAATAGCTGTCTTCTCTGAGCTATGGATGCAATTCAGAAAGTACTTAGTGGAACTATCTATGCAGTACAAAAGTGGACAGAGTAATGTGACAGTGGAAATATTTTTCTGTAACGTTTTTTTCTTAGTATAAGATATAAGATGTAACCTGAAAGTACTATGCATTATGTTTTTTTGTAAGAATTGTCGAGGATTATGTCTTGACTGTTAGCAGAGAATGCTTTGGCATGATTTGGCATGGTATGGCTATGAATAGCAACCAATGAATGATCACTTTTTTATTAAACAAAAAAAATTACATGAAGGCTTCCATTGATGAAATTTATGATAGGAATGGGCCATATCCATATATAATCAAGATGAACAGGATTGCATTCATGAAGGATTATAAAGTATGAATTAATGATATATTTTTAAAAAGAAATAGATGTTCATAAAATTGAAAGAAGGGCAGGGATGGGATCCGACTGGTAGAACTATCAGTTCTGTCACTCTGCATTGTGCACGCATGTGCGCTTTGTCCACGCAAGTCGCATGACTCACATGAGTTGCATGAGTCGCACAAGTGCTATTTACGACGTGCTGAGCTGCCCAGACAGCTGAGCAGCACTGTGTGCAAGTGTGCAGCAGTTGGAAAAGCCCTTTTTCCTTGCTTTTTCAACTGCAGCTGTGTTGCGCAAAGCAGCTGCAGTTGAAAAAGCAGGAAATAAAGGTCAGGTAAGAGCCTGGGTGGGCAGGTGGGCCAAAAGAGCAGCAAACAGAACCAGTTCTATGTTTGCTGCTCTTCAGAGCTACCGGTTCTACAGAGGTGGACAGAACCGGTAGAAACCTACCCCTGAAGAAGGGTGTAACCAATATGAATAAAAATAATCTCATCTTGTGGAATCTAGATGATGATTACATGCAGAGAAGTAATGTGAAGATTTAATAATGAGTAAACTTCAGAAAGTTTGATGTAATGTAGACTGTTGTAAATCCCTGCACAAGTTGATATTGTTTGTATAGAGAATGATCAAAATGATAATAATAAAAAGGCAGAGATGAATTGGGAAGAAATATGCATGACTGAGATCTGCATGAAATAATGATTTTATTATATGATGTAAATGAATGAGAGAATAGGAAAAGGTTAAAAAATAATATTGATTCTTTAACCAATTACTTAGGAGAAATGTTTCAAATATATATTTAACTATAAATGTTTTTATGGCAAAACAATGGATTTGAAATAATAATAGATTTGTCATGATGAAAAATTGAGGGGAAAAAGTGTTTCCTGTTATTTATTTGAGAATTCCTTCCAGTCAATTATATTGGGTCAACCTTTGTCCTAAGGTTTTGAGAGACAGATCTACCCCATCTATTTTTTTATGTACTAATTACTTTATTATCATTTACATTTAATTTTACCTGATTTTTTTCATTGCACTTCAGTTTCATCATTAGAGTTTGTAAGTTATTTGCAATTTAGCTATCATTGTCATCATCATAACATGTGATATGCTTCTTTCTACAATTTAAAAATTGCAATATTTAATCAATCAATACATATAGTTGCCTACCCCAACAAGAACAAACAATATAAAAATAAAGACAATTACACTTTCAAGTACAAAAATTAAAATGCATATGACATTTTCAATCATTAACAAAACAAGGAGACAGATCACTTCACAAAATTGAGATCCCATGTCCTGGCACAGAACCAAGTTTTTAGAACCTTAAAGGTCAGGAAAGTTGGGACCAACCTTTTTTCTGGAAGGATAATCTTTCATAGAGTGGGCAGTATGGCAGAAAAGGTTCACTTTCTGGGCTCTGCCAGCTGGCATTCCTTAGCAACAGGACCATATGTCCATTTATTTTCTTCCAATTCAGTTTTCCTCAGTACATATTCAGTAGGTTGAATAAATAAAAAGGGAATATACAATTTTATTTCTTTACTAAAATGAAGCTATCTGTTCTGCCATGTTACATATTCTGGATATATGTTTTGCTTGAGGATAATGAGATATTCCGTGATTCTTGCTTTCCTAAGGGCATTCCACATCTTGATGTAGTTGATCTAATTTAATAGCAATAGCAGCATTTTGGGCTTATATACACCCCATAATACTTTATAGCACTCTCTGAGCAGTTTACAATATAAAGCATTATTTGTATATTGCCGTCAACAATCTGGGTTTTAAAATTTACCAAACTTAGAAGGATGGAAGGCTGAGTCAACTTTGAATCCTGTCAGGTTCGAACTCCAGGCTGTGGGCAGAGTTTCTGTGCAATATTGCACTTTAACCAATGCCCCATCAGGGCTAATTTAAGAACTTTTTATAATCTATGAAGCACATAGTAACTTTTTTTTTAATTCTTTGATATTGCGAATTATCTGTCAGGCATCCAAAATAGTCTCTCTTGTTTTTAACTTTCTCTAAAAGAAGCTGGAAAATCAGGCATCTTCCGTGTAGGCTGATGATCCTAATCATTATTTTGCTAGCATGTAAAATTAAGGATATGTATATTACTTTTCACACACTGTTAAGCCTTTTTCCTTTGCACTGGTGTATAGACTGATCTCTTCTAATATGTTAACTACTAAGTTAGTCTGGATTTTTTGGCATACCTTGGTTAGAATCTTTACTGATTTAAAAAAAATATTCTATGACATATTTTAATTAAAATCACTAGTTTTTAATTTTCTGACTAGCACATGAGAAGTCCTCTGTTACTGAATTTAATCTGAGTAGCTAGTTACATATTTTTGCTTTGGAGGTCAGCTATTTCACATTTTACTTATTTAATGATTCTTCAGTGGATACCATCAGTACTTGGTAATTTGTTATTATTTGTTATTATAGTATTTCAAAATGTCTTCGAATATTTTTCTTGTTACATAAATTAATGTTACTTTTTCATTCTTTCCTAAAAAAGTTAATACAGGTTCAAATATGGTATGTCTGTAATTAATTCAATTTTCTTTTCAATTTTCATTTCTTTCTTGAGCAGTACAGTCTAGCTCAGGAATATTTAAAATATTTAAAAGCCTTCACACATTATAGAGGATTTGGCCATCTTCACTGATACTCTCAATCTCTCTTTTTTTAAAAAAAAATAATGATAATAATAATCCTCTCTAGTTTCTCTTTGAACACTAATGTAGCTGCATTTGACACTTATGACAGTTAACTATTTACCTATGTAGCATATTAAATATAGTATCTTATGATCACTGTATTCTGTAAATTCAAAACAGATCATGGCTACTACTTGCAATTAAGTATTGTCAGTCATTGGTTTCAAGATTGTTTTAAATCACATTTTTATTTTTTATTTATTTACTTTTGCCTAACATGACCAAGAGTGCAATAAAATTATGTCTATATCCATTATTATAAGAACATTCTCTTTGTGTGTCTCCCTGGACTCTTTCAAAATCTCAAGATTGCTTTCAAAATTTTTGGAATGGTGGAAACAACTATAAATACTTAAAATACAACCGGATAATGCCACTCATAATGATTCCAATGGGGGAATCTGATTTTTCGGACTTTTTTAAAGATTTTATATTAATGTAAATAAAGTTGTCACTATATTTTGTCTTAATATGTTTTAGGAACATTGGAAGCAGCATTATACTAAATAAGAACAATAATATAACTAGCTCAATTTTATTAACATTTTCACCAGGGATGATATAGTCTCCAGGTGAGTGGGGATGAGCTTTGGGATGAAATTGCATTAATGGCTAATTTTTTATGGCTTCATATCAGAGATGAATAAACCGATTACAATAATTTTACCAAAACTAATGACTAGAAATAAACTAATATTAATGTGACCACTCAAAAGATAAGAGACTGTGATGGCTAGAACCATTTTTGAAGTTATCCTTCACATTAATCTCCTTAGTTCTTAGGCTTGTTGTACACCAATGGATAAGCAAGGTTTTATTGTTAATATGATACTTATTTAATTTTTAACTCATCTTCAGTACTTTTCAAGTAACTAAAGGTGGTGAACATACATAATACTCCTTCCTCTTCCTATTTCTTCACAAAACCACCATGTGAAGTGGGTTGGGCTTAGCAGCAGCAGAAATGTCAGTTACACTTTTAGAAATATCGGACAAAAGGATGGATGGATGATAGATGGATGATAGATGATGAGAGAATGTGTGTGTGTATGTGTGTGTGTGTGAGAGAGAGAGAGAGGGAGAGGGACAGAGAGAGAGAAAGAGAGAGGGAGAAGGAGAGGGAGAGGGACAGAGATATTAGCTAAATTAGAAGTCACATTTTTGGCTCATTAATTGTACTTATACATTTACTAGTCCAAGCTCAAACATGAACACTATTAAGGCACACCTTGAATTGCATTATATTTTTAATGTAAAGTAGCTGAAACAAATTATTGACTTCAGATTAATTATTCAATTCTATATTCAGAAATAAACAAGAATGAAAAGATTCAGTCTATGCTTATGCTAAGCAATTTCCTTCCCTTTTCTTAAACGGTTTATATCTCACCCCAATAAATAATTTATTATGCAATCTGGCTAGAATAGAATTTTAATTTTTAAAATGAAATAATTTTAGACATAGTAATTCACATATAAGCCATTTTATTTATGTACTATTTATACATCATTTGTTCAGTATTCTTATATTTCTTGAAGACTCTAGTTGAACAAAATTATCAGGTACCTTTATACTTCCTAAAAGTTAGAATAACATTTGATCAGATCTCAAATCCAATATAAAATTATTTACAACATAGTCCAGTAAAAATTACTAAACTAAAATGTAAAGCCAGTGATTTTTATCAATTCAAATCCAAATCAGATCTCCTGAAATATGTTGTAGTTCCAACATTAGCCTGCTTCATGCTATTAAGTTATTATTTCTACTTCAGAAAAATAATACCATGAAAAGTAACCCACATGGAAATATTGGCATGCCTGAATGCTTTGTAAAAACTTCTCTACTTTGTCCAACCTCTTCATTACAAACACTTCAAAGTGAAATTAATAGTAATGACTCTGGAGAAAAGTACATGTTCCATAAAACCAACAGAATTGGAATTAAAAGTGAATTATGGAAAGGTTAAATGGCCCATATTAATTATCTCCATAAGTAAATTAATTAGTTGTCCTTGGGGGTTCATCCTTAATTCAATTGGTAGAACTATTGTTTAAAAAGTGAACATGCCAAGAAATGAACAATCTACCAATCAAGTCCCAAAACAAATCAATAATTTATGAAGGGCAATTATTAAAAACTATATGGCAAATGACTCCATATCATCAAAATAGCATATTGGAATTGAAAGGTCATTTCTTAGACTTGCATCCTAGTGTAATCACACTATTATACTACACAGCAAGACTTATGATTTAGGAGAGAAATATTCATATTTCTAAGTTTTAGATATTGCTGTTTACCAATCAGCTAGTTGAAAATTGGTCTATTAAAATTTTCTTAAACTAAGTATTATGACACATGCTGTAATTCATTTCATTCCAGGTATTTTCCTGAAAACAATATGAATTATTAATTCTTACTTCTTGATTATGAATGTAAATAATAATATAATATATTCAAATCTTCAATATTTCTAATTTTTTAACATGTAGTTTTCCATGCATATACCAAGTATACAAAAATGTATTTATCAAGGGAAAGAACTCACAAAATTATATTATCTAATATAAAACTGCATGAAGTATATAAAATAATATATTATATAAATATAATTTAAAAAGGCATACAAAATTTATAATAATGAAAATGGATAAAAAACCTGTAATAGAAAAACCTGTAATTAGTGTATTGATTTTTTTAAACAAACTTTATTGATTATACAACTAAAACAACAGACAAGCACATACACAACAAAGAAAAAAGAAAAGAAAAGAAAAAAAAGAAAATAAAATAAATAAAAAAACAAACTTTTCCATTATCAACAGTCTGTGATTCCTTATTTGTTCCAATACATCTTAATGCAAATATGTAATTACTACCACTTTTTCAATTTAACAATATTTACTAATGTACTTTCTATTTTTGTTCTACCCAGTCATACCAGCATTCCCAGCTCTTATAATATTCTGATGATTCTTTATCCTTGAGTGCTAATGTTAATTTATCCATCTCTGCACAGGCTGCTATTTTCTGAATTATCATTTCTTCTGTTGGAATATCGGCTTGTTTCCAGCATTGTGCAAAGATTAATCTAGCTGCAGTGAGAATATGTAATATTATATATTTGGCTTTTTTGGAAAATTGTCTATTAAAAATTCCTAATAAAAAGAATTCTAGTAGTGTATTGAATTTTAAAAAGAATAACCTTCAGGGATAATTTTCCATTTTATTTTAGTGAATTTTGTTGACTATGTTTAATATAAAGTTTTTGCATTAAAAAAAGAAAGAAATGTGAAATAAACTACCAGTTTCCATAGAAAATGCATAATATTTTTGGTATTTGAATCAGATTTTCATGCTAGTTGCAAGCCAAAGAACATAAACCTCTGCTCTACAATGAGAATGAAGGAAGAAAACATTCTGAAAGCAGCTGACTATCAGGGAAATACGTGGTTTAAATGTTTTCTTTTAATATACTGTATTATTCTTGGCTTTCTTTGGCAGAAAGTATTAAAGTATTTGTTAAGGTATTTTTATATCACACACACATAATTCTAAATAAAGTTGAAGTTCCAAATAAATTCTATCTATAATCTAAAAATTGATAATTATTCACACTTGTCTAAGAACAGTTCTTATCTATGAGAGTTAGAATGATATATGAATTAAGGTGTTGGACTAGAAATGGGGAAAATCAGCTTCAACTCCACTCTCAATTATTAGATGCTTTGAGCCAATCATTGTCTCTCAGCCTGTCCTATTTTATAGAACTGTTATGGGGGTAAAATCAAAAGAAATCTCTTGTTATCTTGGTAGAGAGACAAGATGTAAAGCTAACAAATAAACAATAAAATATACCTTGCATCTCCTTTTATTACAAATATGTGATTAAAGGAATGTGAAATTTAAGTTAATTTACACTGAATGTAATCTTTCAAAGCTCATGTGGAACAGGTGAAATATCAGAGGACTGGAAAAGAGCTGATAGCATCAAGACAAGCACTGATGAGACCACACTTTGAAGATTCTGTCCAGTTCTGGTCAACATAATACAAAGTAGTTGTTGAGATCTTGGATAGTGTGCAGAGAAGAGTAACAAAGATAATAAATGTTTTGGAGGCTAAATCATATGACAAATTGTTGAAGGAGCTGGGTATGTCTAGCCTATTGAAGAGAATGATTAAAGTGGTGGTAGGAACATGATCATTCTCTTCCAGTACTTGAGGGGCAAGTACTGGAAGAGGGCAGGACAAAATGTAGTGGGTGGAAACTTGTTAAAGAGAGATTTAATCTAGAAGTAAGAAGAAATTTTCTGACAGTAAGAACAATTAATCAATGGAATAGATTGGCTCCTGGTTTGTGGGTATTCCATCACTGGAGGTTTTCAAAAATAGACTTGACAACCATTTAACTGAGATGGTATAAGGCTTTTGTCTTCAACAGTAGGTTGGAGTAGAAGACCTCTGAGATCATTTCCACCGTATGAATCTATGATTATCAGCCATAGATTGACCAACCAATTCCAAATAGTTAATAAATCTTTCATGTTTAAAATTCTTCTTTTTAAAACATTAAGACATGAAAAGTAGCATGGCCAAATGCTGCTACAATCTCAAGTACACTATACAGTATTTTGGACACAGAATTGAACTCAGCTATATCTTTGATATTGTAGTCAGACACATTCAAACACATTCAAAGCCTTATTTCAATGAAGATATAGCTGAGTTCAATTTTGGTTTCTCCTTTCTAAGCATGTCAGGTTTGTAACCCCAATCTGACTTTTATTTTCAATTTTTTATATCATTGGTCTTTGGCATGGTTTATTGAAAAGAAGAGAAACCTGTAAAGCAGCTTTCTTACAATAGCTTTGTAACTGAATTGCTCATTTGATCTGTTTTTTTCCAAGATAGATGGAGCAGGTGTGCAGAAATTAATGAAGCAACTACAAAATTGCAGGGGTCATTGGTGTGTTGAAAGCTATAAATTAGCGAGATCTTTGGGGAAATTATGCTCTACCACTGAGATTCTCTCATTTAGAAACACTTGGGAAACAGTGCTTTGGAAGTATGAAGTTGGGAAGGGAAATTTGTTTACATTCATTTCTTTAAGCATGCTTTCATTCATGTACGCACACACACACAAATGCACACTGGATTTAATATGTCAGCTTTGTAGGTGTAAAACATTTTTGAACCATAGTTTTTATACATTTTACATGGAAGTAGTAAGCACATAAATGAGAGAAGAGCAACAAATTGGAGGTCAATCCCCATAATTAACCTGGGTGGCAATGATCATGGTAATAAAAGTAATGGAGTGGCATCAGAAGTAAAGATTTTACTGCATTCTCTCCCTCTCTCCCTCCTCCTTCCCTCTCTGGTGGGTCTGTTTTTTTTTAATGTTAATCAAATTTTAGGATTTGCACTATTTCCATCCCCAGATATGCTCTGAATTTTCAACAATACATTGTTGAATGTATTTTGGCAATATAGTGTTATGTATTTCTCCCTCCCCTTTCTTTGTGTTACAGCTAAATAATTTCTAGATAGATATTTGTGTTATAACAAAGCACTAATGATGCTAAATAAATCCTGGAAGTATTTCAAAGGAATTACATTGGAATTCTACAAGATACCTCTAACATAACATGTACTAGCAGCAATGTTTGTTGAAAAAAGAATCCACACAAAAACATTTACACTAAGGATAAATCTACCTTTCTCTCTCTGTGTGTGTGTGTGTGTTTATGTGTGTGTGTTTATATCAATATGAAGTGTGTGTGTATTTATATCAATGTGCATAAAAGAAGTACACACAAATCTTCATATTTGGCAGAGTTATATATTGTAAGTATTAATTCAATTATTAGGGACTATTGTGTAAATATATGAAGGCACAATTGGACCATAAATACTTCTCAAACTTTTTAAAGAAAATAGCAAACAACAATTCATGTGGACATTTTTAAATTTTAAAAAGATGAAAATAAAACACAATGCTACTTACCAGAAAAAACAAAACTAAACCACTTTTATACTGTTGCAAAGAACACATTAATGTATCTATGAAGTTGCTAGGAATTGAATTTGTCTCAAACATTTTATTGCACATCTCTAGTGTCCATTTATTTGACTCTGAAAAACACACTATTGAATTTTGCAGTATGGTATTTTGAGTTCTGAGCTCATAGCTATAGAGAAGGACACTGACACATCAATGTATGTCAAGTGTGAATAGTGTAAAGCCACTGATAATGGCACAGGTTTCACTATAGCAATTACCCTAGGCACACTTACAGGAAAATTCTGGGTTGATTTTTGTCATAATGTTGCCTTAGCTATAAATCTAACAATTGCTAAAGCTGGAATAGGACCAGTAACTAGCAGTGCAGAAAATGGAAAAGCAGAAGAGGAACAATCTAATGTTCATGCACCACTTGTCTCTGAAAGTGGTAGTCAGCACAGCAGGACAGCCAGAAATGTGCAGCAGCTGTTGTTATGCATGTATTGCAAATAAATGGTGGGATGTGTCTGATAAAAAGAAGAAAAAGGTATAATCTTTTGACTATAACCAGCAATCAAAATGTTAGTGAATGTGTTTAGTATCCTTAATAAGTCACAAATGTCAGCTAGGTTAATAAAGAGACCCCTGTTTAATTTTAATGATATGTTGTAATATGTAAAAAGAATAGATGTTCTTTTCTAAATCTAAAATCAAAGATTGTGATGTCTGACAAAATGTTGCTCTTCATGTCCTTAGCATCTCTTGATTTTACACTTCTTTAGCACACTTATGATTGCAGCTATTTATATTCCATCTTTCAGGTTATAAAATTTACTAAGGAGACTTAAAAGTATCAAAAGCAATAAATGGCATTCTTCAAAAATAGTGCACAGCTGCAGGTCTCATGTCTGATAGGATCCTTTCCACAAAGCAAGTGTACAACTCTGAAACTGAAGTGGGGCAACACTTCATTGCATCTTCTCCTTCCCTTTCTTTCTTACCTTCATATACAATTTGGTATCCTTTCCCCATAAAATTCAAATAATTCTGGGCATACCCAAACCTCAACAGCAGATTTATTGTATAATTAAGCTGATGATAAACACAATAAAATAATTTGAGTATGTTTGTATAGTTTGAATGTATTTTTAGATTGCACATACATGCACAATAGATTTAAGGCTTAGATGCTCCTATAGATTCATTGTCTGGCCTTATCATGTTGAAATGGTGCTTCCCTCTAAACTTCGTAAACAAATGTATTTAACAGACATTAATGCTGTGCCTTTGTTTTGTGCAGATAGTCCTCAATATATGACCACAATTTTGGACCAGAATTTCTATAGTTAAGAAAGATCATTGTTAAATGAATCACATCCAATCTTTTGCCATGGTTATTAAGTGAAACACTTCAGTTGTTAAGCGAATCACAGAGTCATTAAGGGAATCTGGATTCCCTACTGATTTTGCTTGTCAGCAGCCAGTTAGGAAGATTGCAAATGGCAATCACATGACTACGGAGCTGCAACTACCATAAATACTGTACATGTTAGTTGCCAAGTACCAGAGTTTTGATCATATAACTGTGAGGATGCTCCAATGGTTGTATATGTGAGGACAGGTTGTAAGCCACTTTTTTTCTGGGCATTCTAAATTGCAATGGTGCTAAACAAATGGTTGTAAGTTGAGAATTACTTGTAATTCCCCAATTTATATTGCAAAACTCTAATGTGAATTATCTAAGAAAGCAATTACTTAGATTGCAAATAATCTACAATTATTTTAGAGTTTGATTTTAATCTGTATTATAAAATATTTAACCTACCAATAAGATGTCCCTGAGAGAAACAGCTTCTTGTTCCCCATTTCTAGGAGGAAAGACCCATTGGCCTCTCATTGAATCCTAGTCCCTCCCACCTGCCCTCCACCTTCCACACACACACACACACACACACACACACACACACACAAACACACGCACAAACACACGCACAAACACACACACACACAAGGCAAATATTGGGTTTGCAATGTAATATACAAGTGCTTTATTAAGATATTTCAAGTGACAATGTTTTGTATTCATAGTTTTGAGGTCCCTTGTAATAGTAGTAAATATACAAATTTGATTAAAAATAATTTTTCAACTTATCATTGACACTCATTTGTGTGTTTTCAGTTATATTCTCTGAATTTCTCAAATTTGCTTACAGTACTTCACTGCCAAAGGAGGGATAAATTGTGTTTGATTATACTTTCATTTACTTTTGAGACCTAAATAATCAATCAATCAAAATATTTTCTCTAAACCCTAGTTTGCCTGCAAAATCATAAATTCTGATTTCTAATGCTATAATTCATAGCAAGTGAATCTGAAGTTTTGTTTATATAGTGTGGACTTTAAATTCAATGTTATATATGACTTTTCTGATTTTTTTTGTTACTGCATGTTTTTATATTTAGCAGTCATAATTTTATAAGCCTGTATAAATTGAGATTTTGAATTCCATTGTTGGATATCAGTCTTTCAGTTCTAGTGATGCACAAGAACAAAATGACTCTATCTGATATCAACATCTTGTGTTTCATAGAGAAACCATCAAGATTTCTTCATTTTTAAAGAAAAATATATTTAATTTTTTTAAAAAAGATTCAGAGTTTACCTTTGCTTCTAGAGTTAATATATGTACTCATAATTCAAAAGCAGGACAATATATGACTGATGAGAAGTTGGTAAATAATTTGTAGAATAATTCAATATCCAGGAATTAATATTTGATTTTAAAAATTTAAAAATCTAAAAATTGAGATAAGGAATAGAATATGAGAACAAATGGATTGCAAAAAAATATTCTTTCAAATGCTTATGGAGATTCTCAGTCAGCAAAGTTGTAGTTGTCCCAAAGGTGTTTTTTCAAGAGGCAACTGGACTTCCTTCTTTTACTTTGAAGATGTTTCACTTTTCATCCAAAAAGCTTCTTCAGTTCTAGATAGATTCAGCTCTAGATAGATGGTTTAAAAAAAAAAACATCCCGGTAAAAGGGCATCTTATGTTTCAATTCATTTATTTCTGAAACATTGTGAGAAAATCAGGCTAACAATAGAATTTGTGAACTTACCTGTAGCCTGAATTTGAATCTACTAAATGTCAAACTTATCTCTTTTTTAAAGCTCCACTTTACATTTACTGGTACTAATTAAACTCCAATTTAGTACATTTATGAGAGAAGGCCCCAGGAAATCTTTTCTCATGTATGATTTTTTTCTATAAATAAATGTACAGTATTTGTTTATTGTTCTATGGAAAACAAATGCACATTTAGAGAGCGCAGTATAAAAATCCGAATAATAAATAAAATCCGAATAATAAATAAATGTAAATCTTATAAACCAAAGCTTTTACTTGTACATCAGAAATGTTTTATGCTTCTTATTATATATTTTTACTGTAATTAGCATGATCAACAAACCTGCAAACTTGTAAAGAATACTGTACTGTGTTAGCATTCTTTTAATAATATTTTGTCTCTAATAAACCTGTAGATTTGCATCATAAATGCAAATATCAATCAAGCATCTACTGGGTAAAGAAAAGAATGCATTAATATAGAAGAAGAGAAAAAAGGTTCCAGTTGCAGTTATGATAAATGGTTATTACTTCTGAAAATGAAAATGAATGCCAATAACACAGAAATTTGTCGCAGATGCCAATGTTCCTACATATACACAAAATCAACACAAATTAACAGACACACAAAGAGAGTAAAACAAAAATTAAGAATCTTACAAACACAAATAAAAGCATTCAGAAATGCATATGGGTGTTTGTTAGTACCATGATGATGAAGAATTTTTGAAGCATGTATTAACATTATAATAGAAATCAACCTTTTGAACTTTGGGTTAAGGTGAATGTGTCATGACGCATGGTTCACAACTTGCTATCTTTCACCTTACCCACTCACGCTCTATGCTGAGCCATATAGACCTATAGACAAAATAGAGAGTAGCACATTGGTACACAAACACACAAAACAGTATGGCATGGTAGCTAAATTGCTGGATTAGGAATAGGTTTTGTCAAGCATGGAAATTGGTTGGGTAATTTTGCACCAATCAATCTCTCTCAGATCTATACCCACCAACCTGTGCTGAACCAGCATGGTGGATTACAGTATACAACCTTCAGTTATGAGGCTGTATTGGATAGTTTGGGATTGGGATGATAATAACTTTCAATATATTTTCACTGAAAATTAACATATACTGAGGTAGATAAAAAGATAAAATCACAGAAATATAGTGTTCTGACCAAGGCTTCCAAACCATAATTACGCACACATGTCTTTTAAAAACAACACTGGGAATTGTTTTCATTCTCAGCCGGAATTAATCTCAAATAGTCATCCAAGATAAACACACACCTTTCAGTTCTATGAAGTGCTGCCAAAAACAGAAGTATCAAATGAACTGGAAAAGAAACCAACCGAAGTACCAAAAAAAAAAAAAAAAACCCAATCAAAGCACAAAGAGCTTTCAGAATGACTCTGAAACGATCAAACTACTTTGCTTCCTGCAAAGGTATCACCATCTTGGCCTGACCTTTATATCTTATGGGAGGGGCAATCATCTCCCAGCCTTAGTTCTGAGTCACCCCTTTTATTTCAGATGCTCTTGCCTTCTAGCAGCTCTGCGCACACACACACTGGGAACAGGCTCCCCTGGGTCCTTTGCCTCGCCGCTGCCAGACTCCGAAGGCTCTAGAGGCAGCACCCCACTCCCAGATGGTCCTGGCCTCATCTTTGCATTGGATGTAGAATCCTCATCCGAGTCCTCTCCAGACTCCCTAACTGGTCCCTGCTCTTCCCCACTGTCTGATTCTGCTGCCGTCTGCACCAGCTGCCGGCAAACCACAACATATAAATAGGTGGATGTGCATATGTACCAACTACATTTTATTTTATTTTACTTTACTTTACTTTACTTTACTTTACTTACTTTACTTTACTTTACTTTACTTTACTTTACTTTACTTTACTTTACTTTACTTTACTTTACTTTACTTTACTTTACTTTACTTTACTTTACTTTACTTTACTTTACTTTACTTTACTTTACTTTACTTTACTTTTCTTTCCTTTTCTTTTCTTTTCTTTTCTTTTCAACAGAAACTCGTGGTCAGTTTCAAGAGAAAAGTATCTATCTATCTATCTATCTATCTATCTATCTATCTATCTATCTATCTATCTATCTATCTATCTATCTAATCTATGAACTCATGTATCATCTATTTATCTCAGAAACATGGCATTCAAAAATTGTTAGACACATATAATAATTGAATGAAAAGTAATGCCTCCAATGTTATAAGTTGCTAATATATGCCCTACTGATTTCTAGACAGAATATTCTGACATATTTTATTTGGCATTTGTTCTTTTACTTCAGTTGATGGAAATTTGCTGTAGAAATGATTGTGCTGGCCATATTATGTGTAATATCTGGATTCTGTCTATGCATGAAATATGTTGTTTTAATATAAGGATCCCAAAAGGCCATTCATCTATGTGTATTCCAAGATATTGATCTCTTACTTTCTTATGCAGTTGGCATACAAATAATATATGTGCTAAGTCCTCTACATCTGGAAGTCCAGAAATACAAGTATGTTTGTTGTAAGGAAGTTGCTCAAATTTTGGTCAAATAAATACATCCTTAAAATGCTTAGGTATTTCAATGTATAAATATTTTTGCGGCTTGGAAGCAAGTTGAAATTTATAATGACTCAAACATTTAAATGTACTGGACTATATCTACCCTAAGTAGATTTTATTAATTAAATTGCAGAATATTTGCTTATGAATGTAAGGGCAATGTGGTTTTTTGTCAATTGATTATTTTCTAGTTTTCTCTAGTTTAGGCTGAGATCTAATGTAACAAAAAAGAGTGGGTGCATTCAGGAACATAGTGGTAGAATCAGCAAATGAGGGCTTATTCTTTTAACCATTTTGAATCCCTGCATATTCATTTCAAGGTTATAATATGAAACATTTTTAATGAGGAAGCCCATTAAATGATGAATCTTCTAGGTAAACATGCATGATTGCACTGTAGATATCAGCTCTCTTGCTTATATTCCTATTTATATATCATGCTCGCCTACTTATAGTCCAGTACGTGTTTGCTTTATTTGATGATCAGCATTCCAAAATGCTTCACACACAGATTTGCTTATTCAACTAGGAACTATATTACAGTAAGTATCCTTAGGTATTAGGTTGCCTCAAAAAGCCTTTAAGTCTGACTTCATAGGCTTTATGATTTTTGTTTTTAGCTATACATGTTATTTCACATGACAAGATTTTTTTCCATTATGAATTCATAATCTGGAACTCTTACTGAAAAAATATTAATCTACTACTTTCCTTCTATATTCATTTTTTTTTAAAAAAATATAGAAATTCCCTGGATTTTAATCTATCAGATATTTCATTACAGTTTTAGATCTGTTCATTGTTTGAGGTTTGTATGGGATCCAAATCATGAGGAAAAACCAGGTGACTATAAAGAGTTTTTCCAACAATTTTCATGTTAACGCAGATGAGGCAATCTAAGGAAAGGAAACCTGCAGGTGTATATGGAATGAATAATCTTCAACATAAGAAAATTTAGATGGAAACATGATAAGACACCTTAGTGCAGGGCTGTCAAACTCCAGGCCCATGGGCTGGATGCGTCACATACTGGCCACTCCCACACCTAGTTTAGCAAAGGGGGAAAAAGTCCAGATACATCACATGATGATGTAAGTTTGACACCCCTGCCTCAGTATAACGCTCAGTAGCATTTTGAGGGATCACTTCAGGCAAGAGCTCTAACTTTCTTTCTTTGAATCCACATGCTGCTATGCACTGCTTTCCCTTTTGATTATACAATGTAAGGGAAGATAACCATGTGTTACTTTTACTTGGTAACACTTACTTACTGTATGAGTTATTGCTATTATCTCATTCATGGTGACTTCCTTTGTGTGAAAGAATTCATTCAGTTTCAATGTGGCTGTAAATCACCTAGCTTCTGGAAAGGAAATTAGATTTTTAAACCTTTCTTTAGTTTTTTTAAAAAGAAGAAAACAAAACAAACAAGAGGCTAAGGGGGATGAACAGTGCTGGTAATCTTCATTTAAGGAGACCAGTTAATTTTACCCAATGTATCTAGGGTGGATGGACTGAAACAAAAAAACCTGGTTTTATGGGCAAGTTTGCACAAGCTCAGAACATACTATGTATACTGTTAGCTTCATTAAGGTTTGGAAGGCAGTTTCAAGGCTTAGGCAGTTTCAAGTTCTTTTTTTCAATCATCATCAGAGCTAGTTGCTGATGTTACCTATTTGAGTAATTAAATATCTTCAAAAAAAAACAAAAACCAATCAGACTGAGAGAACCCCAAAGGATCTCTCAATTCAACCTTGAGCTACAAATATTCTCCTTTAGAGAAAGGTGAGTTGCGTATTAAAATACTATTCATGAAATTAATAGCTTGAAAAATGAAAAGAGCAGAAGAATATGGGAAGAGATGTTTCAGAAAAGAAGAAACACAAACCTTCATCATTCTAGTATTGCTTATTTGTTTTGATAAGCTTCCTAACAGACAGGAAGCAGCAGGTGAAGCTAGGCGAAATCACATCCGATATCTGTACAATCAGCACAGGGGCCCCCCCAAGGCTGTGTGCTATCTCCACTTCTCTTCTCCCTATATACCAATGACTGCATTTCAAATGATCCATCTGTTAAAATACTGAAGTTTGCTGATGACACAACAGTCACTGGTCTCATTCGAGACAACGATGAATCTGCATACAGACAGAAGGCTGTACAACTTGCCTCGTGGTGTAACCGGAACAATCTGGAACTGAACACACTCAAAACTGTAGAAATGGTGGTAGACTTTAGAAGAAATCCTCCCATACTACCACCTCTCACAATACTAGACAACACAGTATCAACAGTAGAGACCTTCAAATTTCTAGGTTCTACTATATCACATGACCTAAAATGGACACCTAACATCAAAAACATCATCAAAAAAGCACAACAAAGAATGTTCTTTCTGCGCCAACTCAGAAAGCTCAAAGTGCCCAAGGAGCTGCTGATCCACTTCTACAGAGGAATTACTGAGTCTATCATCTGCACCTCTATAACTGTCTGGTTTGGTTCTGCAACCCAGCAGGACAGACACAGACTTCAGAGGATAATTAGGACTGCAGAAAAAACAATTACCACCCACCTGCCTTCAATCGAGGACCTATATACTGCATGAGTCAAAAAGAGGGCTATGAAAATATTTACAGACCCCTCACATCCTGGACATAAACTGTTTCAACTCCTTCCCTCAAAACAACACTATAGAGCACTGCACACCAGAACAACTAGACACAAGAACAGTTTTTTCCCGAAAGCCATCACTCTGCTAAACAAATAATTCCCTTAACACTGTACGACTATTACAAAGTCTGCACTACCATTACTGCTAATCTTCTCATCACTCCTTATCACCCATCCCCTCCCACTTGTGATTGTAGGACTGTAACTTTGTCCCTTGTATCCTTACGATTTATATTGACTGTTTCCTAGTATGATTTGATTGTTGATTGTACCCTATGACTATCATTAAGTGTTGTATGTTATGATTCTTGATTCTTAACTAACGTATTTTTTCTTTATGTATATTGAGAATATTTACACCAAGACAAATTCCTTGTGTGTCCAATCACACTTGGCCAATAAAGTATTCTATTCTATTCTATTCTATTCTATTCTATTCTATTCTATTCTACCACCTTGAAGATTGACAATTTCTTCACATGCAGGGTTTATATATCCTTTTTTCTCAAGTAGAGGTTTACTGAAAAAATATGCTTATTTAAGCACAACAAAAGACAATATTCTCCAAAACTTCTCTTTCTCTCTTTCCTATTTATGTATTTATTTTTCATGTGCAATTTGCAGGAGGTTCCTTGCTAGCAATGAAACAAACAAAAAACTGTATGCCTAGATAAGTGGGAGTGGGAAGGAAAGATGGGGATGTAGTTTCTTCTCCAAGCTCTGATTAAATTTGGAATTTTCCAGATAATAAATTGACACAAGATAACATCTTTTCTAAGACTATGTATTCTATAAAGAAACAGGAAATAATAGCTAGCAATGCCAGTAAATATACTTTTGTATGTAAAAAAGGGATAAACTGAAGAAATAGAAGGAAATAAATTAAGTCAAATGAGGGAAAAATGAAGCAAGGCAAGCAAGGTATATATAAACCTAAATAAGAACACTATTTTGACGAGCACAAACATAATGCAGCAACCCTGAACATCAGAAGAAGGAAACAGTTCAACTATACAACATCTTCCAACAAAATAAATATTCGCACAACTTCATCAAAAAGTGCCTAACCACTCAATTCAATATAGCACAACCAACATAAGCTGTGTAGAGGATAACATTGTCATAGATCAAAAACATCTCAGAAACCACCAACAGATTATTACAATCACATCATGCCACACAAACTAACCAAAGTCCTCCAAAGCATCTAAGTAAACCAAGACCCGACAGCTCCAGAAGAAAAAAGAGGAGTCATGTGTAACATACAGTGTAAGGATTGTAACAGCCACCATGTAGCAGGAGTCTCCAACCTTTTGGACCTCAGGGACCACCATATAACAGTTAATCAGAGTTGGAAGGGACCTTGTAGGTCATCTAGTTCAACCCTCTGCCCAAGCAGGAGACCCTACATCATTTCTGACAAATGACAGTCCAATCTCTTCTTGAAAGTCTCAAGTGATGAAGCTCCCACAACTTCCAAGGGCAAGCTGTTCCATTGGTTGATTGTTCTCACTGTCAGAAAGTTTCTCCTTATTTCCAGGTTAAATCTCTCTTTGTTCAGTTTCCATTCATTGTTCCTTGTCTGGCTTACAGGTGTTTTAGAAAATAGCTTGACTCCTTCCTCTCTGTGTCAGTCCCCTCAAATATTGGAAGACTGCCATCATGTCTTCCCTGGTCCTTCTCTTCACTAGACTAGCCATGCCCAGTTCCTGTAACTGTTCTTCATATATTTTAATTTCCAGTCCCCAAATCATGAACTGGACATGGCTAGTTTTTGATGAAGTTGTGCAAATATTTATTTTGTTGGAAGATATTGTATAGATGATCCTGGTTGCACTTCTCTGTACTATTTCTAGAGTCTCAACATCAAAATTCATAATTTTAAACCCCGCGGACCACTAATATGATTTTTTTATAAAGCCATTGGTAAAATAATGATCAGACAACTTCCATTTTATTCATATGAAATGCACCTATTTAATATAACAAAAGTATAAATGTTTATTTAATTATAACAAAATCCTAAATGCTTACTTAATCATAACAAAATCTTTAAAGGTTGTTTAATTGTAACAAAATTATTAAAGAGTGTAATTATTACAAAATAATGGTCAATCTGAGTGAAGAGAAACGAAGACGGACAGACTGATGGTGGTTTGCTGATGCTGGGAAAGTCGGTCCCATACTCCAGAGCTGTAGTAGTCACAGGACTGGTCCTTTGGTCATCCTGAAGCAGCTCTTCCACCTGGATACACCAGCCTGCTGTGGAGGAGCTGCTCTGGGATGATCAAAGGGCCAGTCCTGTGACTACTGCAGCTCTGGAATATGGGACCGGCCCATGGTGGGGCTGTAGGGGGTGGAACATGTAATGTGCAAATTTGCAAGTGGTGCAACATGTAGATAGCTTGGCCGCCTGTTAGCAGATAGAAGCAGCTGAAATCACTCTCGTCTCAAGCCTGGCCAAAGTTTCCTGCGCCACTTGTGCTTCAGCACTTTGACTCCCAGGGACAGGAGTTGGGCCAAGCTACCTGCAAAATAGTCTCTCTCTTGAGGAGTGCTCGTGGAGAGAAGCAGCTGGAGTCACTCTTGTCTCTCAAAAGCCTGGCTGAAGTTTCCCACGCTGCTTCTGCAAGTGCTCCTCAAGAGATAGATGATTTTGCAGATGGCTTGACTGAACTCCTGTCCCTGGGAGTTAAAGCACTGAAGCACGAGCAGCGCAGGAAACTTTGTCTGAGTTCCTCGAGCAAAGGGGGAATGCTGATGCCATGCAAATGCAAGTAGTACAGCACTCCCGCATCTTCCAGCCATCTCCATTGCCACTTCAGCCTGCCTGTGCTGCCGCCGTCCTCTTGCCGCAACAGCACCATTACCTCATTCTGGCCAGCAAGGGCAGAGCTGCTTTTTACACATTGCATCACCTGCAAATTTGCACATTACATGTGCCACCCCCTATGCTGAGATTTCCAACCCCACTACGGACTGATCCCATATTTTAGTGCTGCAGTAGTCACAAGACTGGCCCTTTGGTCATCCCAGAGCAGTTCCTCCTTGGCAAGCCGGTACGCCCAGATAGAGGAACTGCTCTGGGATGACCAAAGGGCCAATCCTGTGACTACTGCAGCTCTGGAATATGGGACTGACTTTCCACCAATGTCAGCAAGCCACCCTGGGATGGATTTCCTTCCCCTGCCATTGGTCTTATCTTCTAGTTCCAGCTCGTGTGGCTCTACTCAAGGTAAGGTTTGCACTCAGCCAAAGGGTGTGGACCAGTGAGTAGGCAGCCATGTGGGCGGTGCAGCCTTGTGTTCCTGTGAGGCCCAGATTAATTGCTTTCAGGGGCCATTTATCTGTGGACCATCAAAATTTTCCCCACTGGTTGGCGAACCACTGCCAAGTAGGACAGAAGGCAGAAGACTAGCAGAGCATATCAATGAATGCCAATTAGCAGTCAGAAGACCTGATGGAAACTCTTTAATTTCACAATACATGGATAGATTTCACCACAGTTTCAACTGAGAGCATTGTAAATAAAGCCAAGACCATAAATGCTAGAGAATTTCCTGTACTTAGACAAAACAGTCATCAAAAGGCACATAAACATAGACATCTACATACCATTCAAAAGAGATAACAAAAAGAAATCCAAAAGACAAAAACACCTCCTTACTAGCAATCAACACCCAGATGAGTAGAGATTAACATCAAAATTAACATTAAACCAACAATGAAGAAGCAAACAATACTTCAATCAAGGAACTGCAAAACAATCTAACAGTAAACAATAGTCAAAGCCAGTGGTGGGATTCAATTTTTTACACTACCAGTTCTGTGGGTGTGACTTGGTGGGCGTGGCTTGGTGGGCATGGTAGAGGAAGGATACCATAAAATCTCCAGTCGGGGTGGTATTTGCCAGTTCTCTGAACTACTCAAAATTTCTGCTATCAATTCTCCAGAACTGGTCAGAACCTGCTGAATACTACCTCTGATCAAAACACAATATCTATTTAGCAAAAAACTGCTAACTCCTCTAGCTTTTAAGGGTGCAGTCTGTTACTTCAGTTTACTGTTACTTTCCTTCATCTCTAGGGAAGATGAATATAGTTCCAAGCAAAGCATTTGAAAGCAATCACTAACCATTTATTTCCTAAGAATGCCTCTGTTGCCTTCAGGGGCTTGAGCAACATTGGTAAAAGTGCAGATTACTTAAGCCTTATGCTTTGCTTTGTCACATGCTAGCTTCCAATTTTGTTTTTGGGAATAGTCCACTAGTGCCAAGGGAAGATCTCAGGGTGCCTACAGGCAATCCATTTGAGACCCAAGATTTTTTTGGAACCATAACTTCTTAAATTATGCTTGGAAGCTGGTTTCTATCAGCAAAAGAGGCTTAACCCAATTAACAAACTTGTTAGACATTCTATAATGCTTTGGACGTAAATTGCTTGGAGACATTCAACTTAGTATGATTGTATTGTGATGTTTTAATTTTATCTGCAATTTGTGTTCATTTCTACCTTGATATTCTTTACCCACAGTTTCATGGCTGAGATAGTCTTTAAATATTGGAAGGTAGAGATGTAGGCACACATAAGAAGTTATGTTTAATTTTAAAATTACAATAAGTTTCCATGCATCTATACTAGAAGAAGAAAAGAGGATGAAATTCTTTAGTTTTCCAGTTTATATAAGTAACTCTCATAATTCTAAACTATGATGTAGACGTATGAACTGGACTACTATGTACTAAAATATGAACTTGTTGAATTCAGAGTAATTATCTGGATTCATTGAGAGTGCCTAAATGATGCATTTTATTTCCTCTTCTCAGAAGCATTTACAATTAAAGTGTAAAATCAACTTTTAATTTATTATATAGAGTTTGTGATGTTTAGCTTAGATATTTGTGTTTCTATTAGTTACCAAACACACTCAGTTCAACAGAAAGTCAGAGTTATGAGCTGAAAATTGGTTTGGAGAATTCAGCTTTCTTCTGCAGGCATTGATGCAGTTATCTGAGTTTTTGGCAGGCAAAGTATATGAATTATTACTGACTTTGTCCTGCTAGAAAAATGAGATAAGAGTATGAAATGGTCCGTAGATGCGTAAGCTGCTTACTCTATCACAGAATTGCTATATGAATTTTTTTTCAAGATGGAAAGGAAATGGAAGGAACTTTTTTTATTGCAGGTCTTGTTATCATACACCTATGAAAGTTTGATCTGAGATATATTGCTGCCACATCTAACAGAGTCTAGTACCTGACAGACATAACTGAACTTAGCTGATAGCAAAAATATGATTTTTAAGTCAGTTCTTGCACATTTTATAAGACTTAGCTAAGGCAATTTATAAACAAATGAATGACAGGATGGTGCCCTTTTCCCATTCTATATACCAAAGACATTTAAATTAGCAGATGAATCTTTTTATAACACCAACAAAGTATTTCCTTAGAAAATGGAACTTTTTTCTCTATTTCTTCCTGTTTTAAAGTGGTTGAATAAAATAGAATGCTGTGAAGGCATGACTAAGGGGAAAATGTATAAATTTGATTAATAAGATTTTTAAAAGAGCATTATGAGCTATGGTGGCACAGTAGTTAGAACGCAGTGCTGCAGGCTACTTCTGCCGAATGCTAGCTGCCTGCAATTTGGCCATTTGAATCTCACCAGGCTCAAGGTTGACTCCATCCTTCTGAGGTAGGTAAAATAAGGACCCAGATTGTTGGGGGCAATATGCTGACTCTGTAAACCACTTAGAAAGGGCTGTAAAGCACTCTAAATTTAAATCTATATATGTATATAAAAGTGAAATACCATTCACACATGATCACAAAATCTCCAGAACTATAAAGCCTACAAACTTGAAATTTGGCACATATGTTCCTCTTGGCTTCTAGGTGCTCACTAAGAAAGGAATTTTTTGAAATGACCACCAGAGTATTAGTATTTCTTATATTATTATTAACACATTCTGGTGCTAAGGAGGTCTACTCCTCCTCCCCACCTGAAAAGAAATCTGTTCCAAATGCAAAACACAAGCAGAGGAGAGGAGTTTCAGTTTAGTTTCACAGTACCAAGCAGCTTTAGTACAAAACAATTGAGCTAAGCCACACCCAGGCTCCTTGCTGTCTCCTTGCTCACACAGCAAATACTGTTTCAGTTTCCAAACAGCCCTCAACTCTCTTACATACTGACAAGACGCTAGCCAGATGAATACTGATGGAAGGCAGAATTCCGCCCCCCTTATTTTCCTTCCCAAAAACTAAGCGCAACCACATAGTTTCATAGTGAAGCATGGGTATTGAGCTTGTCGATATTTAAATCTAAGTGCTATTGCTATTACAAAAGACAAATTTCATTCAGAACTGGTTTTATACTGATTTAGGCTGATGTCGTGTCTAAAATGGGATGAATTCACAGTCTCCCAGTTTCTTGCTTGGTCACTTAATATCATATTATCCATCAACCAATTGAATGTACAAAGCCACAAAGAAAATGGCCAGGAAAAGTGCAGCGACTAGTTTAGGCAGTCTCCAGAAGTCAAGATTGTCACTAAATAAATTATAAAACTATTGCTCTAAGCATTATACAAATTAGCAAACTAATACATTTTAATTGCCTATATGAAGTTTTTGATTATTTGAAACTACAATTTAAAAGCAAGTGTTGAGGAAACAAAATCGAGGTATTTTTTTGTAAAACAATTTATTACAATTCTAGACCAATTAAAGCTCATACAAGACTCAATAGTTATGATTCAAATTCTATTATGATTTCAAAAGGTACTAAGGAAGGCTGCCTGTTATTATTCAATCTAGCTATTGAAGCACTGTGACTAGCACATTGATCTAATGAACAGATTTATAGGATACAATTAGATGTCAAGACTTCTATAGTTATTTGCAGATAACTTGCTTTAAATTGTCTCAAATATCGTCTCATCTTTTCTACCTCTAACATAGCTAATTATATTAAGAAGCAATTGTCAGACATGTCAGGATTAAGAATTAATTTTCACAAATCACATCTGATATTTTTTCTATACCATACAAAGCTTTAATATTACTAAAATATTACTAAAATATTAATATCTGCATACAGTACTGATGTGGGAAAAATTAAAGAAAATAAAAGCTGATTTAAAATATTTAATTATGTTATTTAATTGTAGCTGTTAAAATGAAAATTCTGTTTTTATATAAATAGCTCCCGGTGGAAATTTCAGAATAGGCATTAAGATATTGGCAAAGTCAAACAAACTGGTAAGTGTCTTGGTTTAGATGGTGATCCCCAAACAAGTAAAATCTTTGCTCTTTTTATCCTCTGTGCATCTTCTGAATTCAGCTTTGTAGGCCCACTTCTTTGGCTCAGTAATTGTCCCATTACAATAGTTATCTCCTAAAGCATTTTTATCTAGATCAGGGTGTCAAGCTCAATTTCATCAAGGTTGTGTTTGACCTTGGGGGGGGGGGTAGAGTGGGCATGGCCAGGGGGCATGGCCAGCTTGACGTCACTCATGTCAGCGGCACCTGTGGTAGCTCAAGTGCTCTGCCAGAGAAAACAGGCTTCCAAGCTCTGCTTTTGACAGTGATGGCCTCCTGCAATCCTCTGCCAGTGAAATAGAGCTTGAGAGGGCCGCCCGCAGCACTTCCGAGTTCCATTTTTAGCTGCAATGGCCTCCTGCAACCCTCTGCCACTGAAAATGGAGCTCTACAAGCCAGTCCTTTTCTGTTTCCAGAGTAGCTCTGCAGGCCAGATCTAAGCACCCCACAGGCCGGATTCGGTCCTGAGTCTTGAGTTTGACACCCCTGGTCTAGATTGTACCCTTATACTCTTCAAGGACATTGGACCATTCATGAACAATGAGCTTTCAGTAGTTCAAACGCTACTCAATTCATGTTAGTATCACTAATATTACTTTTTCTGGACTGAAAATAGCAGTCGATCTTCAACTGACACTATTGCAGTTTGCATTAACCATTTTTACCTGCAGCTATTATCTCCATTTCCAATATTCTTCTTTTCCAGGCATTTCCTTCACAGAATTGCCCTGGGTTCTTCTTGTTGTTTTTCTCCCTTTTAACCTATCAAATCTTCACTTCATTTTCCATATAAGAAGTTTTCTTGTAATAATATAATTTAATTCCATCAGAATACCATCAGTAAATATTGGATGTCTGCATGGATAAGTAAAGACATAACAGAAATTATAGCTGAAGAAAAAGAAGTTATGGCTGAATGCAAGTTTTATCATATCCATTCTTCTATGTTCCTGTGTGAATTCTAGTATAATATGTTGATAAATTATCAAAACATATCACTATATATAAAATGCTGTATTTATGGCATGTTTGCTGGAAACTACTTATAAAAACTCATTGGGAAAAAAGTCACTAGATTTTTGCAGACTTTATGCTAATAGCTTGCAAAAACATAATGATCACCAGAAAGGGATTTATATAAAGCAAATTCTTTTCTCCCATCCCAATTGTCTTAATTTTTCAGACCGATCTGTAACTTGAAATGCAAAACAAATAGAATTGACCAAGCTTTTTTGGTCTGTGTGAATTTGTGTGATTGCATGGGTTTATTTCTTATTCTATTCAACAGCCCCATAGCACTGAAGAAGCATTTTCAGTTGTCTGATTAAAATCATCAATGAAAGAGCTTGTCAGATGTTATGAAGGGAAAGAATACCACTCCTGGACTGAGATAATCAATTGCTCAGGTAGTGATCAGAGACAATGCATTTCTGCTGTGATCTGTCCAAAGGAGGTGGGGTTTGCAAGGAACCAGACAGAGTAGCAAAAGCCATCTGAATACTGAACATATTGAAGCATGCCATGCCTCATCACTCTCTTTTCTTTAGAATGAACAACAAAAGAGACATTGTGCATTACTGCTTACAAATCATAAACATTCCAGTTCTTGGATAAGTGACTAGCTTTGGGATTTTATTCCCTGTCTCATAGCCAAGACCTGTCTGTGACAACAATTTGGTTGAATAAGTTAGCCAATTATGTTATTTTCATCAATTTGTTTTGTTTTATTTTTATAGCATTCTTCTTCCCAAAGGACCTCAGAGGAACAAACTTTAATTAAAAGAAAAGAAAATTAATAAGAATATATCCCATAGCACAATATGTAAAACAATTACAACAAAATTATTTAAAAGTTCATCTTGAGCACTGCACAAGTGCCCAGATGAACAAGTTGGTTTTAAATTTTAGTTTAACATTGCAGTTTTTTTTTAAATGCCACAGTTTAAAACAGCCCAAGATCAGACACTATGCTTGAGGAAAATACAATACATGGTTGATTGAGCTACTTTAATACATATTATATTTTGCAGGGACTTTTTAGCTTTCATGGTATATGTACTACAATGAATATGAATATGGATATTTGTTTTGTGCACACTGCTGAGTGCTATAGAATGGGTATAGATAAATGTCACCAGGTATGTTTTGGATGCACTAATTTTTTAATAAAAATTTAAATCAATCTAGAGCATTTAGCTTTGAATTGAGCATAAGGATTAATTTTATTACATGTTTGAGAAAATTTTAAACAAACAAGTTATGTGGTACCAGATGAAAGTAGGCCTAATATCTGAGGTATTTTGTGAAGCAGATTATCAGGCTGCACTTCTGTATGTTCTTATCTTTAGTGAACCCTTCAGAAACACACAGGGCTTATTTCTTATTCTGCTATCTGTTGATAGCCTGTTGAATTTATGGAAACATTAAAAAAAGAAATGATAATGAATGTGTGTCTGATCTGTCAAATAATTGAGGAGTAGATTCTTCAAATAGGCTTGCACTAATTGCCATTTTTGCCAGTCTTTCCATTATCTATTAATTTTATGCACCTTTATTATAAAAGGGATGATAAATGCCAGGCTGCAGTCCCCAAGCAATTATATAATTACAAAATTCACTTCTTTTTCCTATCACAGCTACAGAAATGTATAGTGTATCCAAGCTCTTAAGTGAGGTACTCATGTCCAAATTGGCACTATAAAGCAATTTTCCATTTTCAATTACCTAAAATAAAATAAAATGTGAAGTAAGCTGTAAAAATTTCACCGAAAGCTGTTAGCTTCCAATTTAATCTGCCTCTCAAATTCTAAACACCATTTCTTTCTGTGTCCAGTTGAGCTATTTACAAGATATTTCATATCTTGGATAATATGAATAAGTGATGTTACATTTGTCCTGAACTTGAAATGGTAACAATTAAATAGACTTGGATTTCTATTTGCTTTTAAAAAAAAGGCTTTCTAGTAAGGTATCAAGAAATGTCTACATATCTAGCCACTATGAAGTTTCATGAACTTCAAAAGTTTAAGAATTTTTCACTGATCTCTTCTTTCCCAGAATGAAGAATATATGATGGCTGGTTTGGCCTGTGTTTCTTTGATTATTATCTTCTCTCCTATAATTGGTTAAACAGTGACAAATTCATTTTACTTTTGACATCAATGTAGCTGTTATCATAACTTTAGGCAGCTGAAATTTCAGGCATGATTGCTGCCTTTTACACAATCAGAAATAGAACTTTTTTCTCACATTATATCTTTAGTTGGTTACCAAAATAACAAAAGTAGGCAGCAACAACAGCAACAAAAATTCATTAACCACTTATCATTTCACTAGAGTTTAATTAAATGCACACATCAATACATTGGCTAGATGTTAGAAATCTGAACTCATTAGAAAAGGCGTGCTTATCTTCATGTTGCATGCCTTGAGATTTTAAGTGTTTTTCAGATATTACTGACCTATTGTATAACGCAATATACTAATTAAATTATCTTTGAGTAGTTTTCAAAAAACAATTGTCATTTGTAATATTGCTGATATTTAGTACTGTGAGATTCATGACTGTAGTCACTGAAGGTTGTCAGGTGCACATCTGTACATGAATCTATACAACAAGATATTTTACAGCAATGAGAGAAACAGAAGGACAAGTATTACATAAATGAGCTATTTTTAATGGTACAAACTCCCTCTAATGGTACAAATTTGTCCCTCTAAGAATTCAGTAATAAAGACATAAGAGTATTTGATCATTTGCTTAAAGTTACAATGCAGAAATCTCAACATTGAGAATAATTGTGAAGACAAAGTGAAACATACAACCTAGATTTGTGTTCTTACAGTGAAGGTTTATTTTCAGGATGATGGCTTAATTTTTTTTATTTTCAATATCCTTCTAGTTTGTATCACTTGTTTAGAATGAGAAAGCAGATTTTTGCAAGAATGTTGAGTTTAAGAAAATATCTGGAGGTTCTACCATGTTTATCATTCATTTTGAGTAGCAATTAGACTTATATACTGCTTTATAGTTCTTTACTGCCCTCTCTAAGTGGTTCACAGAGTCAGCATATTGCCCCAACAATTTGGGTCTTCATTTTACTGACCTCGGAAGGATGGAAGGCTGAGCCTCGTGGGATTTGAACTGCCAAATTATACTCAGTTGGCTGCAGTAGAAGTAGTTTGCAGTACTTCACTCTAACCACTGTGCCACAGAGGCTCCTAATGCTATATCTACATTAAATGCTCTTAAATAAATTCATGGGTCATAGTATGCCTATATTTTCTTTGATTTTATGCCTAAATTAGGGATATCGGAAGCAATTAATCATGCAAAAATAAACTTAATTTGCATTTTAGGTAAAAGAATGTTTTTACTGCTTCAATTTAGATTAATTGATGACCAGTTAGACTTTTCTTTAGAATTCAGCATTGCTTAAATAGATGTATTTTAGGAAGGTGTTATATTATATGTATAAAAAACAAGCAAACAAACAAACAACAAAAAAAAACCCAAGGAATGACAATGATGGTTGTTTTGTTCATCTAGATTAATATTCTCATTAATTCTGAAAATGAAGTATCATAATAATTGGTTTGTATTATCTATCAGAGAATAGGGTGGTGTGTTACTGTCCACCATTAAAAAAATGTTGTATTTATATGACTCCATAAATAAGTCCTTGTCAAATATGGAACCAAACTACTGACAAAAGCTGTGAATTGGAATCATCGAAGCTAAAGCATCTAACCCTTCACAAAAACCAGTAACTTTATTTTTTTCCCCAGAGGTTCTATATAAAAGGTTATTCAAAAACAAGTGATATACAGTAGGTAAATATTTTACTTACATGCCTATGAACATTAGAAGTCTGATAACCCCCCCTCTCTTTTTTCCTCCTCCTCTTCCTTCTCTATCTATCTATCTATCTATCTATCTATCTATCTATCTATCTATCTATCTATCTATCTATCAACATGTGAAGTTTTCTCTATATTTGTATAATATGCAATACTTCATGAAGGTTAAAAGGCAGAGAAATGAAATATGCTCATAATGAATTTTAGGGCATTTATTCACCACAGATCCAGACCAAAAGTCACAAAAATGATTGTGCAGCAAACTGTGTATTTAGGAAATGCATATTTCCTTTACTTGAATTTCTTTGAGAATGAAAAAAAGTTGGTATTTTACTACTCAGAGATGGGAAATATTACTGCGCTGGTTCATCTGTTTTTGAAACCTGAATGTGAGCTGGCAGCTTTATTAAAAGCCAAGAATACAAATCAACATGTCTTTAGCTTTGTTTGAACAGTCTTGCTAAAATTTTACTTTTTTTCGATGAACCTTTCTTTTCCCTCTTTCTTCATTTCTGCTACATAGTTGCAATGTTGAAATCCAGCATTTTATAACATTTCCATCAAGAACTGTGGTGGCATAGTGGTTAGAATGCAGTATTGCAGGCTAATTCTGCTGACTGCCAATTGCCAGCAGTTTGACAGTTTAATTCTCACTGGCTCAAGGTTGACTCAGCCTTCCATCCCTCCAAGGTTGGTAAAATGAGGACCCAGGTTGTTGGAGGCAATATGCTGACTCTGTAAACTGTTTAGAGAGGGTTGTAAAGCACTGTGAAGTGTATATATGTCTAAGTGCTAAGTACTATTAATAAATAACTACATCACAATGATTAAGTCCTTTCTAAAATTATTTGTGCAGGAAATATAAAGTAATATTTATGTAAAACACCATTTTCAGAATTTGTAAGGAAGTTAGAATAACTTTCCTATGAAACTTAATTTTAAGGACTTATTTGTAAAACATAACTCTTAATATGTTTGTGTTGATTTCTTTGTATTTCAAAAGTCCCATATAATTATTAGAAAATGAAATGTGATCTAAATAAAAATGTTTATTGCACCAGTCAATGATGCTGATGCTGGAGGACTAACACACTTTTGAGAACTTGTTTTTTATTCTGCAGAAAGTTAGTAGTCTATATTTTTGCCCTTGGTTTCTTCAATTGACATCTTGTCATAATCTTCCTTGAAGTAGGAAGTTAGCACTATGTATATCTCTAGAAAATGAAAAACAATCCATATTGTGCTTCAGTTTTTTAACAATACCAGTTCATTCTAGTTCTTTTAAGAAAAAAAGCATTGTATATTTTAGAGCTCTTCATTTTTTTCTTATTTTTACTGGGGTCTTAGGAAGGAAAGAAAGAAATTAGGAAAACTGCAAAATGCAAACAAACTCAACTTATGTTTTCACAACTAATACTTCACCATTTATTTTGAGCAATATAAACAAAAGATTCTTGAAAACTTTATTGACACATGAATTGCAATTTCAGAAAAGGATGACTAATTGAACCACAGTCCTTCATTTCAATTCATCTTGTCAAGGCCAAATTCTGATAGAATGTGTCCATTCTAGCTTGCTGAGTTTTCAATTCCCATTAGTTATAATGGTTTAAAGTCAAAGATTGGAACTGTAGCTATTTCAATGCAATTTGTAAGTTTATTTCAAAGGAGAGAAGAAAGAAAGAAATTCTGTATATTGGAGAGTAGGCTAACAGATGTAGTTGTAAGGTAGAATATTTTTTGCACAAATATTACCCATCTATTATTGTTTTTATTATCATTATGTGTGGGTAATCTAGAGTTAGATTCACAGTCCAAGATTTGCAGAAACTGAATGTTCAGATGTGAAAAATTATATACATCCAGATATTAAGGGATACTGATACTTTTAGGTATCCTCTGAGGGATCCAATTATGATAGGTATAACAACTCTCATACCCATCCTACCTATAATTCATGAAGAGATGGTATTGGTTAAATTTCTCACCCATTCATCATCATGTTTCATTCAGAACTGTCATTTCTCAGCTTTAAAGAAGTTTTAATTTGATCATTTTTGTGCAATCTTTTGCAAAAATAAAATCTCTTCATATGTCTCTGAAAAGTTTTCCTGAGTACAAGGCTGATATCAAGAAAAGAAAATTCTTCTGCTTAATTGCATCAGAGCCTAAAACATAATGCACATCTAGCTATAGAACTTAATATTCATTCAAGTACTGAACAGAAGTTTCTGAAAAAAAATTACTGTTCCAATATGAGATCTGCATTAAAACTTTCTCCTGATTTGCACTTACACTTATACTTGAAGTTTCTAACTCAGAAATAAGGATATGGCTCAGTTGTGGATAGAATGACAACAGTAATTGAAAATAAATTCCGAACAAATGTGTATCTTAAAAGGAGGATTTAAATTTACTTTTTCAGATCTGGAAAGTTGTAATGCTTCAACAACATAATAGATCAGTAGAAGCTACTATGAAGATTGTCACATGAGATATGTATCTATTATCTTCAGGTTGGAATTTATGGCTGTGACAGAACAATATAATGGAAAGTAGATTAAATGATTTGAGTGATGCATAAATAGAACTAGACAAGCATACAAAAATAGTACATCATTTTTCAAATTGCAGCAATATATTGAGTCCTTGTACTTTATAGAAACTCAGAGTTCTTTTAAGACAGGTTCCATAGCCATGATACCATATGACTTTCATCATTTAAATGTTATTGTATAAGCAAAAAACGGTAAAATTAAATATTGATGTATGATTCTAAATCTGTTTTCTTAATGCAGAAAAAAAACCACCACACACACACAATGCAAATAAATAAGCATATTGTCTGCATTAAAAGTCTTTGTAGTATGTGGAAGTTTACATGCTGTTGTTTAAAATTTAACATTGTAGCCCTTTTGCAGCATCCCCATGGCATATGATCAACATTTGGGCACTTGGCAACTGGCACGTATTTATGACAATTGCATTGTCCCAGGGTCATGTAACCTTTGCAGCTAGCTTCCAATGAGCAAAGTCAATGGGGGAAGGTGGATTCATTTAACAACCATGTGATTCACTTAATAATTGTAGTGATTGGATTAACAACTGTGGCAAAAAGGTCATAAAATGGAACAAAACTCACTTAACAACTGTTTTGCTTAGCAGTAGAAATTAGAAATTGGACATAAGTCAAGGATTATCTGTATATAGTATGTAGTAATTTGAAAATATAAGATAAGTCACCTGAATGGAGATATTTCTTAATAATATGCAGTAGTGATATACAAAAATATTAATATGGAATATTAAGAGGGAGAAATTGTACCATTGCTAATCTGATGCATTAGGATACATGACTATTCTTGTACAGTTTAGGTACATTAAGGTGAAAAATTAACTACTCTCTCAGATCTAAATTGAATTCTTCAAAGGCTCTGTTCTAAAACATTTTCTTAATCAGTTCTCTGGATCTTTTTAGGTCTTTCATGTACAACAATTCTCAAATAAGAAAAAAAACTTTATCAGTTCTTTTAAATCCCGAAACTGAAGATTTTTTTCATGTCACTTTTTCACTATTAATGTATCTTCCTGATAAAGCAGTCAACCATGGTGACATATCTTTTGAATCTTTACATCTCTTTTGAATAGATACAAAGTAGCTATTCTGTGACATTTTATAATCTGAATTTATACTCCATTGAACATTTTTATGATTGACTCTGTGCAAACTGCAGTGTGCTGAAGTTAATGGTAACTTTTCTATTCTAATTTCTGCGGGTTTTCATTTATTTCAACTGAGTTTTCAGATTCCTTTTTAAATCCTGCCTTTATTATTTTTATAAATAACTCAAGGTGGCAAACATATCTAATACCCTTTTCTCTGGCTAGTTTCCTCACAACAATAACCCCAGGAGGGGAATTGGGCTGAAAAAGGGTGACTGGCCCAAAGTCACCCAGCTGGCTTTCATGCCTAAGGCAGGACTGGAACTTACTGTTTCTAGCCTGGTACCTTGACAAACGTCTCTAGATTATATTGAAATATTTACTGCAGGTTATCTTTAAGTGGACATGAAACTTCTGAGAATCAAGGCAGAGTCATTGTTACATGAACACTGTTCAGTTTGTTGTCACTGTTGAACATATAAACCATTTCTGGGTTATTTCTAATTGTTAGTAATTGGTTTAAATAAATTACTGTGTTTGCTTAAATCTATGTTCACGTTTCTATTTTAAGAATATTTGTGGAAGCTAAGAAACATCGGCTAGTAAGGTTAATAATATATAATCAGAAGCTAAGCATTACCAAGCTAACACAAAAAAGACACTAAAAATAAAAAATAGAATTAAGATCTACTAAAGGTATGTTGTATAGTAGGGGTGTCAAACTAAAGACCTGGGGCAGTACTTAGATCTGACCATCCTGAAAATAATGAAGGACTGACCCATGGTGCCTCTGCCAGTGAAAATGGAGCTCATGAGGGGTGCATGTGGCCTTCCCAAGCTCCGTTTTTGCTGGCAGCTCAGGAGCCTGTTTTCACTGGCAGAGCACTCGGGCCACCACAACCGCCCCCCTGACACAAGAGATGTCATGCTGGCCACGCCCACCCTGGCCACACAGCCTGAGGTCAAGCACAACCCTGATGTGGCCCTCAATGAAATCAAGTTTGACACCCCTGTTCTATAGCTTGGCAGGTGAGGGGACAAATCAGAAATCTTATACAAGCATACATCTCACTTTGGCTTTCTTCTCACTGATCCATACCACCAGAACTACAATTTGAAGGGTAGTAAAATATCTTCTGTTTTGTTTATTTATTCTCATGGAGTTTTTCACTGAATAATCACAACACTTATGAGACATTTCTGATTTTGTGGATAATGGATAATCAGTGTGCAAATTCTATGAATAACTAATATATGATATATTTTCTTTATAAATTTAGAAAGAAAAGTCATATCAATAGATTATAGAATCTGACAATTTCATGTCAGTGGTATACTGATAGACTTGGAATACAAGTTAGCATCGACTCCAAATATTAGCAACAGTAAGATCACTTTGGTCTTTAGTTTCCACATTAATTCCTTTTTCAGGCCCTCTTATTTATCTAT